>JAECXF010000040.1:1200000-1507260 GCA_018151655.1 Drosophila bocqueti
TTGAATAATATTCTCTCTGCTGCAAAACGGATACGGTCACACTAATGCGGATATGGAAGCGCACTTGAATTCCTAACTGATTCAGTTAGTTGGAACTTTTATAAAAAATAATTTTAAAATTATTTTGTGTGCCTGGATTTATTCAGTTGACCGCTGCTGTATTTTCCGCGGTACTGTTCTTGGAGATAAGGTGTGCGCGGATCACAGTGAACGAAGAGAAATTCGAAATTGAAAGTTTCACTGTGGCTTATGACATATATTTAAACACACACTTTTAGAATGTTGAATTCGCGGAAAATTAATATAAATTAATTGCGACACTAGGATTCTACAAATCGGATTCGGAATTGGAAGCTGCCGTTGTGTCGGATCAATCGGACTAGGATTAAGACACAAATCATAAAAATTAACGGCAGGGCAGCAAAGTAAAATGTTTACTTATCTTGTGCGGTGTTAAAGCCACCGGAACTGCTGGAGAGAAATTATCCGGCTCTGATGGACCAAATGTTCGTAGGGGGATGGCTTTAACCTGAAATGCACTCGATAAGAAAAACACGGTAGAACTTCGGGGTATTACGCGACGTGCGTTTGAGGTCTTTATTGATGGAATCGTAAATTAGTACTAACAAGAAGAACCTTAAAACTAACTTGGGGAGAGCGGACTAGGAGCTCGATGCACAAAAGTGCAGTGGAAGAGGGAGAGAGAGAGCGAGTGTACGGGATCACACTGCCTCCGGAAAATAAGCGCCCTTTTGGCGTGAACAAGTATGAATTGTTATTATTAGCATTATTAAGCATCGATTCGATATTATGGTTTATTATTAGCACCACGAAAATACCAAAATGAAGTCCCATTATTTACTTGTGACGGTCAGTCGATGTTTCGGGCAGCGCAGAGGTGGCCCACGGTCATCGCAGACATTTATTTGGTTCAGTTGTGGTTGCTGAAAGAGATTCCGACCCATTCCCAGAGTAGAAAGCTGGATGTTATGCCGTACACTATCGTAATCTTTATTATCTTAAAATTTACAATTCATAATGACTTCATGTCCTGCCGGATCTCGCCGCTCTGGAACGCCGTGATTGGGTACCGGGATGTCCTTCCCGTCCGGGTCGTCGATGTCCGCGGGAAAAATGCCTATGCTCGGGGCCGCTCGATCATCCACGAGCGAGAGAGATACTTGGGGACCGCTAGGTCGACCGCAAGAGAGAGAATGCCTTGGGGACCGCTAGGTCGACCGCGAAAGCGAGAGAAGGGATACTTGGGGACCACTAGGTCGGCCACAAGAGCGAGAGAACCCTAACTTGGGACCGCTAGGTCGGCCAGAAAGAGAGGGAAGCCTCGGGGACCGCTAGGTCGACCGCAAGAGCGAGCGAGAGAACCCTACCTTGGGACCGCTAGGTCGGCCAGAGAGAGAGGGAAGCCTCGGGGACCGCTAGGTCGACCGCAAGAGCGAGCGAGAGAACCCTACCTTGGGACCGCTAGGTCGGCCAGAGAGAGAGGGAAGCCTCGGGGACCGCTAGGTCGACCAGAGAGAGAGAACCCTAACTTGGACCGGTGTTCCGAGCCGTTGAGGGGGAAGAGGGGGACGGGAAATAAGTTATGGTTAGCTAACTACAGATTTATTACCAAACCTACTGGTCCGGCTTACCAAAAGTGACTTTGCTGCTGCCTACAATCGCTGGCGGCTGCTGAGTGACGATATGAGGCCAGCCGCCCGCTTTATATAGCCCGTGGCCAAGGCTAGTGTGCCCGTTTCCTCTTCTCAGATTCGCCTAATCCGGGTGTGACCAGCTCCCTTGGTCCAGTGTGCCCATTCGCCCGTGGTTGGCGCGCGCGGATCTTGTTTAAATTCAAATTTAGATCAATTCCATTCCTTATTCCTCTATTACAACTATATTTGTGCGCGTCTGCGCGTCACATACTTATTATATATTAGTTATTTACTGAAGACTATTAGTTAGTAGGAATTAATACTGAAATAAAGGGGCACGAGTGCGCCATCTGGCAAAGCCCCAACAAGAAGGGCACCAGCCCTGAACAGCTAACGGCTATCGTCCATACCATCGATATTGCAACCCCGGCGCCTATCGAGAATAATCGAATATCGGATTGGGGGGCACAGCTGATCGCGGCCTTTATAAGGCCACGCACAGCGGAGGGCAAGTTCACTTTTGGCGAGCAGCCGAGCGAACAACATCTGGGTGAGTTTTTGAACAGTAATTAAAAACAGTAGTTAGAAAACCTTACATCTGAGCCACCTTTGATATGCCGCTAATTAATAGGGTCATTAATTAGATAAAAAAGGTTATCTGTCACATGTCACCCCCTTAAAAGGATAGGGTAATAAAAATTAATAAGGGTCACTGATTGAATGGTGTGAGGACACGTGAGAAACGTGTGTGGAAGCGGTACCGCCACGAAGACGCACTCGATACGACTACGAGTGCGAATGCGATCGATCGATATCGAAACGCGTTTGATCCGCGTTTTCCCACGATCGAATCAGACCCAAAAAAGGATGCAGTGTAGCACCTGTGCACGCACCTCTATTCACGTGCGATCAGGTCAACAAAGCCTGTGCACACACAATGCAACGAAGAGGAAGGGATGAAAAGGTCACTTGTGTGCGTTCGAAAGGACGGGCTCACCGACGCTTACCTGCATTTCTTGAACTCTAAAAGGAAGGGACAGTCTCATAGACTGCATGTATTCGAAAGAAAGCAAAGCATCAAAACTCAAGGGATGTGATCTTAAACCCACACAACCCCCTTACGAATGTCACCAACACACCCACCTTATAATAAAAAAAGGTATGTGTAGACAGCTAATTGAAGAGTTCTTAGAAAGGTGGGTAGGATAAAAAATGGGATCCTAGGAAAATTCTTTCGAAAGCGAACCAAAAGGAAAAGTCAATCAAGCCAGGCGCCACAACTCATTCACTCAAAGAACAAGTATATTTCCATCAATTAAAAGGTATGTGCAGACAGCTAATTGAAGAGCTCTTAGGAAGGTTACAGCTTACAAACAATGGGAGGGATGTGTGGTGGGATAAAAAGGATATCTTCGAAAATTCTTTCGTAATGAAGAAAAAAGGGACGATGAAAAGGAAAGTCAATGAAGCCAGGCGCCACACCCAACCACTTAAGGAACCAACAAAGGGATGAGTAGCCGCTTCCCCCCTCTCTGTCTCTTAGAGGGACAAATTTCCGTTCCTTCCATTCCAGGTATCAAAAACCTAAAAAATTAAGAGAATGCTGAAAAACAAAAATTTCATTTCCCAAATAAAAAGAGTAGTTACTTTATTTTAGAAAAAGTATAATTTTATTTCATTAAGTACAATGTTCAAAAACGATGTTCTAAATTTAAATACATTTTAATAATTTTAAGACATTTGTTTGAGCGTACAGTAAAGAAATGACATGCGCAGGTATCAACTCCTTGGTTAACATCATTTTGAGCCCAGCAACAAGATGAGAAATGTTCGCCAGAAACCAGTGGAAAATCACTCAGCCAATTAAAACAAGTAAGAAAGCTACAGTCGTTCGTGAACGACTGTTATATACCATGTACCAAAATATATCGCCGCTCGAATTAACTCCCGATTATAAATAAAATCGGTAACCAGGGAACACCACGTGGAGGCCAATGCAATTGCAAAGGGGTCAAAAAGAGACCTACGAGTCGACTTGAGTTGATTAAATATTTCTAAAATAAGAGTTATTTAAACATCTCCTTGTTCCCCAAAAAAAATGTATTTTAGCTACCTTAAGTTGTAAGCAAGCATTAAAGACAAAAAAGAAAGAAAATTTAAGCTAATATGTACATAAAAAAAACGAAATTAAAAATCATTATTAAATTATCTTGCTTACAACATATACATATATACATAAAGGTTAATACATAAATGGCTTACAAATACCTAAAATGAAATATATATGTCGGAGAGAATTCCGGGGAAGAACCCTTTTCTGTTTTGGGTTCAAGGCATAGCGGCAGAGATTGCTACAGTTGTTAGAAAGTATTTCGGGGAAGAACCCATTTCTATTTTTGGTGCAAGGCATAGCAGCAGAGACTGCGACAGTCTCTGCCACCGTCTCTGCCGCGGTCCCTGCTGCTGAGTGAGGTCCGTCTTCGTTACCAAGAAACAGTGTGTTAGAAAGAGAACACTAGATTGGTCAATATTGAGTGAGATTGACATGTGAAGGGTTATATGGAGTGCACTTGCGGAGAGGCATTCATTCCAATTGTGGTAGCGAAAGGACGGAACTCGCTGTGCCTTAGCGATAGAAACTTACGACTAAAGAAGGATAATACTACAACTCAACCGACAATGGATAATACTACGCCACCACCGACATCAGAAGTGGGATCGACTCCGCTACAAGAGCACAGTTCTACTGAATATGTGGCTGCCCTGATGGAGCAAAATAAGAACCTTTTGGAACTAATTAAAACCATGCAGGCACCAAAAACACCGGTATCAGACGTGAAGACTACGCATGTGACGCTGCCCAAATTTAATCCTGATAGTCCTGGAGCAGACCCATCAGCATGGTGCACTACGATCGATTTAATCTTCGCCGACAACCCGCTAGAAGGAAGTGCACTCGTTATAGCACTAAGCAAGGCGCTGGAAGGCAGTGCATCGCAGTGGCTGTCCCAAGTTTGCTTTGCTGGCATAACTTGGTCTCAATTCAAGGAACTATTTGTGCAGCGGTTCGTCGGCCTAGAGACAACGGCTGCTGTTCTGATGAGTGTTTTAAATGGGCGTCCCAAAGCTGGAGAGAGCTATGCGGAGTATGGCAGCCGCATAGTTACTCTATTACTATCCAAGTGGAAAGTCAAGGATCTGGAGGAGATTGCGGTATCGATAACGCTAGCCCACATGGCACAAGTTGATAATAATTTGCTGCGTTGGGTCTTCACCACAAACGTGACGTCGCGGAATGAGCTACAACGACAGCTGCAGGCTTTTGCCTTCAACAAGCGCAAACATGAAAATGACGGATGTTCACTTGGTTCGGACAATAAGAAGATACGGATGCAGTCGCAGATAAAATGCCATTCTTGTGGAAAGATCGGCCACAAATACGCCCAATGCCGTGTGCGGATGGAGAGCACATCTTTCAGTAAGGAGAAGAACTACAATGGAAGCAGTGTGTCTGGAGTGAAGGATCGTGCCAACATTAGATGCTTCAAGTGTGACGAAGTTGGACATGTGGCTTCTGTATGTCCCAAAGGCCGTGCCCATGGACACGCTAAATACGAGAAGCGGGTGGACACCTGTCAATTGCTTGACCCCAAAGGCGTATTCTATCAAATGGGTGAGCCCTTTCCATTTTTCTTTGACTCCGGGGCCGAGTGTTCTTTAATTAAAGAGAAATCATCACATAAGATTGCTGGAAAAAGAATTAATAAGTTAGTTGTATTAAGAGGAATTGGTGATAATATTGTAAAGAGCCATTTACAAATCTTGGCGACTGTTCAAATATCGCAGTTTAATTTGGAAATATTATTTCATGTTGTACGTGACAATTATTTGAAGCATGATATTATGATTGGACAAGAAATATTGCAGCTTGGTTTTGGTGTCACTATTGAGTCAGATAAATTTAACATTTATAAAGCTAAAATTGTTAATGCTGTACATGAAGACATATGCAGTTTGGATAAAGTATTGGACTCCAACATAGAGTTAGGCGAAATTGAAAAATGTAAATTAAAAAGCATATTGGAAAAATACTCTGATAATTTTATAAATGGAATCCCAACGAAGCGCGTCACTACAGGTTCATTAGAAATTCGTTTAATTGATCAGAATAAGACTGTTCAAAGACGCCCCTATCGGCTCAGTGCAGATGAAAGGTTGCTAGTCAGAGAAAAAATTGACCAAATGATTAAATCTAATGTGATCCGTCCTAGTAATTCGCCATTTGCAAGCCCGATGTTATTGGTTAAGAAGAAGGATGGCAGTGACAGGTTGTGTATCGATTTTCGTGAGCTGAATGCAAATACAATTTCTGATAAATACCCACTACCACTGATTTCAGATCAGATAGATCGCTTGCGAGGAGGAAAATATTTTTCTACTTTAGACATGGCCAGCGGATTTTATCAGATACCGATTAACCCTAATTCTATTGAAAGAACTGCCTTTGTGACCCCAGAAGGTCAGTATGAATTTCTGGCTATGCCGTTTGCCCTAAAAAATGCTTCTTCTATTTTTCAACGAGCCATAGTGCGAGCTTTGGGGGATTTAGCCTATTCCTATGCGGTAGTCTATATAGACGATGTGCTGATTGTTGCGAATACAAAAGATGAAGCGTATGAGAGGTTAAACACGGTGATAAAGGTTTTGTCAGAGGCAGGTTTTACTTTTAATGTAAAGAAATGCGTTTTTCTTAGAACAGGTATTGAGTATCTTGGATTTTACATCAAAAATGGCGAAATTAAACCGAATCCTAGAAAGATTGAGGCTCTTTCTGTGTTGTCGTCACCAACCTCTGTGACGCAGTTGAGACAGTTCATAGGTTTGGCATCGTATTTTAGACAGTTTGTTCCACGGTTCTCAGAGCAGATGAAACCACTCTATCAGTTGACCTCCAAACTTAATACATTTGTTTGGAAAGAGGAGCATGAGCAAATTCGACAAAAGATTATCAAAGTGTTGACAAATGATCCCGTGCTGACAATTTTTGACCCTGCACTCCAAATCGAATTGCATACAGATGCAAGTGCAAATGGCTATGGTGCAATGCTGATGCACAATATAGATGGCAAACGAAGGGTAATTGAATATTTTAGCAAAAGTACAACAGCATCAGAATCAAAATATCACTCGTATGAGCTTGAAACTTTAGCTGTTTATAATGCAGTGAAACACTTCAGACATTATTTACACGGAAGGAAATTTGTGGTGCATACCGATTGCAATTCACTAAAAGCGACCCGTACGAAAACTGAGTTGACCCCAAGAGTGCATCGTTGGTGGGCCTACTTACAGGCTTTTGACTTTAGTGTTGAATATAGAAAGGGTAGCCAAATGGCTCATGTGGACTTTTTATCGAGAAACCCAATTCCCACAGTTTCAACTGTCACACGTAGAACAGCAGAGGTTCGTGTAGATCTAGCTGAAATAACGAATAATTGGCTGATAGCTGAACAGCAGAGAGATGATGGCATAATAAAAATCATGGGCTTATTGAATGGCGAAGACATGGAGACAGAGGTTATAAAAACGTATGAAGTTAGAGCTGGATTACTATATCGCAAGATACAGCGTAATGGGAAGACTCGTTGTTTACCAGTAATTCCTAAGGCGTTTAGGTGGTCGGTTATAAACCATGTACACGAGGCCATGATGCATTTGGGATGGCAGAAAACCCTAGATAAGGTTTATGAACAATTTTGGTTCGAGCACATGTCAAAGTATGTCAGAAAATTTGTGGAAAATTGCATAACTTGCAAAATATCTAAACCCTCTTCAGGCAAGATACAAATGGAACTGCATCCGATACCAAAAATTGATATACCCTGGCATACCATCCACGTGGATATAAGTGGAAAGCTTAGTGGAAAAAATGACTTGAAGGAATATATCATTGTTCAGATAGATGCGTTCACTAAGTTTGTTTACTTACATCACACTCTTAATCTAGACTCTCAAAATTGCATTAAAGCTATCAAGTCAGCTATATCCGTATTTGGTGTTCCCACTCGTATAATCGCAGATCAAGGCAGGAGTTTCGCTAGTGCAAATTTCCGTGAATTTTGCTCAACAAATAAGATAGATTTGCACTTAATAGCCACAGGTGCCAGCCGAGCCAATGGACAGGTGGAACGTGTCATGAGCACCTTAAAATCTATGTTAACGGCCGTTGAATCTAGTGAGCGTTCTTGGCAGGAGGCGTTGCCAGATATTCAGTTAGCTTTAAATTGCTCTACAAATCGAGTAACGAAATATAGTGCCTTAGAGCTGCTAATTGGAAAAGAAGCTAGGCCCTTTGGCATGCTACAAATTCAAGAAGAAGAAGTCGTAGTAGATAAAAAACACGCTAGAATTAAGGCTAAAGAATTTATGGAAAATAATGCTCGATACGATAAGGAAAGGTTTGACAAAAATAAGGCCAAAGTTATTGCGTACAACGTAGGTGACCATGTATTATTAAAAGCTGAAGAACGTCACCAAACAAAACTTGATCCAAAATTTAAGGGGCCCTTTCAAGTGACGAAAGTACTGGACGGAGATCGATACGAACTAAAATCATTAGTAAATAAGCGAACATATAAATATTCCCATGAGTTTCTGAGAGCGTTACCAAACAAACAATTAATTAACGAATTGAACGAAGAATGTGAAAGTAAAGACGAGTCTCAAGATGAGAAAGAGCATGTGGACGGCATTAGTGAATGCGCGTCGGTGTCCCTAGACGGGAAGAGTATGTAGACGGCAATAGCAGTTTTGCGTCTGTGTCCCAAGAGGGGAAAAGTGACAGCTGACTCGCAGGGACGAGCAGTGTCGTAGAGGTCTTGGTGACCTGGATGATTGAAGTTGAACAAGAAATTTATGTTATGATGAAGTGCAGGTCTTGGCGACCTGGTTAATTGAGACTGAAAAAGAGTATTAACTTATGTAAACGAAGAATAGTATGAAGTTGTTATGGCTCTATTTATGTTTGTTAAAATACATCAAATGTTTATGATAATTCTTAATTAATGTTTGTGTAACTGTATAAGAAAATAAGAATGAAGAGAAGAGACAGAATAAAAACTACAGGAGATAAATTCGTATTTATTTGATTTAGTTGGTAAATAGAAGACTCAACACACAGGGACGTGTGCTAGGTCAGGAAGGCCGTGTCGGAGAGAATTCCGGGGAAGAACCCTTTTCTGTTTTGGGTTCAAGGCATAGCGGCAGAGATTGCTACAGTTGTTAGAAAGTATTTCGGGGAAGAACCCATTTCTATTTTTGGTGCAAGGCATAGCAGCAGAGACTGCGACAGTCTCTGCCACCGTCTCTGCCGCGGTCCCTGCTGCTGAGTGAGGTCCGTCTTCGTTACCAAGAAACAGTGTGTTAGAAAGAGAACACTAGATTGGTCAATATTGAGTGAGATTGACATGTGAAGGGTTATATGGAGTGCACTTGCGGAGAGGCATTCATTCCAATTGTGGTAGCGAAAGGACGGAACTCGCTGTGCCTTAGCGATAGAAACTTACGACTAAAGAAGGATAATACTACAACTCAACCGACAATGGATAATACTACGCCACCACCGACATATATATTTTTTTTTTTTTTTTTTTTTTTTAGTAAATATATATTTAAAATTACCTTGCCTACCTATTGCCCCTCTATATAAAACGCTATCTAAAACTATTGCTCCCTATCTTCAACGCTAACGGAAACTGCCTCATGAAAACTATAAATGGTTTCAAAAACCTTGGCGATGGCATGGTCATTCGACATATTTGAAAACGCCCAATCAATGTGAGTATCACAATTGGTTGTCGACGTTTTCAAATCTAATAAGCTTCTAAATCCCCTCCTAGCTAAAACCTCAACTACACCTTTGGCTGGAGCAAAAGCGCGCAGACATAAATTAAAATCTCCTAAAATCAGAGCAGTACTACCTAGGACAGAACTATAATCTTGAAGTAAATTCTCAATCTCACTTTTAAATTTAAGTATCGGATAACGCGGACTTTTATATACAACTAAAATGCCTATGGACTTATACTTTAAAACTGAGTACTCAAATACCTCAGAGTGATATAAATTGCGACCGCTGTAGCAAACACTAACATTAACAAATAATTCATTCCTAACAAAAATAATAATACCTCTTTTTGGTCGCGCTCTATCTACAATAGTGGGGCAGTCTAGACGAACAGCAATCTGGAAACCTGGTATTGCATATGTTTCGTTTTCAACTCTCAACAAAACACAGCATAGAAGCATGAAGCATAAGCTTATCGGACAACACATCACTGATATGACAATGCAAGCTCTGGGTATTATGAAAAACTAACTCGAAATTTGAACTGTTGATTAAATAATCAAAATGACTAACTAAAAGCTTACTGGAGCGTAATTTTTGAAGTTCATCGTGAACTTTGCTCCTACTCTCAAGTGGCAGTGGGGGATTAAACTCTCCAACAATGAAAAGCCCAGATGCATTTGTCGCTCTACTACAGGCAACATATATTGCTGCTCGTTTCATACCAGCAGAGGTGTGGACCACCACCTGACTATATGTGGCTCCCTGACTTTTGTGAATAGTTATACCTTCTGCAGGTACAACTGGAAATTGCCTACGATCTATACTAACATGTTCGTTCTTTTTGAACTGAAAGCTTCTTACTGCTTTAGAAACTGGGGTCCATGATGGATCGACACGACTTCTACATTTTGAGCGGGCAACCGCTCCTACGCTCTCTTCCCTGAAGTCGATCCACAAAACTTTCGGATGACTGTTTGCATCTAAATCTATTTGCTTTAAAACTCCTGTTGCTCCATTAACTAAACCATCTGATGTATCTATATTAACAGTCATCATATATTTTGCTGTCGTCTTTAAAATAATTGAACTATAGAGACCCTGGGTGTCTGAAGATTTGAAGCCTTTTACGGACTCTAAAATGCGAGCCTTCTGCGCTTCGTCTAAACTATTAGCTTTAACTAAATCGTCTGCTACTGAAATGAATTGTTCTGTGGGTATTGAGTTCAGTTTTAAAGTATTATAATTATTGGTGGCGGCGTTGGTAGAAAATAGGTGAATCGCGTCATTCGGTATATTATTAACTCCTACAATACGAGACCTTATCAAAGCAATGTCTTCTGTGGTCATTTGGCCCGAAGCCATATTATTTAAAGCCACTGCGAATGGCTGATCCCCCCGCTGGCGCATTATTTCAGTCAGTTCGAAGTACTTGAAATGGTCCCACAATGTCATGTATAATGCGCTGTAGGGATCTTGGGAATTGGATTCAAAAATCCAATTATCACCTACGGGTTGGAGCTGTCTTAAATCGCCAAAGACGATTATGGACAAACCCCCAAACGGTTTCGGACTCTTAAATATTTGCTTCAAACGGCTATCTAAATGAGCAAACATTTTGGCTCCCACCATTGAAATTTCGTCAATAATTAAAAGTTTGTGATCTATAAGTCTCGAATGTAGCGTATTTACTAAGTCGGAATTCAAAGCCCTAATTGCCCCACATTGATTTATAGGAAGAGAAAACATAGAATGGAGAGTGCAGCCACCTATTCCGAATGCTGCCTTTCCAGTTGGAGCCGACAGAAGAACTTTAATAGTGTTAGGATTGGCTCCTAACTTACTATTGAAATGTATTGACAGAGCTTGATAAATTACCGATATGAGGCGACTCTTGCCAACGCCTGCACCACCACCAACAAATTCAAAAATTTGATTGTCTAATTTTATGCTATGCTGAATGTGACTAAAATACAACTTCTGCTTTAAATTTAAAGACCGAGACATATCAGCTAAACTATCAAAAGGAACTAAAGCTGGGAGTTTAATTAATTTTACGTTACTATCGGAGTTGTCTCGGTCATTTTCTAAATCTAAAATATTCAACTGAGAACTTACTTCAGCTACTCCTAAGACTCTAAACTCATTATCTACCTCTCTATTTGCAGGATTAGTTTCTTCCTGAGCGTCATTTTCTACATTTGCACTTCTAAGTGCCTCCTGTAATTCTTCGTCATTTAAGACGTTAAACTGCCTACGATTTTGCTCTATAATTGTCTGATGCTCATTACAAAACTCTTCGCAATTTCTGTCTATTAATTCTACCTGTTCATCTCTCCACGGGTAATATAGCATGGCTATCTCTCTAAAATAATTCTCCCTATCCGTGTTAACATTAAACCTAGCATATCGTATTACCCGTGGCCAGGACCTTTCCTTAACAAAACCACTACCATCGCGAAGAGGATACGACCTACCTTCGAATATACCGAACTCTTCATTTTCGGAATCATTATCCTGTAAATTATTGCGATTTCTGGAAGTCTTACTATATGTATAGTTAGCTGCAAAATCAGCTAAGCATACATGGTTGTGAGCATCATTGCGTTGAACATAATGATCTAACAACCCAACTTCAAAAATGTCTACAGAATTTAAAGGAAGTTCGCTAAGTTTCTTCTTGGACTTTAGCATCCTAACTCGAAACTTGGGCAAAGCAGTATTTATATAAATTGCTGCATTGCTACTTTCAGACAGACTCATTCCCAGGCAACAGTATACTGCCTCTTGTGCAGAAATTTCGGACCCTGATATAAACTTATACCCTATATGCTGCAGCTTCTGCTTGATTGAATAATTTCCCCTATTTACTTCTTCTATAGCTTCACGCATAAGCTTGGAAATCCCTCTCTGTGACTTGTTAATATAATTAACGACATAGCTGCAGCATGCATAAGGATCCAGTATGAACTGAATATCTATATTTGCTCTCTGCATAGAGAGAATGTGCGTGTTATAGCCATTTACCTTAATGGCATTGAAATTTCTTTTTAAAAAAACTTTTGGCTTCCTCAAGCTTGATCTAATGGCATATATATAATTCTCATAATCAAGGTTAACTTGATCATGAGAAAGAAAATTTTCAAAACTCCTAAATGAATCGGAAACATTCTCTTCTAAGGGAGCATTTAGGAAACTATTTATTTTTTCAAAATTGCGCTGATGAACTGAAATATTTGGAAAATTTTCTGGCAGAGGTGACAGGATTTCTGTCCTAGGCAAAGGAGGATACGGTATGCCGAAACGGCAAATTTGGCTATCTCTAACTCTACGCTGGCATGACGCAGTATGATTATGCGTTTGGTACTAAATATATATGGACTCAGTTCATCATTTTCAACATTGGTAGTGATCATTTGATCAATAAAGCTTATAACTGCTTGAAGTGAGGATGCACTATTTAGGTCTACTTTTGGGGCTTCTTTCAGCCAAAACATGCCATGTATATGGGGCGACCCTCTATGCTGAAACTCTACTCGCCAATAGTAGTTCACAACATAATGACTACCGAAAATACCTCCATCCTTTCTCATCAACTTTAAAAGATTTGTCTATAGCGAAAATCAAAATACCTAGCACAAGTAACAGGATCTGTTCTAATCAAACGAGCTTTCTCGTTGAACTGCAAATTTGACGCTTGCTCCTCACTAATCTCGGTCTCTCTTCCAAGTGAACGGTCGTGTTTTTTTCTTGCGCTCTCGTTTTGTGTTAATTTTCGCATTAAAACAACCGGGGTTTTATTTAAATCTTCTACCTTGTGATTAATAAAGTTCCCGTTCACTTCGTGTGCATGCAGCTATTCTGTTTTGTGTATTTAATTGTTATTATTTTCACAATTTAGTTTGTGCTGTCGGTGTTTGCTTTGCATTTTTTGCATTCCTCTTTGTGCCTTCTCCGTTTAGTTTGCGCCGTCGCGACAGCTAAACGTTAAGCTCGCTCCCACGCTCACCCGTTTACCCGCTCTCTCGTTCTCCCACTCTCTCGGTGCAGCTGCACTCTTATCTCTTCTACGTAAAGGTACAGTGGTAAGTCTTTATAATGTCCGCAATTGTCTGCTTCGCCAAGACCTGTAAAAAGGCAATTACTACTAATGATCTTACAGTCGGCTGCTGGCTGTGTGACAACATTGTGCATGCCAAGTGCATTGGTGTTGTTGCTCGGACGGTGGACGATGTAAGAAGAAACATCGGTCTGCGTTACTGTTGTGAGGCCTGTCGCGAGGTTGAAAGAGAAATGATGTCTTTTATGCGGCAGACCAAGGGCGGTTTTAAAGACATATTATCGAGTTTTCGTAAAACTCATGATATGCTCTTGGCGCTGGACACTCAATTTAATAGCCTTAAACTATTAAATGAGTCTCCTAGGCGCAAAAGAACCGCAACTGGTCTGCAGCATATAGGCGGATCTCAACAACCAGCGGCGGACTCCCAACAGCGGCCTCTCTCAACACAGCCCTCCACCTCTGAATTCAGTCAAAGAGTTCTGAGGTCGAGTGGCAAAAAGATTCGGCATCCGAATGTGTTGCGGGAGGGACCGCACCCCCGATAATTTCCGTTGTGTCCCCTGGGGGGTCTCAAATACTGACCCCTCAAAGCCCCGTAAATTTACCTGCTCAGGGTATCAGGCCCGGACTACCGGCCGATATCGGCAATGCAGACAATCAGTCTGCAGCGCCGAAAGCCCTTGTAGTAGTACCACCTACGAAACAGATATTTGTTTCGCGGCTCTCCCCCTGGTCAGACATCGGAAGATGTCATCGCCTTTATCCAAGGCAAAACTAGAGCCGAAAAAATACAAATAAAGGTGGAAAAATTTAAATTTTCTTATGCTAGGAATATTTCATCTTTCAAAATAAATGTCCCGAATGAACTCTTTGAAACAATATGCGCTACCAACTTCTGGCCGGAGTATATTGTCGTCAAAGAGTTTGAAGCTAAGAAAAGAAACGGCGGCCTGTAGGAATAAGTCTTCCCAGGCCCGACCAGACCACTGCGCCCTCTACGACATCCGCTCCAAAAAACTAATCAATTCCCTCTCTATCTCCTATCAGAATGCAAGAGGCCTACGTAGTAAGCTTCCCAAATTGTATTCTGATAGTCTCTCGTTTGCATCCCAGGTTATTGTGTTCACAGAAACCTGGTTAAAGCCGGAGATTCTGAGCTCCGAAGTTTTCCCAGCTGTGTTCACAATATATCGGCTGGATCGGCCTATCAGACGTGGGGGTGGTGTCCTCATAGCGGTTGACTCCACTCTCGCGTCGGAATTAATAACTTTCGAGGAGTTTGATGTTGAATTCCTCTGTGTGAAGCTAACCATCAATGGTAGCTCTATTTTCATTACCTGTTCTTACATTCCTCCTTTGTCCGAACTTCCTATTTATTGGAACCACCTTTCCGCTATCCAAACGGTTTTCAACCGACTTTCTAATAAGGATCATTTAATAGTTCTTGGTGATTTTAATATCCCAGGGGCTATTTGGTCCTCAAATACTTCCTCTAATGTACTTTTCACCTCCACACAGCATGATTTTATTGCTGGCTTGCTCGACATTTCGCTGTCTCAAGTCAACCATGTACGAAATTCCCTAGAGCGCTTGCTTGATCTCTGTTTTGTCTCAGACCCGGCAAGAGTCAGTTTAGCCAGGGTGGCGCCGTTGACGCTTCCCGAAGATCCCTATCATCCGACTTTCGACGTGACTCTCGACATTGGGACGGACTTACAGAATATATCTGCCTGTCCAGCCAGGAAAGTCCTTTGTTTTCGGAAAACGGACTTCGAACGGCTGAATAACTTTATTTTAGATTTTAATTGGTCCGATTTATACATGTGCACTGACATGTCAGCAGCCGTGGATATTTTTTACAGTGCCATAAATTCCTTTTTTTTTCTGAATGTGTTCCGTTATACTATCCATCAACATCGAATAAGCCTCCTTGGTTTACTAAAGAGTTGAGTCATCTTAAAAACAAAAAATCTAGGCTGTATACTAAATATAAATGTACCGGTTCTAACTCTGCCCTATCTCTTTATTTATCTGCTCGGTCAAGATTTACCGTGTTGAACGCGCAGTGTTACAACAATTATTTGACTCGTTGTAGTGTCCAGATCTCTCAGGACCCAAAACAGTTTTATAATTTTGTTAACACTAAACGTAAGCCAGTTACGCATCCTTCCTCGCTTTCGTTTGAAAATACAACCGTAAAAAATGATCGGGCTATTGCCGATCTGTTTGCGCAGTTTTTTCAAACCACTTACTCAACTTCAACTGACTGTAATCAGACTTATTCCTACATCATGCCCAAATCGAACCTTATTTTCAGTCCTACTTTAGACGAAAGCACTATTCTTTCTGGTCTTCATCGCGTTAAGCCCATTTATTCGCCAGGTCCCGACGGTATACCTGGCTGTGTGCTTAGGTATTGTGCCGACGCCCTGTGCAATCCCCTTCTAAAATTGTTTACCTTGTCCCTAGAAACCTCCCACTTTCCCCTTATTTGGAAGGAATCATTTGTTATTCCTCTCCACAAAAAAGGTAGCAAATCGGTTGCCTGCAACTATAGAGGAATCTCTAAGTTGTCGGCCATTCCAAAACTTTTCGAGAAAATCATTACTCCACATTTGCAACACCTGTGTAGATCAATTATTTCTCCATGTCAGCATGGTTTTTTAAAGTGTAGATCAACGACAACCAATCTTTTAGAGTTCACTTCCTTCTTAGTTAGGGGCTTCCATAAGGGCTTTCAGACAGACGTAATCTATACTGATTTCAGTAAAGCATTTGATTCTGTCAACCATTCTCTTCTTGTTCGGAAACTCGATCTAATGGGATTTCCGGTTGATCTTCTTAGTTGGATCTCAAGTTATCTGAATGGCAGAACGCAAAAGGTCCTCTTTAAAAATTCTTTATCTAATGTTCTCAGGGTTACTTCTGGCGTCCCGCAAGGGAGCCATTTGGGTCCCCTGTTGTTTACATTATTTATCAACGACCTGCCGAAAGTTCTGACTAACTCCACAGTACTTATGTACGCGGACGACGTCAAACTTTGCGTGCAATATAAGGACGCTTCCTGCCAGTCTGATTTACAAACAGATCTCAATAACTTCCAAACATGGTGCCGCATAAACTTATTGAACCTAAACGGCTCTAAATGCAAGCTAATGATTTTCTCTCGTGTCACTCCCAAGCTCGCGACTTACACGCTTAACTGCTGCTCTTTGGAAAGAATTAATATAGTCGATGATTTGGGTGTCCGACTGGACCCTAAACTTGACTTTATCGATCATATTTCGTGCATGGTGAATAAAGCCAGAGGTGTGCTTGGTTTCATTAAACGGTGGTCGAAAGAATTCAATGACCCCTATGTTAGAAAATCCTTATATATTTCGTTAGTTCGTCCTATCTTAGAATATGGAGCTTGCGTCTGGAGCCCTCAGTATGGGGTTCACAGTAGACGCATTGAGTCAGTTCAGAAGAACTTTCTGCTTTTCGCTTTACGCGGTTTGAACTGGGATCCAAACCAGAGGTTACCCTCGTACTCTAGTAGACTTCTCCTAATTAACTTACCTTCTTTAGCTAACCGTAGAACCATGCTTGGCATTACGTTCATTTTCAATCTTATCCACGGTGACGTGGAAAGTGCTGACTTGCTGGGTCAGCTTAACTTTCACGTACCGAGTAGAAATACTAGATCCTATATTCCTTTAGTTTTGAGTCAATGTAGAACGTCTTTTGAATTGCATGAACCCTTTAGAGTCTTATGTGCAAATTATAATGATTTGTACATGATAACATCAAACGTAGATAGCCTTCCCCAACTAAAAACCTTAATATTAACCCACTTAGTACGCATGCAGGCAAACAGTCTGGCAGCACGCCAGTAGTCACTTCCTCGTATTCCTGTTCTATACTTTCATTTGTCGCGCCTACTAACACCTAACACGAACAGGCACGTGCTTGGTGTCAGATGGGCCACTTGAATGTACTGATCGTAGTGCATCAACGTCCAATTATTAATATCCTGCTTATCTACATTTCTACTTAGAATAACTAGAAGCTCAGTCCATTTCGTCTCTGCAGCTGACAAAGTTATGAAGAAGGTTGGCAATCCAAATTGTCTAATCATTGCCATAACCTTCTTCTTCTCCGCTTCCCAATGAGCAGGAGACGAGCGGATGCCTTGCAAAACTCTATAGCCTTCATCGTGGCGAATTAAATTATCTACCTCCTCATCGATGAGAGCTGCTCTCGCTGTGATGCCGTGAGAGGCACTATGCTTTCGCAAACATATAGAAGTACTATTCCTAATATTCAACATTTCTAGCTTCCTATAGTTGTAAAACAGCTTATCTGTCCTACAACCTCTTCTATCTGAGTTTCTTAACTCCGATCGGACAATTTTAGTGTACGATTCTGTACACTTTCGCTTAATCCCGGCATAAATGCTTGGGAAAGACAACTCCTCTGAATCACAATCTGCGATCATATCCAGAGGTCGTTGACCTTCCCCAGGCGCTATTGCTACTCTCTGAATATCTACATTTTCTATGGGGACATTATTGATTAAAGTCTCCTGGCCTCCGGGATTAAGTTCCTCTTCCTCTATTTGATTATTTCTATCGGACTCGCGGTCTGCAAATCTCGTATTGAGCTCTCTAACTAAATCTGAGTCTTCTGCTGATGCAACAAATGGAACGACTTCAGTGGCAAATGAAGATATCCACTCCTCATTAATTCTAATTTCATGCTTTCTATAAAGCTCTGTGCCAACTAAATACCTAATTGCATCAGCGACATGTGCAGGCTTAATGGTCTCAGCCATAAAATCTTGCCTATACTCTATTCTACGTTTAAGATGCAACTGCACAGTCTCTGTATTATTGAAAGCCCGTGGAAGGGATGTTACGACATTCGCAACAGGAATAGGGACGTTCACGACCGCTCCTTTTATACTATTTTGCCTTTCATACCCCAAGGACTTTACTATCATAAACGGTAGCCGAGGTGAAACTAATCTCTCTTCTAAAGGAGTCAAAATTTTTAAGCACTCTGGTAATGCTGGGAAATCTAAACCATTTGTAATGGAATTTCTAGGTTTCCTTCCTGCCTTAATTGTACGGCTACACGATTTACAAAAGTGGAATATGTTGTTATCAGAAGGAAACTGCTCTGATAGATACAGAATATCTTGGGCATTATCAGCATTATTTTCTTCAATATAATGCCTACTTAATTTGTCTACTTGGTGGGGGAACCACAAACCTTTACAACAAATGCACACTACATCTGGTCCTAATTTAACTAATCTATTGTAGCTTGCAATAAGAGAATCTAGCCGTGGCTGAGTATTTTCCCTATCTTCTACACTAACATTCGCTCGCTCCTGCGCATTTCGTATAGCATTTCTTTCGTTTTCTGCTCTACGGTTCTCGCTATTACTGCGAAACTGACGAACTCGATGGACTGAGCTTCTACTAACGTCTAGAGCTGCCTGACGTGCTCTGGCACTCCTCCTATTGGCTCTATCACGCTCTCTCTCAACTATTCTACGAGATATGTCTGTCCTAGCCTGCGACCTATTAATCCTATCTATTTCTCTTTCTAATGCTCTGATTTCTGTGTTTTGTCTTTGTTGTGCCCTATCTATAGTATTGTTTAATTGTTCTACTCTCCTTACCAAAACATTCAATCTACGGGAACGCCTTCTTAAAGAGTCCCGCTCCTGCTCCTGCCGCCTAATTACTGAATTCTGCCTAAGTCTTGATCTACCTACTGTATTTGCTGCCTGCTCTAGTTGCCGTATTGCCGGATCAACTCGTACTCTCGATCGACGAGAAGCATCTGATGCTCGCTCTGGCTGCCTTATTTCCGGAACAGCGCGGGCTCTCGCTCGACGAGAAGTATTTGCTGCCTGTTCTAACAGCCGTACTGCAGAATCAGCTCGTATCTCGATCGACGAGAAGCATCTGATGCTCGCTCTGGCTGCCTTATTTCCGTAACTGCGCGGGCTCTTGCTCGACGAGAAGTATTTGCTGCCTGTTCTGACAGCCGTACTGCAGAATCAGCTCGTACTCTCGATCGACGAGAAGCATCTGATGCTCGCTCTGGCTGCCTTATTTCCGGAACTGCGCGGGCTCTTGCTCGACGAGAAGTATTTGCTGCCTGTTCTGACAGCCGTACTGCAGAATCAGCTCGTACTCTCGATCGACGAGAAGCATCTGATGCTCGCTCTGGCTGCCTTATTTCCGAAACAGCGCGGGCTCTCGCTCGACGAGAAGTATTTGCTGCCTGTTCTGACAGCCGTACTGCAGAATCAGCTCGTACTCTCGATCGACGAGAAGCATCTGATGCTCGCTCTGGCTGCCTTATTTCCGAAACAGCGCGGGCTCTCGCTCGACGAGAAGTATTTGCTGCCTGTTCTAACAGCCGTACTGCAGAATCAGCTCGTACTCTCGCTCGACGAGTAGCATCTGACGCTCGCTCTGGCTCCCTTGCAGCAGGATCAGCTCTATGAATGATACGATTTTCAGTGTTTCGGACTTGTTCGGATCTCATAACTCTACTACTTCTCCTACGCAATTGGCGACGCTGACTGTCTAAAAGTCGCTCGGCCTGCCTTTCTTCTACATTTTCCCTACGTTGCCTTTGAAATTCGTTGTGATGCAGAAACTCTCGTTGTTCTGGGCATTGTTACAACAAATTTTAATTAAGTAGCAATTATAAATAATATTAAGAAAATAATAAAGAAATGATAAATAATATTAAGAAAATAATAAAGAAATGATAAATAATAAATAATAAGCAATAATAAAATAAAATGTTATAAATGTTAGAATTTACTAATTAGTAAATATTTACATATGGCAAATATAAGAATGTATATACACCGGGTATATGTGAGAATGTGTATATACAAATAATAAAATGTTGCACGGCAACACCGCAACATGTATACACGAAAATCGTATTAGAGTGGCTTTCGATAAATTTGGCGGGCAAATTGCTGCGCTCAGCAAAAAAAAACTGCAGAGGCCGCCAGAAACTCTATGATAAATACCTATGTAAACTATAGTATAGTATATATATGGATATATATGGATATATCTACTTAAAAACACTTAATAACTATGGCTCACCGCTAATAAACAATAGAAAATAGCACAAAACACAGAAAATTCAAGCTCGATTGCACTTTGTCGCGTTGAAAAACACAATCGCCAATCGATCAAATTTTGCGTCCGCACTCTCACACTGTTTACAAGCAATTAACCTCTCTCTCTCTTTATGCGCATTTGTTGTGTCCGTTCTACCGATTAATGGTATCGATAGAGGGCCAAATTGGTAGTACCAGACATAAGCAGCGAACATCGATGGATCGGTGATGGGCAGCACGGGTAAACAGGCTGCCAACCGAAGCCAATCCCAATGGTTTTCGAACTCGGGTTCGTTCACCCGATAAAAAGGGAATAGCGAACCTAACGGAGTTCGAAATCGGATGTTCTTGATTGGTTTTTGTTCGGTTGGAACGGGAGTGCGCAACGGCAGCGGATTTGAATAAGACCGAGTGGAAAAAAAACGTTTTCGCCCACGGGACATAGTTTCTTGAAAAGTATTACAAATTAAATAAAAAAAAATAAGGAGTGAGTGAAATTAAATAATACCACCCTAAGGCTCCAACGAGCAAGGAGAAACCTGGGAAGTGAGATCGGCGAAACCAGAAGGTGAGTGGTTAGGGACAGGTTAGGGACGAGTAGGGACGGAGGATAAATTAATTTGTTTTTATAGGAGTCGACCAGACCCAGGGACAAGGAGGAAACGCCAGGCCGAGATCCGGGCCTGGCGCAGTTTTTTTGGCGGAGCCAAATTTCGGCTCGGTTGTCCAATATTTTTGGGAGCATCCATCTTCGACGGCCACATATTGTGTTTGCGGTCAATATTCTTCCGTCGGCGACGAATTTTCCCGAATGGCTGACACGGGCGAAGATAAGTTCGAGTGATCTCAGCAGATGTGTGAACAGAAATTGAGGCCGAAACTCTTTTAATATATATATAATTAAATACTTGTATTATTCGTAAGTTAAAAAAATTTATTTTTATTTAACCGAATTTATGTACAAGGGTTTTTATTTTGTTGAAGAACACCGACCGTCTTATTCGAGGTCTCAAACTGAACTCATCTATTAATTTCTATTGATCTATAATCAAACCTCGGTCTCGAAATTTTGCAATAGAGCTTTCTTATTATTTGTTATTTTAATTTCCCTTGTATTCAAGTGCATTGGCCTGGATACAAGTGCTTCTGTTTAATTTTGCTTTAATCGGATATTCCGCTTTCGAGTCCGAACTTTGAGCGTGGGAATGGTGTGTTGCAATGAATGCAATGAATGCTTATGATTTCTCTAGAACTTAGGTCTTTGACTTTTGGTTTATTACATTAGGTGTTTGACCTACATATTGGTTGACTTACATATCGGTTTACTCTAATGGGTAGCATGGGGTAGTATGTGATGATGTGGACATGTCACTCCCCCAACCTTTGAATTTGGCCTGTCCTCAGGTCACTTAAATTTGGATAAGTCGGGTAAAACATAATATTGTTATTGTTATCTGTTTGGATTACATTGCTTTTTGTTTCAATATTATCATTAATTACTGTGTGCGGTTGTTCTTCTTTTGATTTACAATATTTTAACATGATTTTCTTAGGTATACTTTTGAACTTATATGTTAAGTACAAAATTACGCTTATAATGGTAATTACAAAAGTTGTGACACAAATAATTTGGAATGTACTGTAATATTTTACATGTAAATTTATAATTTCCTTTGTCTGTAAATAAGCTAATGGTTCCGTTTTGGTAACGTTATTATTAATATAAACCGTTTGTGTAAAATCGGCTATGTTATTCGAAATTATAAATTCATTTAATTGCATGGAACAATTTTTTATTTTAACAATGTTGTTTCCTGATATTACAATTTTATTGTTTATACAATCTTGGTTAATAACTGTTTCGGGAATATTCCAAGTTAATAATATATTTGGTTCTATGTAGTTGATTTGGAAATTTTTATGAGTTTTTGTGTATTTGCATTCAGTATTTTCCTGTTTAATAAGTCCAACTATGCATTTGTCGAAAATTAATTTTCCTGAATTTTTATTATAAACTTTATCTTCATAGATATAGAACTTATCAAATATAGGTTCGGTTAGGATGTATTCAAACTCGTCTGGATATGAGATTATTTCGAAAACTGGTACTTTAGTTATTTCGCTTGGAACGTGGGAAATAATTAATATTTCATTTGTATCTGTTTTAAGCCAAGTTGATGTTTTAATTTTTAGTATTTTCTCTGAATTTACTTGCTTTAAATAATCATGTTTAAGTAATTTTGGATTAAAAATTCCTAGCCTAGTCAATTGCATTCCTAACTCAATATCTTCTATATATTCGGTAAATTGTTGCAAATTAAAAATTAGTACTGCTACTTGTTTATCCTTTTCTTTCTCTTGCTTGAGTTTATTAATAGTGTCAATTCCACTGTTTATTACGTCTATGATCATATTTAGGTCATGGTTTTGCACAGAATTTGCTGACAGGTTATTAATTTTTTCTTCCAGCTCATTTCTATCATCTTGGTCTAATGTGCCAAATAGATACTTATACGTTGTTCCTACTACATTCAAGAGACCTCTTTTATTTCGCCTAATAATTCTCAAACCATTAATTTCTCGTTCTAGTTTCTCAACTAAATACTGTATTTGGAGTACTTTGGGGAAATCGTTTGCCTCCTCTAATAGTTTCTCAAACATAAGCATTGTCTTCGTTACATTTATACTTAAATAGTGGTACTCGTAGTTTGTAGGAATTTCCATTGTTCCCGTTTGAAATATAAGGTATCCGTTTTTTGCACTAATTGGGTTTACTTCTATGCTACTGCCTTGGACCATGGTGATAAGGGGAATCATACAAGTAAGCAATATTGGAAGAATGTGGTATTGCTTAGGTTTCTTCGGACAGTCTGGAATTATCGTATTTGCTCTTATTAATTTTCTTTTGTTTTTTGAACTTAGACTTATAATGTACGATCTTCCTACCGCGGTTAACCTCTTCAAAATGTTTTTCGTCCACTTGTGCAATCCTTCCTGTTTTCTTAAATGGATTGGTAACTTTGCTTTTCACGAGTGGGGCCTGTCTATATTTTGTGTCAACTTCGAAATCATGCCTACTTTTATTAAGTTGGTCAATTTTATCGATTTTGTTTTGCTGAACGTTTGTGTCGGGACTGCCTGCATATAGAAATATGTCTGCTGGATGTCTTCGGGTAGTATTATGTTTAGTTTTATGATTATAGACGTATAGTATGGTTTCAAATCTAGTACATCTATCTTCTATATTTTGTTCGCTACCGATAATCCTCAGTTTTTCATTCACAGTCTTATGAAACCTTTCTATATCAGACACACCGTTTTTACTGGTAGTTACAGAAATTTTAACGCCTTCGGAATTTAACCAATTGTGCAAAGCTATGCACATAAAAGCTGAGTCTTTGTCTGCTTTTATTTCTTCAGGTTTTCCCATGTCATTAAATATTTTTATTAGGGCTCTTTTTGCTTCAAGCCAGTCTCTACTCTTTACTTCAACTAATGACGCAAATTTCGAATAAATATCAATGCATGATAAGAAAATTTGGTTTCCTGTGAGATAAAAATCAATCACATATTTTTCCCTAGCGTTCATTATTTCTGGGGTAGTTTCGTATGTCAATTTAGTATCTCTGTGTTCTGTCTTTGCTAGATTACACACTTCACATTCATTGATGATGTTTTGGATTAATTTTTGACTATCCGGATAGTAATGTTCTTCTTTAAACCAGTTGATGGTTTTCTCTATTCCGGGATGCAATACTTCTTTATGCCAATTTAAGATTAAATCTTTAAATTCGGCGTATGTTAGTACGTCAATTAGTTTCCTGGTACATCTTAATAATTTCGTGAGGTTGTTAGGGCTTATAATTTCGGTGAATGCCCTTTGAAAGATCAGAAAGTCCTCGTCATTAGGGAAGTATACTGCACTTTTCTTGGTGCACACGTATTCCTTAATGAGGTTTTTGGCGAGCTCGTGTGTCATTTCTTTGTATATTATTTTAATCTTTATCTTCGTGAAGAAATGGCTCACGCTTGTTGTATCGTTATCACCTTTCTCTATTTCTATTTGTCTTGAGAAATAGTTGATCGGCCTTTCAGTTATTGAGATATAATTTAGGTTATCTTCGCTAGCACTATGTATAGTTGCGTCCGCATTGCTTTCGGCTTCGCCTACCATGACTTCTTCTATTTTCGTGCGGGAAAGAGCATCCGCGACATGGTTTTCCTTGCCTGGAAGATATTTTATCTTATAATCAAATTCGTTTAGTTTTATTTTCCATCTCTGTAATTTCATGTTCGGTTCCTTGATATTGTTTAACCATACCAATGGTTTGTGGTCACTCATTATTTCAAATGGTCTACCGAATAAGTATGACCTGAAATACTTAGTTGCCCAAACTATGGCTAACAATTCCTTTTCTATAGTAGCGTAGTTTATCTCATGTTCGTTCAGCGTTCTGCTGGCGTAACAAACGGGTTTGTGATTTTGAGATAGTACGGCTCCTATAGCGATGTTACTTGCATCGGTTGTCAAGGAAAAGGGCTTTGAAAAATCCGGATAGATTAGAATCGGATCCGAAGTTATCAAAACCTTTAGTCTTTCGAACGATTCGATGTAGTTCTTGCATTTTATGTCGATTACGGCGCCTTTTTTCAGCTTGAGGGTCATAGGTTTGACTACCCTAGCAAAGTTTGGAATAAACTTGCGGTAGAACCCACATAATCCCAAAAATGATTTGATTTGTTTAGGCGTTTTGGGTAAAGGAAAATTAGTGATCGCATTTGTTTTATTAGGGTTTGGCTTGATGCCTTCTGTGGTAACTATGTGACCCAGGAATTCCGTTTCCTTTTTCATAAACTCGCACTTGTCTAACTGCAATTTTAAGTTGGCGTCTCTCAACTTTTCAAAGACTTTCCTTAGTGATAGAATGTGTTCCTCCAATGAAGTGGAGTAAATGATTATATCGTCCAAGTACACTAAACAATCTTTGTAGATTAAATCTTCCAAGAGATTGTTCATACATCTTTGAAAGGTTGCCGGAGCATTCTTTAGGCCAAAGGGCATGCGCGTATATTCGTAGTGCCCATGTTTAGTGGAGAAGGCAGTTTTTGCGATTGAATTCTCATCCATTTGAATCTGGTGGAATCCTTTGGCTAAGTCAATAGTCGTGAAATATTGGCATCTTCCTAATTTGTCTAATATTTCGTCCATTCGAGGAATAGGAAATTTGTCGTTAACAGTAATCTCATTGAGATTTCTGTAGTCGACCACTAATCGGAATTTTTCTTCCCAGAGGCATCTGCCTTCTTGGGGACCACCCATATGGGAGAACAGTAAGGGGATTTCGATTTGCGAACAATCCCTTGTTCTATCATTTCTTTGATTTGTGTGTTGACTTCGTGGTCAACACTCTGGGGGTATTTATATGGCTTACGATACACTGGGTCCTCATGCTGAGTTTGGATGACATGTTTAATGGTACTCGTGAAGGTCAAATTTTCGCCCTCTTTGTACTGAATGTCTCTATAATCATATAGGACCTTCTTTAAACACTCAACTTCCTCTACATTTAGGTGTTCCAGTCGGTATTCGTTACATTCGCGTAATTCATTATTGATCGCGAAATTGACTGTTTCGTTGTCAACGGATATGGAGTCGAGATTTGTTGTATCATCGTCTCCTATGTTACTAACAACTTCTGAAGTGAGGCATTTTTCGAATGCAGTCTCCTCCTTTTGTTGTTTGGGTTTAAGTTTAGGTTTAAGGCCCTTAGATACGGTCTTAACCTTTTGTTTTTCTGGATTGACTTTCTTTACTGGAGCAAAATCAATTTCTGGTTTTTGGTTGAGGCATTTGGATGCGGTCTCACCTTGTTTTTCTTCATAGAAGAACCTAAAAGATTTTGAACCTAAAGTTACCATTTCTTTACCATAATCTATTTTTGCTTTGGTATCTTCTAGATACTTTCGACCTAACAGGAAATCATAATTATCGGAGAATTTATGGACATAGAATTTCTGACCAAACGGACATACGGAGGAAGGCTTCATCATTATACTTTTCTTTAATTTGATCGCCCCATTTATGGTATATACCGTTAGATCTTCTTTTTCCTCTGCTAGTTTTCCAAAATTTTCCCTTATGATGTTGATGGAAGATCCTGTGTCGATCATTCCTTTGTAAATTGTATTATGGTATTCTATTCGCACATAGGGACTGGTTCGTCCTCTTGTGGTATTTGACTGTCCGAGGCAATTTGATGAAAATTTACATCCATCCTGCTCTGTCCACTCTGGCTTTCCCTTTGCCTTTTTACCGGTCCACCACTGCTTATGTTATTAGAAGTGGAGGGTAGATAATTGATAGGGTTATTCTGCCTACCTTGTATTAAATCATTCCTAAAAGTATTATAATTGCCCCTCTGGTGAGCAGGGATAGGACGAGTTGGATATTGATATTGGATATTTGTATTCTGAGTTGGGTTTTGAGTTTGAGTGTTAATCTGATTGCTTGTGGGATAATAATAAGAACTGTAATTATTGGGTCTGTTATTATAATACCTTTGATTATTTTTTGTATTTTTGTTTCCCCCGTTCCTGCGATTTTGTCCACTTGATCTTTGTAGGTATTGTTCTTCAGGATTTGCATCGTAAAGTCCAAGTTCCATAGTGGCTTGTTTTAGTTTCGGAATGGTATCTATATCCCTACGAGCCAAAGACATATACATTCTATCCGGAAGGTTTCTGTCAATTGTTGTTTTTATTGTTCTTTTCAACATTTCGGTATAGATTGTTTTCTTTATATGGTCAGTTTCTAACTCTAACTTATCAAATATATTTCGATATTGTTTTTCTAAGTTTTCGACGAACTTACAAATACTGCCTGGATAGGCCGTCTCTTCCAACTGCTTGATCAGGGTGACGTACGGCCTGTGATCCTTGAATGATACTGCTAGTGCGGCTCTCATCTCATTCCAGGTAGTTGCGCCAGCTTGTATGACTGCTTCTAGGGCCGAGTCCACAATCACTCGCCTGATTGCTCCGTATATAATGTGCGTTTGCCGGGCATCTTGGGTTGGGTACAAGTTGAGCAGTTGTTCAACTTGGCTTATGAAGCCGGAAAGCTTTCCAGGTGTACCATCGTAGTAGTGCAGCTCTTTGATTTGAGCCAACACTTGGTTCAAATGCACTTCTGATAGTTGCGGGGCTGTCATGTTGTTGATTTAAAATTCTTGCTTGGTAGTGCACAGAATTAAAAATTTTTATAAGTCTTGTTTTTCTTTTTTTTGTTAAATCACGGAATTAAAAATTTTGTTAAACTTTATTTCCGACCGCACGGGATTTTTTAAGTCACTTTGCAGATTTGTTTTCTGACCACACGGGATTTTTTTAAATTATTTTGCAGATTCGCTTTCTGACCACACGGGATTTTTTTCAGTTCTAGAATTCTACACGCACGTAGATTCTTTTGCGGATCACAGTTAACTTAGGGTCACTTTATTCAATTCGCCAGTCTAGGATAGCTAGTCGTATAGCATATCCTTTTAGTTTGACCAGTACCGTATTTCAAAAGGACTCTTTGTTGTGATCCTACCGACTGCGCCAATTAAATACTTGTATTATTCGTAAGTTAAAAAAATTTATTTTTATTTAACCGAATTTATGTACAAGGGTTTTTATTTTGTTGAAGAACACCGACCGTCTTATTCGAGGTCTCAAACTGAACTCCTCTATTAATTTCTATTGATCTATAATCAAACCTCGGTCTCGAAATTTTGCAATAGAGCTTTCTTATTATTTGTTATTTTAATTTCCCTTGTATTCAAGTGCATTGGCCTGGATACAAGTGCTTCTGTTTAATTTTGCTTTAATCGGATATTCCGCTTTCGAGTCCGAACTTTGAGCGTGGGAATGGTGTGTTGCAATGAATGCAATGAATGCTTATGATTTCTCTAGAACTTAGGTCTTTGACTTTTGGTTTATTACATTAGGTGTTTGACCTACATATTGGTTGACTTACATATCGGTTTACTCTAATGGGTAGCATGGGGTAGTATGTGATGATGTGGACATGTCATATGGGTATCTGCTTAGAAAGCAAAATGATAAGGAAGGAGATAATGATTGTTAGTTATAAGGTACATTAAAAGACGGAAAGAAAACATGAAGAAGGATTGAATTTAATAGGAAGGAAGAGGGCGTTAGGGTAAGTTAGATGTTTGTGTGTGGTATTATTTAGGGGCAGCTGCAATATATCTGCAAGCAGACTGCTAAGGCAGGGAGGGCATGCAGACGAGCTCCAATAACAACAGGAGTCTCATAAAAATGACTGTTTAGTTTAGTTTCGATGTTTGTTTAAATGTAATTTGAAAACAAACTGTGCAGAATTTAGTGTTGTAGAATGTCCAGTTCTCGTGAGAGATGGATGTTCGAAAAATTTTTCTGTTACGTGTGTCAGTGGGCCGGGTTAAGAACCCACGACTCGATGAGCTAGCCGAGACATTGCCCAAGCCGTTGGCTGCACGCGCAGGACCTTGCTAGGTCATAACAGAAATGGCGCCCAATTTTGAAAAGCAGCACTAGGTCCTCCACATAAAGGATATAAATAGTTTCTTCGAGTGTAGGATCAGGATCGGATAACGAGATATCGCGAGATCTCCAAGCCGAAGTTAGACCCTATACTCAAAGAAAATATAATCAAAAAGGGGATATCACCGATCATTGTATGGAAAAGGGGCTTCTTGAAGCAGACTTGAAGTCATCAAGTAAGAGGCCAAGCCAAATAACTTGATTTGCGCAAGTTACTGCTTAAAAAAGTCTCCAAACTGTGATATTGATCTGTGATATAACCTTAAGATAGTCTTAGTGAATAGGTATAAATTATAACTAGATAAACAAACGGACAGAAGGAAGGTCACCGGCGACTATGCCTAGCAAAAGAGCAAAGGCATATAGCGACCGGGGGCAGAAGAAGACGGCCAGGTTCGACACTGTCCAAAATGAAGGAACAGTTTGCGAAACCTTGGTATCGACATCGGACAGAAATAACAAACAGACCAAATCAGTTAAAAGGAAAGCAATTTAAATAAAAGGGAGTAAATTAAACTAAAAATTACGGCTAAAAAGTCGTCATTTTCCCAGGTGAAAGACAGGTCAGCGACGGGCGACCCAGGGCTCGAAGTATGATGACCTTGCGCAGCGACCCGTCGAAGAGATGATGACCTTTGCTCCAAGTGAGAGATAGAGTCACACTCAGTTCATTGATCGAGTCTAACACACCTAAAATGGGAAAAAGGGGAACAAATTAGTTCGTTTTTTTTTAAGTATTAATAAAACATAAATACCGCAACTATAGTATAGTCTACATTGCACCTTGTTATAGGATACGTTATATAGATATACGTCATATAGCCAATTATTAATATAATTTATAAATTCACATAAATTAGTACATAACTAATTTTGTATTTTTTTGGGACAATACAGGATAACCTCTGTCGACCCAAGTCCTAAATGTATGGAGATTGCGCAGCGAACAGAGGGAAAAACCTTGACTTCAGCTTCAAGATAGAAGACTGGATAGCATAGGATACAATTATCCTTGTAAAGCCACCTAAGAAAAAAACAAATAATTAGTTTTCGAATTTGTGTATTGGCGACTTGACTATCAAACATCATGGTAAATGATGTTTAGTATAGTCGACTGTGCCAAAAGACAATGTTGTTTTCTTTGTCAGAAGTCTTTGTACCTTCATGTATATATAACACGTCACAAAAATAAAATAACACACACACACCTAACGCCGGGTGAACTACTACCTTCCATATGCATATAAATATAAACAAAGATAAGGATTTGGGTGGACTTCCCGCCAAATTAGCGTTTCACATATATAAATTTGGTGATTATTTTTGTTATTTATATCAGTGTCTCTTATTTATATAAATAATTTTAAGTATTTAGCATCAGGAAATTATAGGGATTATTTTGGAAGGCATATGGGTGGTCCTGGAATATCCACAATGCAGGAAGAAGGTCAAGCAAGGGGTCATGAAGAAGAAGAGTCGCAAAGACTTGGAGTAGCAGGGGGCAGGGATCTTACAGGGACACAGCGAAGGGGCGCCAACCCAAGAACACTGAATCTAGATCAAGCCTCCACTCCTTACAGCGCATTTTCCCAAATTGTTCTTGACCCAATACAAGAGCAATATAGCCAAGAAAACGCAGAGGCATATGGCTCGTTTAACCGGAGGGAATTCCAGGCCTTGATCCAAACATCCCAGGAACAATTGCGGGTGGATATGCAGCAACTGATAGACACTAGGATAGACCAATGCATTCAAACCGGATTTTCTAATCTAATGAGACGACTAGACCTTAGAGATGAAAGTTCCGAAACATCCAAGTCATCCGGTTCATCAGCGGCAACCCAACGAGCAATTAGGCCATCAGGGAGTAAAGAACTTAACAACAAAGTTCCGAATACGGGAGAGGGTCAAGGCGGAGAAGCAGCTGCAGAACAATTCCCGGTCCCGAACGAAGGCGGCGAAAGAGGAAATATGCCCGGCCAACCAGCAATGAGTACACTGCCACATCAAGTGACAAATGGAAGAAATTTCAGTCAACCAGGGAACGGTCAAGGAATGGGCAATTGGAGGAACCCACAAGCGACAGGAAGTAACCCTCATTTGGCCCAAGGAAGGTCTTTAAGGGATCATTCGTACCAACGGCCAGTTGATAGTAGAGTGCTAGGTATTTCCCAAAATCATATGGTCGAATTTGAAGGGCAACAGCACCAGAATTATCGAGCACCCGGGAATACAAATGGCAGCTTGTACGGGAGAGGAGCAGGAGCCGGGAGGCCAGGAGATCAAAGGCAGTTCAGTCGGCCGAGGCATTTTGTTCCCCTGGACAAGTGGGGATTCCAATTTGCGGGCAGTGGCGGCACTATGAGCGCGGAGGATTTCCTATTTAGGGTGGAGCATCTGCAGGAGCACTATGGGATGCCGTGGCCAGACCTGCTACGGGACTTCCACCGGTTGCTCACCGAAGAGGCATCCGAATGGTACTGGCTGCAGATCAGAACCAAACCACCGAGGAATTGGGAAGAGCTGAAGGAAGCTCTACAACGGCGCTATTGTGACAGTCGCAGCAATTATGACCGGATACAGGATATCGCCGAGAGGAAACAGCGCCCAGGAGAATCCTTAGAGGAGTATTTTACGGCACTCCGACGACTAGTGGCATCGGTGGGTGGTAGAGTAGACCAGGAATGGGTCATAAAAACAGCAAAGCGCAACTTGGCGGAGCCGATGAGGCAATGGATCTACCCGGTACGCGTGTATACCCTGGAACACCTCCATGACGAGTGTAAGGAGGCGGAACGCATGTTGGATCCAGGGCGTGAAAAACAGAGGACGCAATTGCCCATGGCCTATAAACCCCGGCAGGAACACCGACCCAGTAGAGTTGAGGAACTCCGATGTTATACAGTGGAAGGCCAGGATTCCACAGACGAGGCAGAAAATGCTGTAGAAGCGTTGGCAGGCGGAGCTACGAAGAAGGCGCTGATCTGCTGGAACTGCCAGCAGAGTGGGCACACGTTTTTCGAGTGTGAGGCAGTACAGCGGAAACTGTTTTGTTACAAGTGCGGTTTGCAAAACACGGTAACACCCAAATGTCCGAACTGTAGACAGGGAAACGCATTGCGGAACGCAGTGGGGACGGGCGAACCGCGTTCCGCGAGAGAGACCGAAAGGAGGCCCCGACCCAACTAGGCGATCAAAATCTAGCTGAACACCGAGCTAAGGAGCAGGGAGTAGATCGTGCATTCTTAAGTCTAAGTGAGCGAGTCCGAAGATATAAGGAAGCACGTCAACGTATATTTGGGGAAAATCAGCTGGCAGGAATGACAATAATAACAAAAAGGATTCAGAAGGCAAGAGACCGATTCAAGAAAAGGAAACAAGAGAGAGGCAGAGTGAAGCAGTCGGTGAATGCCGTACGAAGCCAGAAAATGGAAATGGATCCCAGACCATATGCGGAGGTCAAGATCCTTGGGAAGATGATGCGAGGCTTATTGGACTCTGGAGCATCTGTCAGCCTCCTCGGGAAAGGGTGTCGGGAGCTTTTGGAAACATTGGATATATCATGGAAACCTTATTTTGCACAAGTAAGAACTGCAAATGGGGCAAAACAGCAGATTTTGGGAAAGGTTTCTATTCCAGTGGAATTTAAAGAGAAAACAGCCACAATAAACCTATTTCTGTGTCCATCTCTCGAACAGGAGCTATATCTGGGCGTGGATTTTTGGAAAATTTTCCAGATAGCACCAGACATTTTCGAGTTGGCGGCGCTACAGGAGAATATAGACCCACATCCGGTAAATAAAGAGGAACCAGAACCACACGACTTAAACGAAGAGCAAAAGATAAGGTTACAGAAGATCCGCGAGTCCTTCTTTACATTTGAAGCGAATGGCTTGGGGAGGACCACAAAGATGAAGCACTCAATCGATCTGGTTGAGGGAGCAGAGCCTGTCAAAGACCGTCACTATCCGGTGTCTCCAGCAGTCCAAGCGCTTATTTATGAAGAAGTAGACGAAATGCTTCGACTAGGCGTGATAGAGGAAAGCGATAGTGCCTGGAGCAATACCATCACGCTGGTTAGGAAGCCAGGGAAAAATCGGCTATGTCTCGATGCCAGGAAGCTCAACAAGGTCACGATAAAGGATGCTTATCCTCAACAGAGCATAGAGGGTATATTAAGCCGCATAAACACAACGAAATATATCTCTAGCGTGGACCTGAAGCATGCTTTCTGGCAGATCGAGTTGGAGGAAAAAAGCAGGAGATATACGGCATTTACCGTGCCAGGACGCCCTTTATACCATTTTGTAACCATGCCCTTCGGATTAACAAACGCTGCTCAACGCCTGTGCCGGCTTATGGACAAGGTGGTGCCAGAGAGACTGAGAGAAAAGGTATTCATGTACCTGGATGACTTGCTGGTAGTATCTCCGACATTCGAGGAACACATGGAGACACTACAAGAAGTGGCAGGGCTCCTGAGGGAAGCAGGGTTGACAATTGGGTTAAAAAAATCTCATTTCTGCTTTAAAGAACTCCGATACTTGGGATTTGTCATAGGTGGTGGAGTGCTAAAGACAGACCCAAAGAAGGTGGAAGCCATTCAAAACTTAGGTATCCCCAAAAGTACGAGGGAAGTGAGGAGTTTCATGGGCACGGCCGGTTGGTACCGGAGATTTATAAAAAACTTTGCAGAGCTAGCAGCGCCGCTGACAGATACTTTGAAAAAAGGACAAAAATTCAAGATGACAGCGGAGGCGGAGCAAGCAATTAACTCCCTGAAGAAGGCACTCATGACGGCGCCGGTGCTCACTCATCCGGATTTCACCAAGAGGTTTTTTGTGCAGTGTGATGCGTCAGATTCCGGGGTAGGAGCTGTATTGTTCCAGCAGGAAGAAGACGGTGGCGAGCGTCCTATTGCGTTTATGTCGCAAAAGCTAAACCAGTGTCAACGGAATTATAGTGTGACCGAAAAGGAATGCTTTGCCGCCGTTTTAGCGATTCAACGGTTTCGGCCTTATATCGAGCTCATGGCATTCACGGTGATAACTGATCACGCAAGCCTGAAGTGGTTAATGTCGCTGAAGGACTTGAGCGGGAGACTTGCAAGGTGGTCGTTAAAACTGCAGGCGTACGACTTTGACATACAACACCGAAAAGGCTCAGAGAACGTCGTGGCTGACACTTTGTCAAGGATGGTGGAATCAGTAGAGCACGATAAGGACGACTGGATGCTAGGATTCCAGACCGTGGAGTTCGAGTCGGAGGAGTACCGCGAGTTACGTGACGTTATAGAAGCGGAGAAGGATGGCCGGCCGGATATCAAGGTGGTGGATGGATTTATCTTTAAACGCACCATGCCAAACGGAAAACCGGAGCTAGAAGAGAATCGCTGGAAATTGTGGATCCCATCATCGCTGACACAAACATTGATAGAGCAAGCGCACTCACCACCAACCAAGGCTCATGGGGGAATGGCAAAAACTCTGGATCGCTTGAGGCAATCGTTCCATTGGCCAGGTATGGTGGCTCAGGTACGGCGATTCATTCAGGACTGTCAAGTGTGCAAGGAGACAAAACCTTTGTATGGTGGTGCAAAGCCAGGACTGGGAGCCGAAACGATAACGTACAGACCGTTCCAGAAAATTTATATTGATTTTTTGGGAAAGTATCCTCGGTCGAAGAAGGGGCATGCCTATATTTTCATTGTTGTGGACCATTTTTCTAAGTTTGTTTTCCTCAAAGCGATGAAGGAGGCGACAACGGTGGAAGTAGTCAAGTTCTTGACCAGAGAGATTTTCCACACGTTTGGAGTGCCAGAGGTCGTACATTCGGACAACGGGAAGCAGTTCGTGGCGAAGAGATTCCAGGATATGATCGAGCAGTATCAGGTAAAACACGTAAAGACGGCAGTGTACTCTCCTCAGTCGAACGCAGCCGAACGGGTTAACCAGTCGGTTCTAAATGCGATCCGGGCATATCTAGAGGAAGACCACCGGGATTGGGATCTATATCTCCCGGAGATAGAGGCAGCCTTGAGAAGCTCCATACATCAAGCTACGGGCGTAACGCCGTATTTTGCTTTGTTTGGGCAGAATATGTTCATGAACGGAGCGGATTACCAACTAGCACGGAGGCTACAGTCATTGGAGGACAATGAGCTGGAGGGTCTAGAGGCAGGAGAAAGAGTTGCACTGCTGAGAGACTCAATACGGAGGAACCTGCATGAGGCGCATGAAACCAGCGCAAGATACTTCGACCGTCGGACACGAAGAGTCACATTTCACCCCGGGCAGGAAGCGTTCAGGAGGAATCATGTCCTGAGCGACTTCGGAAGGTGCTTCAACGCAAAGTTTGCGAGGAAGTTTTGAAATGCCGGATAAGGAGGCCCATAGGCAACCACATGTATGAGGTGGAGGACATGAATGGGAAACTGGCAGGGGTGTTCCACGTAAAGGATCTGAAGCAGTAGAACAAGCTTGGAAGGGGATACGACCAACGATGAGGACCTGGAAGAAAAAGAAGAGTATAAATCGGACTTCTGGGAGCGAACGGAATCACTTGCTCTGGAGGGTGACGCTGGGACAGGGCACAAGTTGAGGATGTTCTTGATCTCAGGTTCGTGGGTGGTCTCCCGCGTTGGGCGCTGAATGATTCCAATGTCCTGCGCTAATCCTGCACGTCAGTGCTCTTGCTTTCTTCCGAAAAAGCTGAGATGTGGACACTTTTCACTGCCATCTGTTTTGCTTTTCATTGACCAATGTCAGTGTGGTGTTGTGTCCGTTCTACCGATTAATGGTATCGATAGAGGGCCAAATTTGTAGTACCAGACATAAGCAGCGAACATCGATGGATCGGTGATGGGCAGCACGGGTAAACAGGCTGCCAACCGAAGCCAATCCCAATGGTTTTCGAACTCGGGTTCGTTCACCCGATAAAAAGGGAATAGCGAACCTAACGGAGTTCGAAATCGGATGTTCTTGATTGGTTTTTGTTCGGTTGGAACGGGAGTGCGCAACGGCAGCGGATTTGAATAAGACCGAGTGGAAAAAAAACGTTTTCGCCCACGGGACATAGTTTCTTGAAAAGTATTACAAATTAAATAAAAAAAAATAAGGAGTGAGTGAAATTAAATAATACCACCCTAAGGCTCCAACGAGCAAGGAGAAACCTGGGAAGTGAGATCGGCGAAACCAGAAGGTGAGTGGTTAGAGACAGGTTAGGGACGAGTAGGGACGGAGGATAAATTAATTTGTTTTTATAGGAGTCGACCAGACCCAGGGACAAGGAGGAAACGCCAGGCCGAGATCCGGGCCTGGCGCAGTTTTTTTGGCGGAGCCAAATTTCGGCTCGGTTGTCCAATATTTTTGGGAGCATCCATCTTCGACGGCCACATATTGTGTTTGCGGTCAATATTCTTCCGTCGGCGACGAATTTTCCCGAATGGCTGACACGGGCGAAGATAAGTTCGAGTGATCTCAGCAGATGTGTGAACAGAAATTGAGGCCGAAACTCTGAGCCCATCTAGTGTCCCCAATTATTTTGCTTAGCCTTGGCATTGCCACTCCATTGCCGCTAGATTGCCGCTCAACATCAGTCGCAAGAAGACCGGCACGCCTGCAGAGAGGCGGCAACGGAAGCCACCAAAGGCTTCAGATACATATATATATATTTTTTTAATTATTTAGATTTAGTTTTATTTTTGGTTATTTATTTGTGTTTGTTTAAATTTATTTTTGTTTTATTTATTTCCAAGTTTTATTTATATATTTATTTATTCATTAATTCATTTAGCTGCAGATTCCTTTATTTATTTATTTATTTATCCTTCGTATTTGTTTAATTATTTATGTATTTATTTATTATGGTTTAATATTTCTTGTTCAGTGGAACCCCTATGTTTTTATATAAGTCTGAGTACCAACGAACCCCTTACGATTATTTTCCCCCCTTCTGAGCGCTCATACGGGTGGGAAGACCTTTCGTATTATTTAAAGTGGGAAATTCAAAAGTGAAATTGTTTATTTTGAGTGTATGAGATATATATATATAAAATATGGGTATCTGCTTAGAAAGCAAAATGATAAGGAAGGAGATAATGATTGTTAGTTATAAGGTACATTAAAAGACGGAAAGAAAACATGAAGAAGGATTGAATTTAATAGGAAGGAAGAGGGCGTTAGGGTAAGTTAGATGTTTGTGTGTGGTATTATTTAGGGGCAGCTGCAATATATCTGCAAGCAGACTGCTAAGGCAGGGAGGGCATGCAGACGAGCTCCAATAACAACAGGAGTCTCATAAAAATGACTGTTTAGTTTAGTTTCGATGTTTGTTTAAATGTAATTTGAAAACAAACTGTGCAGAATTTAGTGTTGTAGAATGTCCAGTTCTCGTGAGAGATGGATGTTCGAAAAATTTTTCTGTTACGTGTGTCAGTGGGCCGGGTTAAGAACCCACGACTCGATGAGCTAGCCGAGACATTGCCCAAGCCGTTGGCTGCACGCGCAGGACCTTGCTAGGTCATAACACATTATTCTCACACTCTCAATGGAATTTTGGCACGCGCCAAAAGGCACGCGCCAAAACTCCGATGAGAGAGTGAGAGACAAAACAAAACGAACAATGTCATTGTTTTTGCAACTTCTGTTGATGTTCGCCAAATTCATAAGAAATTAGTTGGGTTTCAAAACGATATTTTTATTACATATGCATACCCATTATGTGAATGCATTATAATACATGCCTACATTCCTACCTATGGTACAGGGTATAATAAATAAATATAATTTCCATTTATAAATTTATATAACATACATACATACATATGTATATACATATTAATATATTAGAATTTGCTTGAGAATTAAATCATTAAATGAGATCAAGTACATCCAAACATGCATTTACATACAGATGTATAAGCGTGGGAACCTCGTTGCACTGTACCAATAATTTTGCTTTTGGTTCCCACGCTCTCAATGTGATTTTCTAAGAATCTGTCACTCTCAATAAAATTTTGGCACGAGCCTGAGAGTGCGAGTGCTTATTAGAGCATGGGGGTCGCCAAGAGGGACAGAGAAGTTGCGGCTTTGCTCATTGTCCATATCCACTTATACCCCCTGGGCCATCGGATGACGACGCCCTTGTATTAGAGCAATGCCAAGAAATGCAATACCAGGACCATAATATTTTGAGGAGAGATTTTTTCTCTCTTTCTTTCCCATATATAGGCAATTGCGCTCATCGGTTTTGTTATTGTGCACAACTTTTGCAACTTTTGTTGCTGGTCGCCAAATTCATAACACATTATTAAATAATTGTGTTTAACTATATGAACTATATTTTTAGCATAAATACAAACCGATTATGAAAATGCATTATAATACATACATACATGCCTACATTTCTATCTATGGTAGTATATTAAATACATAAATAAAGCGTTTCATTTAAAAATTTAAATAAACATACATATGAACATACATAATATCTCGCAAGTACATAAGAATGCTTGTATTTGCATATGTACATACATACATACATACATTTATAAGACTGAGACCCACTTTCTGTACCTTTCTAGCCATTTGGTTGCTCTCATCCTTTTACGCTTCTCCTTTGTCATGTCTTTGACAACGATAAACAAAAGTCAGCTGATCGCGACTTTTGCCTATTAGAGAAATGTAAACAAACTCGCTCTTTGCAAAACCACCACCATCTCATGCACTTGCGTGTGCAAGACAGAGAAAGAGATAACCCCTCTCTCTTTTTTGCGCACGGGAGTTAGTTTCTTGCGCTCATCAGTTTTGTTGTTGTTTTTTGGGATGCACCTGTTGCTAGCTACCAAATTGATAGCACACTGATAAGTAAATAACTTTTGTGTTTTTCACCCGATCTTTACCAGATTTTCGGTATTGATACATGTACTACATATGCATGCCTATGCACAAAAAAAAAGATCTATGGTAATATTTGTGGCTGCAAAACGTTTTTATTGATTTGCGGGGGAGTGGGAGGGAAATTTTAAAATCTGAAACAAACTTGATCTGCGTGCAAAACATTCCGACCTACATACTGAGTTTGGTGGCTCTAGCTCTTATAGTTGCTGAGATCTAGGCGTTCATACAGACGGACAGACGGACAGACGGACAGACAGACATGGCTATATCGATTTGGCTGTTGATGCTGATCAAGAATATATATACTTTATGGGGTCGGAAATGCTTCCTTCTGCCTGTTACATACATTTGCACGAAATTAATATACCTTTGTACCTACGGTACATGGTATAAAAATATTTTAAGGACTCTTCCAAATATTTTGTGTGTTCGGGGTAAATTTGTTCCTTAGACATTTTCAAAAAATTGTCTATTTTAAATATAAGTTGAATGATTTCCATATTGGATGTAATATTCCTTCCGTTGTCAGCAAACATTTTTTTGTTTAGAATAATTTTTTTGTTTTGCATTTTTATTCCGTAGTAGGAGGATGATTTCATGTTTACAATTTAATACAACTTTCTTATAGTCTTCAGCAAATCTCATCAACATTTTCAGTGGTACAGAAAAGGTGAAATGTTCGCCAGACCTGATGTTCTCAGCTCCCCCCACCTTGCATTGAGAATATGATGACCTTCCTGTTGTCCGATGGAGAGATAGTTCTTGAGTGTCGAAGTAATACCAGTGAAGCGGGTCCTATCAAGTTCACATCAATTTAATTCATATCTTATTTCATCAAAAAAATTGGCCATGGAATTATTTTTGAGCAAACCATCAACACCATTTGTACTGCTTGCTCCTGTATTTTTATCAATAATTTTGCTAAGAGTTCCTTCAAAGTGGAGAAAGCTTTCACATGGAAGGACATATAAATCTTGGCTTTGTTTTGTGATACGAACCTCATCATTTGTCTTGAAGTTTCGTTGATATGGATAATAAGTGTGCTATTCCTTTTAAATGATAGTTTCATCATTAATTGGTTTATCAAGAACGTGAAAAATTGCATTCATTTAAAACTACTTTTTTATATTAAATCCAAGTGATTTTAAAATCAATTTACTTTTTAATGTGAGAGCAGTTCGCTTGTAAGAAGCTCCTTCAGATGACGGTGATGATATTTTCACTTCAGCTTTTGATTTTGTAATGTTGATAAGGGGGCGAAGGACAGGCCTTTTATTATAGATTATCATTCTACTGATCGTAACGGTAAACGAATTTTTACAGTTTCCCCTCGCAAATTAAATAAATCTCCGATCTGATCTGTAATGCGTAATAGTACTTATTTGTCTGGTGTTCACAGGCAAATAAATCAGGTTTCCTGGTGTGATATTCATTTTATATCCAGGCGGTACATTTATTCCAAACTCATGTAATACATGACTTGATCTATTACCGACATATGATCCGCTAATAATGTTGCATTCCAATCTAATGGAATTCACATTTAAAATATTTATAGGATTATCCGATTTGTAAATTTCATCATTATGTGGTAGTAATTTTCGTTTATTAAATCCAAATAGCTGACCAATTAATCGATTAAAATATATAGTTTCATTTTTCGTAATAACATGAACTTAAAATGTATTATTATTACATTCAATTTTGACACTGTCATGAAGTTTTTTTTTTTTTTTGTATGCTTTGCTTTTATTTATTGAATCTTCTCATTTACGAGACTAACAATAAGTGTATCAAATCTTATGCTATAACCTAACTAGGAGTCATGTAGACTGAGACAGTGGCCCTGACAAGTTATGGCTGGGTTGGAAGGTCTGTACGTTGCAGGCGGGTTCGGCTGGAGACCCGAGTCAAGACTCTTGCTAGAGGATTTGGGTGGACAGAGAGTTTTTCATAGTAGGACGCTTTTTGCTTGTCTATTTCATCTTTTACTGCGAGAATGCCGAGGTCCCTGTGGATGTTTGGTTCCAAATATACCATGGTGCCCCAGTGATAGTTCGCAGGATCTTTGATTGGGCTCGCTGTATGATGTCTATGTTGGTTCTGCTCGCGTTCCCCCACAGCTGGGAGCCATACGTTCAGATTGGCTTAAGAGTGGAGTTGTAGAGCAGGACCTTGTAGTCCAGACACAAGGGCGATCGTGAGTTTATAATCCAGTGGAGGCTGCTGGCTTTCAGTTTTAGGTGCAGTTTCTTGCATTCGATATGTCTACGCCATGTTAGACGTTTGTCGAGGTGGATGCCGAGATACGTTACTTCATTAACTTGGGAGATCTGCGTGCTATTCATACAGAGCGGAGGGCAAGTTTGCTGTTAAGGGTAAACGTTATGTGTTTACACTTTTGTTCGTTTATTTTAATACGCCAGTCAGATAGCCACTTCTCGACTACCACGAGGTGGTTGGCGAGTTGGGTTGTTGCACGGACTGAACATCTGGAGCGGCTAAGGATCGCAGTGTCGTCGACGAAGGTGGATGTTGTTAGTCGGTCACTCGTGGGGATATCTGCTGTGTAAAGGACGAATAAAGTTGGCCCAAGTGCGCTACCTTGTGGGACCCCAGCTTCGATAGTGTAGCTGTCGGAAATTGTAGTGTTACATCTTACTGCGAAGGCTCTATTGTAGAGGTAGGATTCAAGGAGTTTATGAGTGTACCCGGGCAAGTGTGTTTTGATTTTATGCATGAGACCTTTGAGGCAGACGCGGTCGAATGCTTGAGATATGTCGAGGAATATCGCGCTGCAATATTCCCTATGTTCGAAGGCTGTGCGATTTTCTGATGTTATTCTGTTTACTTGCTCTATAGTTCCGTGTTTTTCTCTGAAGCCAAATTGATGGGCTGGGATAATGTTGTGGGCTCCCATATATGGTATTATGCGCGTTAGAAGTCATTTTTCGAATAATTTGGACAGGCATGATAATAAACTTATTGGTCTGTAAGATGACGGAATCGTGTGATCTTTTCCGGGCTTGGGTATCATTATAATAATTGTTTTTTTCCATTTCCTTGGATAGTAGCCGAGACTTATGATTCCATTGAAGAGTTTACAGATGACCTCAATAGCACAGTACGAAAGTTCCATTATCATTTTTGTAGTTATTAGGTCACCGCCTGGAGCCTTTTTTTGGTTTTAGCTCCCTGATGACTTATGTGATCTCGTTCGGCTGAAATGTAGTTGGCGTGGATTCAGTTTCGAGGTGGATTTGCGGAGGAACATAATCATTAGCTGCGTGGTTTGGCTGGAAGACGCCTCTGAGATGTAAGGCAAATGATTCGGCTCTATCTTTGTCGCTGCGGGCCCAACACCCTGGGTCCTTATAGGGGTGACGGTTTGAATTGGAGAGCTTAGATTTGGGTGAGCTCTCCACAAGGGATGCTTTGTACTAGTTGGCGAGAGTTTTCCAATATATTTAAGTTGTTCTTTATCAGCTTCTTGCTTCAGGGCCCGGTTTAGATTGCGGGTGGCTTCAGTAAGACGTTGCTTTGAGCATGGCGATCTGCTGGTTTGCCACGCTCGTCGCAGACGCCTTTTTCCTGAACCAGCTGTTCGATTTTCCGGTTGGTTTTGAACTTCTTAAATTCCCCATCTTTCCGTATAGGGGTTGAGATCCTGGCTGCTGTGACGAGTACCTCTTCCAGGGCGGAGGAGGAGCAGTCGATGTCCGCTTCGATATTTAGTTGGGGAGTTAGCTCAATGTGGGAACTCACATACTTTCTGTATTTCATCCAGTTAGTGTTGTGCGACGTCAGCCTGTAGGGTTGGTCCGTAATTTCTGGGCTTTGAAGAAGGCTTATCAACAAAGGCGAGTGGTCAGATGAGAGATCCGGTAGTGCGATGGCGCTTATTAGATTGCGTGGGATGTTTTTTGTCACCGCGAAATCAATTAGATCTGGGATCTTTTTTGGGTCTGCAGGCCAATATGTGGGGCTACCAGGAGAAACGTAGTCCAGTTTATTGCTCACCTTTATAAGTGCATTATACAGTTGCCTTCCCTTGGGAGTCACGAGGCGTGATCCCCAGTGCGTGTGTTTGGCGTTGTAGTCTCCTGCGGCTATGAAGCTATCCCCCAGAGTGTTGTAGAAGTCCATGAATTGACCTTCAGAGATAGTAAATCGAGGTGGGCAGTAGACAGCGGCAATAGAAAGGTTGCCGTTTCCTGAATGCACTTTTATGGACGTGGCTTGCAGGTAATTTGTTGCAAACCGTTGATGAAAGTGGTGTTTGATGCGTTCTCTGATTAAGATGCCCGTTCCGCCGGGGGCCTTGCCATCCGGATGATCTGTGCGGTAAAAGGTATAACCTCTTATATGGAAGTTATATCACCCTGTGAGGTGCGTTTCAACCAGCAGCATGGCGTCGATGTGATTTACGTTTAGGAATTGAGTTATTTCAAGTTTATGCCGTGAAATGCCGTTTGCATTCCACATGGATATATGTAGGTTAGTCATTTATTATTTAGACTGTTGTGCTACAAGCAACTGAATTACCATGTTCTGCTTCTGAACAAGGGTTGGCATGGTTGTTTTCATGAATGACATAAGTTCCATCATACTTTGTTGCATGGTGAACATCATAGATTCCAATTTGCTTTGCGGCTGCCCTGGAACCTGCTGAGCATTTTCTGAGTGAGGCTGGGGTGGATTTTTCATGCCTGTTCTTGGTGCTTCGGCGTAGGAGATTCCCTTGGTTGTATTTAGCTGCCCAAATGATGATCTGGCTGCCTTGGCGAAAAATACGTCTGGCGTACTTTTTGAGTTGTAATACACATTTTGTGTATGTTGTTGGTGCGTAGCTGTCGCTCGTCGCATGCGACTCTTCAGCTCCTTGTAGACCGCACAGCCTCTGTAGTTTGCCGTTTGGTTTCCTCCACAGTTGCCACATTTTTTCTTTTGGGGGTCTTCTTTTTTTGCGGGGCAGTTTACGGAGTTGTGGAAGTCTCCGCAGACTACGCAGACCGTCCGAAGTGTGCAGTATGTCTTCGTGTGTCCATACTCTTGGCAGTTTGTGCATTGAACAGGGCCGTTGCGTTTGTGGGGTTCTTCCACGGTGATTCTTCGATGCAGTAAGAGCTGCAGCTAGTAGATCGGGTGCACTTCGTTTTTCTTTAAGGCTTTGCTATTTGGTTTGAGCTCGACCTTGAAAAGTGGTTGCGGTTTTTTGTTTCTGTTAACAATATTGCTAACATTTTTGGCACAGAAGCCCCTGGCCTTAAGGGCTTCTTGAATTTCAGAGTGGGTGACGTCAGGTTCTATACCTTTTAGCACAACTTGCAGTCCCTTGCTGCTTTTTAGTTGATAGGTGTAAAAGTTCTTTTTTGTGCCTTCCAGGTACTTAGACACAGCTCGGAAGTGTTCTTCGGACTTCGTTTGAACCTTTGTTTCGTGTATGTTCCCTTTAATAAGCGGAACAACATGGAAATTGTCGTCCCCGACCATCGCAACAATTTTGTTGACCAGGGCGCTTGAACTTTTTTCCCTTATGTAAACAGGTGGGGGCTTAGGTTTCCTTTGGGTCTCCTGCCCCAACTCTGGTTGGTTGTTGTCCGCCTCTGCTAAGATGGAGAAACGATTTTCATTGGAGCTCCTCGTTTGGTCGGTGCTTCTGTTGGTTCGGTTGATCTTTGGTTTGTTACCAACCGTGTTGAGTGGACTAAGCTTGCGCTTAATCTGGATGTAGCGGTCCATACCGGTTTGTATAGCCGGGACCGCTTGTTGCTTATCGAAGCTAACTGTTTTTGTTGCCATTTTATTTTGTTGTGCAGCCGTTGGGACCGAACTCGCAATATTGGTAGTTGGTTTAATTATTGGTGGTGATTTTGCTGCGACTGCAGAAATTGTAGCACTGCTTGTTGTTGGAGCTTCATTCAGCGAAGCCGGCGGTGGTGGGGTTTGGCATTGGTAACTCCAAGATGCGGGAGTTGGGGTGAGCAGAGAGGGTGAGCAAGAGCTGGTTCTCTTGCTGTCGACGGTCAGTAAAGTCGAGTTGCTCTTTGTCGACTTCTGATTTTGATCTATATCGCGAGTTGAGAAATAAAAGTAGCAAGCATTTCTTGGGTTGACGGAGCTTCTACGCTCATTCTTTTGATCGCTGCTCATTTTTCGAGCTTGTTATGCGTGGCACTTATTTGTTTAAATTAAATAAGCACTTGTATTAATCATAACACTAGTTATGATTATATTTTTCTTTGTTTTTTAATTGTTAGCGTCTTTTCGCACTGTTTGGACTGCTCCAGTATAATATTCTTTAAGTTTTCACTATTTCATCATTTTAAATTGTTTTCCCGGAGCTCGCGCGAGACCACGTCCGCTCTATGCGGGACTAGAACTAGAACTGTCATTAAGTTGAAACTCTTTAAGCTTATTAAATATATATTTAATAATATCATCAAACTCATATGAGCCCACTGGTATTTCAATAACTTTATTCCCAATATGAAATAGATTGTTTTTCGTATCAACATTTGGTATTGAATTGAATGTATAGAAATCAATAAGAGCACATTCATAATTCCGTTTCAGTTCAATCTGTGGGAAAAAGTTTCTAACTGAAGTATTTCCAGTTAATGCAATTGTTAACGATGTACTAATTATGAAGCTTAATTTTGAACTGTTCTAATAATCATTATCAAAGTATAGTTATATAAATATTAATATTATAATATAATAAATTGATCAAATCCTTTTCGATATCGTCCAGAATTAATTTCACCATCTTTAGCAATTAAGAGAAATCCAAACTTGGTCTCCCAACACTTTCTTGTAATATTCATAAATGTATCAAATGTCATATCACCACATACATGATCTCTATAAATGTTTCGCATGTTTAAAATGTCTTGGTTGAAAATCACTATAAAGTTACAGTTATCTCGTACTAAATGCTTGGCTACATGTGAATACGTTTGAGATAAGTAGAATGAATATGTTCCAGGCCCGTGCGCGGGGGGTTTGGGGTTTTAAACACCACCACCCCCCCTCCCATGAAGAATTTTTCCACATAAATTTATATAAACAATACAGCACTTATTATATAAAAGTGCAAATAACTTGACAATTCATACTTAATTGCCAGAATTGGGTGGAACCAGAGAGAGAGAACCCTAACTTGGATCGGTGTTCCGAGCCGTTGAGGGGGAAGAGGGGGACGGGAAATAAGTTATGGTTAGCTAACTACAGATTTATTACCAAACCTACTGGTCCGGCTTACCAAAAGTGACTTTGCTGCTGCCTACAATCGCTGGCGGCTGCTGAGTGACGATATGAGGCCAGCCGCCCGCTTTATATAGCCCGTGGCCAAGGCTAGTGTGCCCGTTTCCTCTTCTCAGATTCGCCTAATCCGGGTGTGACCAGCTCCCTTGGTCCAGTGTGCCCATTCGCCCGTGGTTGGCGCGCGCGGATCTTGTTTAAATTCAAATTTAGATCAATTCCATTCCTTATTCCTCTATTACAACTATATTTGTGCGCGTCTGCGCGTCACATACTTATTATATATTAGTTATTTACTGAAGACTATTAGTTAGTAGGAATTAATACTGAAATAAAGGGGCACGAGTGCGCCATCTGGCAAAGCCCCAACAAGAAGGGCACCAGCCCTGAACAGCTAAAGGCTGTCGTCCATACCATCGATATTGCAACCCCGGCGCCTATCGAGAATAATCGAATATCGGATTGGGGGGCACAGCTGATCGCGGCCTTTATAAGGCCACGCACAGCGGAGGGCAAGTTCACTTTTGGCGAGCAGCCGAGCGAACAACATCTGGGTAAGTTTTTGAACAGTAATTAAAAACAGTAGTTAGAAAACCTTACATCTGAGCCACCTTTGATATGCCGCTAATTAATAGGGTCATTAATTAGATAAAAAGGGTTATCTGTCACATGTCACCCCCTTAAAAGGATAGGGTAATAAAAATTAATAAGGGTCACTGATTGAATGGTGTGAGGACACGTGAGAAACGTGTGTGGAAGCGGTACCGCCACGAAGACGCACTCGATACGACTACGAGTGCGAATGCGATCGATCGATATCGAAACGCGTTTGATCCGCGTTTTCCCACGATCGAATCAGACCCAAAAAAGGATGCAGTGTAGCACCTGTGCACGCACCTCTATTCACGTGCGATCAGGTCAACAAAGCCTGTGCACACACAATGCAACGAAGAGGAAGGGATGAAAAGGTCACTTGTGTGCGTTCGAAAGGACGGGCTCACCGACGCTTACCTGCATTTCTTGAACTCTAAAAGGAAGGGACAGTCTCATAGACTGCATGTATTCGAAAGAAAGCAAAGCATCAAAACTCAAGGGATGTGATCTTAAACCCACACAACCCCTTACGAATGTCACCAACACACCCACCTTATAATAAAAAAAGGTATGTGTGGACAGCTAATTGAAGAGTTCTTAGAAAGGTGGGTAGGATAAAAAATGGGATCCTAGGAAAATTCTTTCGAAAGCGAACCAAAAGGAAAAGTCAATCAAGCCAGGCGCCACAACTCATTCACTCAAAGAACAAGTATATTTCCATCAATTAAAAGGTATGTGCAGACAGCTAATTGAAGAGCTCTTAGGAAGGTTACAGCTTACAAACAATGGGAGGGATGTGTGGTGGGATAAAAAGGATATCTTCAAAAAATTCTTTCGTAATGAAGAAAAAGGGACGATGAAAAGGAAAGTCAATGAAGCCAGGCGCCACACCCAACCACTTAAGGAACCAACAAAGGGATGAGTAGCCGCTTCCCCCCTCTCTGTCTCTTAGAGGGACAAATTTCCGTTCCTTCCATTCCAGGTATCAAAAACCTAAAAAATTAAGAGAATGCTGAAAAACAAAAATTTCATTTCCCAAATAAAAAGAGTAGTTACTTTATTTTAGAAAAAGTATAATTTTATTTCATTAAGTACAATGTTCAAAAACGATGTTCTAAATTTAAATACATTTTAATAATTTTAAGACATTTGTTTGAGCGTACAGTAAAGAAATGACATGCGCAGGTATCAACTCCTTGGTTAACATCATTTTGAGCCCAGCAACAAGATGAGAAATGTTCGCCAGAAACCAGTGGAAAATCACTCAGCCAATTAAAAAAATATTTTAAGGACTCTTCCAAATATTTTGTGTGTTCGGGGTAAATTTGTTCCTTACACATTTTCAAAAAATTGTCTATTTTAAATATAAGTTGAATGATTTCCATATTGGATGTAATATTCCTTCCGTTGTCAGCAAACATTTTTTTGTTTAGAATAATTTTTTTGTTTTGCATTTTTATTCCGTAGTAGGAGGATGATTTCATGTTTACAATTTAATACAACTTTCTTATAGTCTTCAGCAAATCTCATCAACATTTTCAGTGGTACAGAAAAGGTGAAATGTTCGCCAGACCTGATGTTCTCAGCTCCCCCCACCTTGCATTGAGAATATGATGACCTTCCTGTTGTCCGATGGAGAGATAGTTCTTGAGTGTCGAAGTAATACCAGTGAAGCGGGTCCTATCAAGTTCACATCCATTTAATTCATATCTTATTTCATCAAAAAAATTGGCCATGGAATTATTTTTGAGCAAACCATCAACACCATTTGTACTGCTTGCTCCTGTATTTTTATCAATAATTTTGCTAAGAGTTCCTTCAAAGTGGAGAAAGCTTTCACATGGAAGGACATATAAATCTTGGCTTTGTTTTGTGATACGAACCTCATCATTTGTCTTGAAGTTTCGTTGATATGGATAATAAGTGTGGTATTCCTTTTTAATGATAGTTTCATCATTAATTGGTTTATCAAGAACGTGAAAAATTGCAGTCATTTAAAACTACTTTTTTATATTAAATCCAAGTGATTTTAAAATCAATTTACTTTTTAATGTGAGAGCAGTTCGCTTGTGAGAAGCTCCTTCAGATGACGGTGATGATATTTTCACTTCAGCTTTTGATTTTGTAATGTTGATAAGGGGGCGAAGGACAGGCCTTTTATTATAGATTATCATTCTACTGATCGTAAGTGTAAACGAATTTTTACAGTTTCCCCTCGCAAATTAATTAAATCTCCGATCTGATCTGTAATGCGTAATAGTACTTATTTGTCTGGTGTTCACAGGCAAATAAATCAGGTTTCCTGGTGTGATATTCATTTTATATCCAGGCGGTACATTTATTCCAAACTCATGTAATACATGACTTGATCTATTACCGACATATGATCCGCTAATAATGTTGCATTCCAATCTAATGGAATTCAGATTTAAAATATTTATAGGATTATCCGATTTGTAAATTTCATCATTATGTGGTAATAGCTGACCAATTAATCGATTAAAATATATAGTTTCATTTTTCGTAATAACATGAACTTAAAATGTATTATTATTACATTCAATTTTGACACTGTCATGAAGTTTTTTTTTTTTTTTTTGTATGCTTTGCTTTTATTTATTGAATCTTCTCATTTACGAGACTAACAATAAGTGTATCAAATCTTATGCTATAACCTAACTAGGAGTCATGTAGACTGAGACAGTGGCCCTGACAAGTTATGGCTGGGTTGGAAGGTCTGTACGTTGCAGGCGGGTTCGGCTGGAGACCCGAGTCAAGACTCTTGCTAGAGGATTTGGGTGGACAGAGAGTTTTTCATAGTAGGACGCTTTTTGCTTGTCTATTTCATCTTTTACTGCGAGAATGCCGAGGTCCCTGTGGATGTTCCAAATATACCATGGTGCCCCAGTGATAGTTCGCAGGATCTTTGATTGGGCTCGCTGTATGATGTCTATGTTGGTTCTGCTCGCGTTCCCCCACAGCTGGGAGCCATACGTTCAGATTGGCTTAAGAGTGGAGTTGTAGAGCAGGACCTTGTAGTCCAGACACAAGGGCGATCGTGAGTTTATAATCCAGTGGAGGCTGCTGGCTTTCAGTTTTAGGTGCAGTTTCTTGCATTCGATATGTCTACGCCATGTTAGACGTTTGTCGAGGTGGATGCCGAGATACGTTACTTCATTAACTTGGGAGATCTGCGTGCTATTCATACAGAGCGGAGGGCAAGTTTGCTGTTAAGGGTAAACGTTATGTGTTTACACTTTTGTTCGTTTATTTTAATACGCCAGTCAGATAGCCACTTCTCGACTACCACGAGGTGGTTGGCGAGTTGGGTTGTTGCACGGACTGAACATCTGGAGCGGCTAAGGATCGCAGTGTCGTCGACGAAGGTGGATGTTGTTAGTCGGTCACTCGTGGGGATATCTGCTGTGTAAAGGACGAATAAAGTTGGCCCAAGTGCGCTACCTTGTGGGACCCCAGCTTCGATAGTGTAGCTGTCGGAAATTGTAGTGTTACATCTTACTGCGAAGGCTCTATTGTAGAGGTAGGATTCAAGGAGTTTATGAGTGTACCCGGGCAAGTGTGTTTTGATTTTATGCATGAGACCTTTGAGGCAGACGCGGTCGAATGCTTGAGATATGTCGAGGAATATCGCGCTGCAATATTCCCTATGTTCGAAGGCTGTGCGATTTTCTGATGTTATTCTGTTTACTTGCTCTATAGTTCCGTGTTTTCTCTGAAGCCAAATTGATGGGCTGGGATAATGTTGTGGGCTCCCATATATGGTATTATGCGCGTTAGAAGTCATTTTTCGAATAATTTGGACAGGCATGATAATAAACTTATTGGTCTGTAAGATGACGGAATCGTGTGATCTTTTCCGGGCTTGGGTATCATTATAATAATTGTTTTTTTCCATTTCCTTGGATAGTAGCCGAGACTTATGATTCCATTGAAGAGTTTACAGATGACCTCAATAGCACAGTACGAAAGTTCCATTATCATTTTTGTAGTTATTAGGTCACCGCCTGGAGCCTTTTTTGGTTTTAGCTCCCTGATGACTTTTGTGATCTCGTTCGGCTGAAATGTAGTTGGCGTGGATTCAGTTTCGAGGTGGATTTGCGGAGGAACATAATCATTAGCTGCGTGGTTTGGCTGGAAGACGCCTCTGAGATGTAAGGCAAATGATTCGGCTCTATCTTTGTCGCTGCGGGCCCAACACCCTGAAGAATTCCTTATAGGGGTGACGGTTTGAATTGGAGAGCTTAGATTTGGGTGAGCTCTCCACAAGGGATGCTTTGTACTAGTTGGCGAGAGTTTTCCAATATATTTAAGTTGTTCTTTATCAGCTTCTTGCTTCAGGGCCCGGTTTAGATTGCGGGTGGCTTCAGTAAGACGTTGCTTTGAGCATGGCGATCTGCTGGTTTGCCACGCTCGTCGCAGACGCCTCTTTTCCTGAACCAGCTGTTCGATTTTCCGGTTGGTTTTGAACTTCTTAAATTCCCCATCTTTCCGTATAGGGGTTGAGATCCTGGCTGCTGTGACGAGTACCTCTTCCAGGGCGGAGGAGGAGCAGTCGATGTCCGCTTCGATATTTAGTTGGGGAGTTAGCTCAATGTGGGAACTCACATACTTTCTGTATTTCATCCAGTTAGTGTTGTGCGACGTCAGCCTGTAGGGTTGGTCCGTTATTTCTGGGCTTTGAAGAAGGCTTATCAACAAAGGCGAGTGGTCAGATGAGAGATCCGGTAGTGCGATGGCGCTTATTAGATTGCGTGGGATGTTTTTTGTCACCGCGAAATCAATTAGATCTGGAATCTTTTTCGGGTCTGCAGGCCAATATGTGGGGCTACCAGCAGAAACGTAGTCCAGTTTATTGCTCACCTTTATAAGTGCATTATACAGTTGCCTTCCCTTGGGAGTCACGAGGCGTGATCCCCAGTGCGTGTGTTTGGCGTTGTAGTCTCCTGCGGCTATGAAGCGATCCCCCAGAGTGTTGTAGAAGTCCATGAATTGACCTTCAGAGATAGTAAATCGAGGTGGGCAGTAGACAGCGGCAATAGAAAGGTTGCCGTTTTCTGAATGCACTTTTATGGACGTGGCTTGCAGGTAATTTGTTGCAAACCGTTGATGAAAGTGGTGTTTGATGCGTTCTCTGATTAAGATGCCCGTTCCGCCGGGGGCCTTGCCATCCGGATGATCTGTGCGGTAAAAGGTATAACCTCTTATATGGAAGTTATATCTCCCTTTGAGGTGCGTTTCAACCAGCAGCATGGCGTCGATGTGATTTACGTTTAGGAATTGAGTTATTTCAAGTTTATGCCGTGAAATGCCGTTGGCATTCCACATGGATATATGTAGGTTAGTCATTTATTATTAAGACTGTTGTGCTACAAGCAACTGAATTACCATGTTCTGGTTCTGAACAAGGGTTGGCATGGTTGTTTTCATGAATGACATAAGTTCCATCATACTTTGTTGCATGGTGAACATCATAGATTCCAATTTGCTTTGCGGCTGCCCTGGAGCCTGCTGAGCATTTTCTGAGTGAGGCTGGGGTGGATTTTTCATGCCTGTTCTTGGTGCTTCGGCGTAGGAGATTCCCTTGGTTGTATTTAGCTGCCCAAATGATGACCTGGCTGCCTTGGCGAAAAATACGTCTGGCGTACTTTTTGAGTTGTAATATACATTTTGTGTATGTTGTTGGTGCGTAGCTGTCGCTCGTCGCATGCGACTCTTCAGCTCCTTGTAGACCGCACAGCCTCTGTAGTTTGCCGTTTGGTTTCCTCCACAGTTGCCACATTTTTTCTTTTGGGGGTCTTCTTTTTTTGCGGGGCAGTTTACGGAGTTGTGGAAGTCTCCGCAGACTACGCAGACCGTCCGAAGTGTGCAGTATGTCTTCGTGTGTCCATACTCTTGGCAGTTTGTGCATTGAACAGGGCCGTTGCGTTTGTGGGGTTCTTCCACGGTGATTCTTCGATGCAGTAAGAGCTGCAGCTAGTAGATCGGGTGCACTTCGTTTTTCTTTAAGGCTTTGCTATTTGGTTTGAGCTCGACCTTGAAAAGTGGTTGCGGTTTTTTGTTTCTGTTAACAATATTGCTAACATTTTTGGCACAGAAGCCCCTGGCCTTAAGGGCTTCTTGAATTTCAGAGTGGGTGACGTCAGGTTCTATACCTTTTAGCACAACTTGCAGTCCCTTGCTGCTTTTTAGTTGATAGGTGTAAAAGTTCTTTTTTGTGCCTTCCAGGTACTTAGACACAGCTCGGAAGTGTTCTTCGGACTTCGTTTGAACCTTTGTTTCGTGTATGTTCCCTTTAATAAGCGGAACAACATGGAAATTGTCGTCCCCGACCATCGCAACAATTTTGTTGACCAGGGCGCTTGAACTTTTTTCCCTTATGTAAACAGGTGGGGGCTTAGGTTTCCTTTGGGTCTCCTGCCCCAACTCTGGTTGGTTGTTGTCCGCCTCTGCTAAGATGGAGAAACGATTTTCATTGGAGCTCCTCGTTTGGTCGGTGCTTCTGTTGGTTCGGTTGATCTTTGGTTTGTTACCAACCGTGTTGAGTGGACTAAGCTTGCGCTTAATCTGGATGTAGCGGTCCATACCGGTCTGTATAGCCGGGACCGCTTGTTGCTTATCGAAACAAACTGTTTTTGTTGCCATTGTATTTTGCTGTGCAGCCGTTGGGACCAAACTCGCAATATTGGTAGTTGGTTTATTTATTGGTGGTGATTTTGCTGCGACTGCAGAAATTGTAGCACTGCTTGTTGTTGGAGCTTCATTCAGCGAAGCCGGCGGTGGTGGGGTTTGCCATTGGTAACTCCAAGATGCGGGAGTTGGGGTGAGCAGAGAGGGTGAGCAAGAGCTGGTTCTCTTGCTGTCGACGGTCAGTAGAGTCGAGTTGCTCTTTGTCGACTTCTGATTTTGATCTATATCGCGAGTTGAGAAATAAGAGTAGCAAGCATTTCTTGGGTTGACGGAGCTTCTACGCTCATTCTTTTGATCGCTTCTCATTTTTCGAGCTTGTTATGCGTGGCACTTATTTGTTTAAATTAAATAAGCACTTGTATTAATCATAACACTAGTTATGATTATATTTTTCTTTGTTTTTTAATTGTTAGCGTCTTTTCGCACTGTTTGGACTGCTCCAGTAAAATATTCTTTAAGTTCTCACTATTTCATCATTTTAAATTGTTTTCCCGGAGCTCGCGCGAGACCACGTCCGCTCTATGCGGGACTAGAACTAGAACTGTCATTAAGTTGAAACTCTTTAAGCTTATTAAATATATATTTAATAATATCATCAAACTCATATGAGCCCACTGGTATTTCAATAACTTTATTCCCAATATGAAATAGACTGTTTTTCGTATTAACATTTGGTATTGAATTGAATGTATAGAAATCAATAAGAGCACATTCATAATTCCGTTTCAGTTCAATCTGTGGGAAAAAGTTTTCGCTTCTAACTGAAGTATTTCCAGTTAATGCAATTGTTAACGATGTACTAATTATGAAGCTTAATTTTGAACTGTTCTAATAATCATTATCAAAGTATAGTTATATAAATATTAATATTATAATATAATAAATTGATCAATTTCTTTTCGATATCGTCCAGAATTAATTTCACCATCTTTAGCAATTAAGAGAAATCCAAACTTGGTCTCCCAACACTTTCTTGTAATATTCATAAATGTATCAAATGTCATATCACCACATACATGATCTCTATAAATGTTTCGCATGTTTAAAATGTCTTGGTTGAAAATCACTATAAAGTTACAGTTATCTTGTACTAAATACTTGGCTACATGTGAATACGTTTGAGATAAGTAGAATGAATATGTTCCAGGCCCGTGCGCACGGGGGGTTTGGGGTTTTAAACACCCCCCCTCCCATGAAGAATTTTTCCACATAAATTTGTATAAACAATACAGCACTTATTATATAAAAGTGCAAATAACTTGACAATTCATACTTAATTGCCAGAATTGGGTGTTCTTCCGAAAGAGAAAAAGCTTTTAATATTGTCCTGCTTCGTCTAAGCAGGAATATCGTCGAAGATCATAATAGAATTCTTTTTTGCTTCTTGTGGTGATATAATGCTGTCATTTGATGAAAATGTGTAATATTCCATTCCTCGTATTGCCTTGAGAAGTTTTTCTAAATACTCATATTTACATTGATATAAGATTTTCGAAAATACATAAATATTTTCAAATTTGAGACCATTTGGACTTTCAATCAGGCTTAACATCACATTAGTTTTTCCACAATTTGATGGGCCGACAATTAAGGCTCTAATTGTATTCGGTACAATGGAGGTTTGTTCTCTCCTTCCCCACCACCCTCAATATTTCGAACTTTGATGTTTTTATTTTGCTTTAATAAACGCATGTTATGGCGATAAGTACTTCATTCAATGACAATCTTTTGATAATTGAGGTTCTTATAAAATGGTTAAACGTCTTTATAATATAAACAGTCACAAAGCAAATGTCAAGCAGGTTACTGGTCTCATAAACAATATTATTGATGCTCTACCCTTTGAGGCTTATTTACCTGGATATAACTTCGGTGGACCTGGTACAAAGCAAGAGAAACGATTAGCTAGATGCGATCGTGAATTTAACGGGTTAGACGAAGCGTGTAGAATTCATGATATAGAGTACTTCATTCAGTACAGTAGGGACTTGAGTGATCGCTATAAAGCGGACTCTGTTTTAATTGATAGGGCTTGGGATCGAGTAAAAGCAAAGGATAGTAGTATCGGGGAGAGAGCTGCAGCTTATTTTGTAACAAACATGATAAAGGCTAAGAAAAAGTTTGGAATGGGAACAAAGCAAGTGAAGAAGAAGACATTAAAAAAATCCCTTGCTTCAATAATCAAGCATGCTTGACATATTGAATGCAATAAGAGTAGCACGCAAAGCAGTAAATAACACAATGGGATGTAAGAAAAATATATCAATTCCTCGCATTATCAATGTACCCAAAATAGGAGGCTTCCTGCCACTCGTTTCAATTTTAACAGCTCTAATTGCTGTTGGGAGTTTGGCTTCAGGTAGTGCAGCAATAGCAAAGACTATAAACAGTGAACGCATTGCTAAAGCACAGCTGCAGGAAAACCAGAGACATAATAGAAAGCTTGAATCAGTTGCATTGGGTGAAGGCTTATACTTGCAACCATATAAGAAGGGTTATGGGATTTCATTTTCAAAAAATAAACAAAAACAAAAACGTAGTCAAAAAAACAATTAAATGTGCTACCCAAAAGGGCATTATCCAACTTTGATATAATGAGGATTGGCTTTAAAAATATTCCACATTTTCGAGGAGTTTATATAAAAAATGAGTTACCTAAATTCCCTCTTTATCACGAGTGTGGAATAATAAATTTAGCAGACTCTTCATCAAATGGAGCGCATTGGGTGGCATATTTTAAGAAAGGATTAGATTCATTTTATTTCGACAGTTTTGGAAATTAACAGCCACCATTAGAAGTAGTTTTATATTTGGGAAAAAACCTCAGGTATAATTATCAACGATTCCAAAAATTTGGGACCTTTAACTGTGGACACTTGTGTATAAAATTCTTGCTAGATTGCGCTTCGTCTCGCTAATGTGGCTATATGTTTGTTTTTATTACGCCACAACAACCTTTCGGCGAACTGTCCCTTTTTCTCATACCATTACATTGAACTATGTGCAGTGGTAGGAGAAGAAGAAGAAGAAATTCAGTCCTTGACTGGGTATAAATTCAGCCAGTTCTTAGAGGAAAAATATCATTCAGTGACCAGCTGTCAGCACCAGCACCAGCTCCACCAGCCCCACCAGCCCCAATAGCACCAACACCATCACCAGCTCCACCACCACCGCATCCACATCCACCTCAACCTCCACATACAGCAATACAAAAATCCTCACTTCGGCATCCACATTACCTTGTGGGGTGACACAAGAGGATATGGATGCCTTAATTGAGGATGTTCAAATGGATCCCCTTATGCTTGCCCTTAACTCGTGCAGAGTTAAAGGCAAGGTAAACTTTAATCAGCTCACGATTAAAACGGGGTTTGAAATTTTATCAGCTTCCCGCGTCAAGGGAAAATTTGGCGAAAATGTGATGATTGAGTTGGAGACTCACTATGTATATCTGCCAGAACGATTCAATGCAGTCGAAGATTGCATTTTGGCCTATTTTAGCGTTCAAAGATACATTATGTATAAGTTGTCAGATGGCAACGTTGATTTCCAAGTCAAAATGTAAACAAAAACGAATAAATAAATAAATAAATAATAATATGAACATTAAATTTTTTAAGATTTTTTTATTTGGGATTGGGAAAAATTTCTTTTCAGCATTTTTTCTTTAAGTTTATATAGTTTTGATTTAATAAATAATATAAACAAATTTTAAACATTATTTCAAAATTTTTGTATATCTGAATGGGAAATGGGAAAATTTGTTTTCAGCTTGATATATTTTTTTTTCTTTTAATGAATGGCTATTAGCAGCTCTGATTAACCGAACAGGTCACCAGACCTGGTGAGCTGATCAGGCTACCAGGTCTGATTAACTGATCAGGTTAACAGGTCTATTTTGGTTTTCTGATATAAGCTATAAATGTAATTGAATTATTATTTATTTTTCAGTACATTTTTCAATCGCAAAGGAGTAATATCCACTTCCTTCCAAAATATAGTTTCCAAATTTAACATAATGAATGAACAAATTTTAAATCAATTGACAAAAAGTCGAAATGCTCTAAAGAAAAAATTCTCTGAATTAAAACAATATCAAACTCGAAATATTATGGGACTTGAAGAAACATTTAAAACTATAAATAAGCCATTACTTGAACTTGTTAATGATAATAAAAAACTATATGATATATTACCTAGGTTAGGTTAGGTTAGGGGGGGAGGGGCCCCCCTAAAAAGGCCCCCCCCCCCTTCCCCCCCGGGATGCTCTTTTTTGGATCGGCATAGGTTCCTCTCCCCCCCCACATAGGGATTTTTAGGGCAAAAAACCAAAAAAAAAGGAAAAGCCCCCACCCCCCTCCCTTAATTAAATGCTTTATCCCTCCTCCATGTCTCCCATAACTCACCAAACCCCAAAGGGGGGGAACCCAATTTTTCCCTCTTTCTTCTTTTTTGGGGCCGGAAAGAGGCAGGGGGGGGGGGGGATGGTATTAATATAAATATTTTATTTTCGGGACCTTTGATGTCGGCAAGGGTAATAAAATGCATTTAATGGGTTAGCTGTCAAAATTAAGTAATAAAAAATGCAATTAATGAGGGTTAGATGTCAGCCGAGAAGGTAATAAAGATGGAATAAATTAGGGTTACAGCATGTAAAAGGACACTTGAGAAACAAGTGTTCAAGGGTTCCCACGATCGCGAGTGATCCTGTCCCGCACGTGTATGTTTATCAGGCGCATGTACTCGTTCACCCACGACCCTCCACTTCAAAAAGGGAGGGAGTGTAATGGAGAAGGGTGCACCGCAGCGATCCCGCACCGCACACGAGCGATCCCGCGCCGCAGCGATCCTGCCTCGCACGTGTACGTTCACGAGCAATCCTGAGTCAAAGGGAGGGTGTGTAATTGAAGAAGCGAGCTAAATTCCTAGGAAGGATGCTCACCAACGATCCTTGAAAGGGTCAGTGTGTGATTTTCCCAACTCTCCCTCCACATACGTTGAATTAGTCAACGCAACTAGGAGTGTGTGGGGTTGGGTAAATGGATACACTTGTAACGGTTTCCCAGTGTGTGGGACTTGGGTAAACGGATACACTTGTAACGGTTTCCCAACGAGTACGATCCGTGTATGTTTATCAGGCGCATGTACTCGTTCACCCACGACCCTCCACTTCAAAAAGGGAGGGAGTGTAATGGAGAAGGGTGCACCGCAGCGATCCCGCACCGCACACGAGCGATCCCGCGCCGCAGCGATCCTGCCTCGCACGTGTACGTTCACGAGCAATCCTGAGTCAAAGGGAGGGTGTGTAATTGAAGAAGCGAGCTAAATTCCTAGGAAGGATGCTCACCAACGATCCTTGAAAGGGTCAGTGTGTGATTTTCCCAACTCTCCCTCCACATACGTTGAATTAGTCAACGCAACTAGGAGTGTGTGGGAGTTGGGTAAATGGATACACTTGTAACGGTTTCCCAACGAGGACGATCATCCAAGACCTTTGAAAAGGATAGTCTGTGATTTTCCCACACTCCCTCCACTTACAACCGATCGAATACTTGAAACAACATCTTGAATTACTCAACACAACTAGGAGTGCGTGGGAGTTGGGTAAATGGATACACTTGTAACGGTTTCCCAGTGTGTGGGAGTTGGGTAAACGGATACACTTGTAACGGTTTCCCAACGAGGACGATCATCCAAGACCCTTGAAAAGGACAGTCTGTGATTTTCCCGATGGATCCTCATGTTTCGGTTTCTCAACAAACTCGAGAAACATCCCACCCCATCATCTCAAATCCAAGAAACCAAAATCTGAAAAAGAAATTTCCCCAAGTCCCATTTTCCAATAAAAATTTATAAAATTTTATTTTTGTGTATATAATATATTTTTTATTTTTCAAGTACAATAATCAGAAACGATGTTCTAAATTTACATACATTTTCATAATTTTTAGAGATTTTTGTGAGCGTACAGTAAAGAAATGACATGCGCAGGTATCAACTCCTTCACTAACTTCATCATTAGCCCAGCAACAAGATGTGAAATGTTGTCCATGTATATTAGAAACCATCGGTGTATCAGGCATCCTCTTATTAAAATATTTTAATGAATCCTCCAGATATTCCACATGTTCAGCGAAAATTTGTTCTTTAAACATTTTTATGAAATTGTTTATTTTTGTCACAAGCTGCTGCATTGTTTTGGGAGTTGTGTTGTTGACTTTGTTTTTGAGTGATAGCATTTTTGTGTGCTTCGTGAACGTCTACACGCAATGAATTCCAAAATTTGAATAATCGGATCCTTTCTAAATTTTTAAACGACTCGTTGAACTAAGCCAGTCAGTGGTGTATATTCAACTAGTCGATCATGAATGAGAAGGCAATATACCTTTGTATTCATTTGACTCGCATCGGTTAGCTCAGTGGATATTTTTACATCAATCGGTCCTGATTTGACTGACTCATTCTGATAAGAGAGATCAACAACAACAATGGGGGCTTTTGACTTGAACTCCATGGGTGATAAAAGAGCCCGTGGCTCTCGATTGTAATAGCTCTCTTGAAATTTTGTATACATATCATACAAGACAGCAAACCGATCCTCATTATATTTCACATTCAAATCTTCATAAGGAAAAACTTCTGAGTTCAAATAAACTTTTGCGTTTCTCAAATTATTTGTAATTAGTTCCCCATTTAATGTAAATGCAATGACAGCAAAACGTGGACGTTCTGTACTTGAAGACAACTTAACATTCCAAATAAACTGTGTACCTTGGACTAAGGTTGGATTGATATAGCAGTCCCAGCTCCGGAAAGCGAGTGGCAGGGTGGCCCCGCTTTTTACTATATTAAACATTTTAATTTTAGCACTATCACTCGGAACGATGTGTGGGATTTTCCAGCTTATATTTGTTATTGCTATTTTATGTGTTTTACCATCAACGGTCTCAACAAACATATCTTTTGTGTTTTTTGTAAGCAAAAGAACAAGCTCATGTTTACAGTTTAACAATACTTTCTTGTAGTCTTCACCGAACCCCATCAACATTTTCAGGGGCACAGAAAAGCTGAAATGTCCTCCCGAAGCGATATTCTCTCCTCCACTCCACCCAGCATTCCGGTAAAGAACTCCCTCCTGTTGACCGACTGATAGAAAGTTCTTAATAGTCGTTGTAATTCCAGTAAATCGTGTCCTATCCAATTCACACCCATTTAACTCATATCTTATTTCATCCAGAAAATAGGCCATGCAATTATTTTTGAGCAAGCCGCTAACACTATTTGTGCTACTTGTTCCTGAATTTGAGTCAATAATTTTGCTAAGTGTTCCTTCAAAGTGGAGAAAACTTTCACACGGCAGGACATACAAATCCTGGTTCTGAATTGTAATCCGGACTTCATCATTCGCCTTGAAGCTTTGTTGATATGGATAATAAGAATGATATTCTTTTTAATAATGCTTTGATCATTAGCAAGTTGCTCCTGAACATAAAAAATGTCATTCATTTGGATATTAGATTATAAACTTTATTTATTTAATATTAAATCCCAATGATTTCAATATCAATTTATTTTTTAATGTGAGAGCAGGACGATGACTTTTTGTCCTTCGAGATGATGATGATGATGATGATGATGATGATGATGATGATGATGATGACGATGAAGATGTTTTCACTTCAGCTTTAGATTTGATAATGCTATCAAAGGAGCGATGTGATGAGTTTTTATTATAAATAATCATTCTGATGGTCGTAAGTGAAGTCGAATTGATACAGTTTCTCCACGCAAATTAATCAAATCTCCGTCCTGATCAACTATGCGAACTTCAAGCGTGTTGATTTGTCGGGTGTTGACAGGTAAATAAATAAGATGCCTCGGTTTTTCTGATATTTTATACCCTGCGGGTACAGTTATTCCAAACTCATGAAGCACATGGTTTGCTCTATTTCCCACATATGACCCGCTAATAATATTACATTCCAATCTAATAGAATTTATTTTAAAAATATTTACGGGATTATCCGAGATGTAAACTTCATTATCATGTGGTCTTAATTTTCGTTTATTGAATCCAAATAACTGACCAATTGATCGTTCATGATTGAAATATACCGTCTCATTTTTGGTAACAACTTGAACTTGTAAAGTGTTTGTGTTACATTCAATTTTTATTGTGTCATGAAGATTGTGCTCTTTCAGTTTAGTAATAATATATTTTACAATTTCATCAAACTCATATGACCCTACAGGAATTTCTATTACTTTATTCCCAATTTGAAATATATTATTCCCCTTGTCCACATTCGGTATAGAGTTGAATGTATAAAAATCGATTAAAGCACATTCATAGTTATGTTTTAGATCAATTTGTGGAAAAAAATTTTCACTTAGTATCGATGTATTCGCATTCAAAGATATTGTTAGTGATGTAGTCATTGTGAAGTTGGATTCTGAACTGTTTATTTTTTATTAATCTCATTATACTAATAACAGTATTTTTTTGAGTACAATGAATTGATCAAATCCTTTGCGATATCGCCCAGTTTTCATATTATCGTCCTTTGAGATTAGTAAAAACCCAAATCTGTCCTCCCAGCACTTCCTTGATATATTCATAAATGTTTCAAACGTCATATCACTGCTCACATGATCACGATATATTCCACGCATGTTAAGCTCATCTTGGCAGAATAAAATCAAAAAGTTCGTGTTATCGCGAATAATTTGTTTGGGCACCCGCGTATAAGTTTGAGATAAGTAGAATATATCTACATTCATATGTCTACCGAAAGAGAAAAAGCTTCGGATATTGTCCTGGCGTTCATTGATTACATCATCGAAGATCATAATAGAATTCCTTTTAGCTTCTTGTGGGGATAAAACACTGTCATTCGTTGAAAATGTGTAATAACCCATACCCCGTATTGGCTTGACAAGTTTTTCCAAATACTGATATTTTGGTTGAAATAAACTCTTTGAAAATATATAAATATTTTCAAATTTTAATCCATTTGGACTTTCGATAAGGCTTATCATAACATTAGTTTTCCCACAATTGGATGGTCCAACAATTAAAGCTCTAATTGTGTTTGGTAACAAGGAGCTGTGACGATGTTGTGTACTCTTCTCATGTCCAGCGCCTTCAACGTTTCTTACTGTAATGGTTTTATTTTGTGTTAATAAACGCATGTTTTAAAGAAAGCTACTTCATTCATGGACAATCACTCGTTAATTGAGGTTTATATAAAATGGGGAAACGACTTTATAATGTAATCAGTCATAATACAAAAGTCAAGCAGGGAACTGGTCTCATAAATAATTTAATAAATACACTACCCTTTGAGGCTCATATACCAGGATACAATTACTGTGGACCTGGTACAAGGCTAGAAAAACGATTAGCTCGCGGTGACCGGGGTATAAACCCATTGGATGAAGCTTGTCGCATCCACGATTTGGCTTATTCAAATAACAAGGACTTGGGTGAACGACATAAAGCGGACTCAGTTTTAATTGATCGGGCTTGGGAACGTGTTAAAGCACCAAATAGTAGTATTAGCGAGAAGGCTGCAGCATATTTCGTCACAAACATGATGAAACTAAAGAAAAAATTTGGTATGGGAACTAAGCAAGAGAAAAAGAAACCAACAAAAAAATCTCTTGCCTCAATCATCAAAAAGGCAGGCATTGAATTACGAAAGCATAAGCCCCTTGATTTATTGAATGCAGTTAAAGTCGCTCGGAGTGCAGTATCTAACTCTGTTGGATGTAAAAAAAATATAATCGTGCCAAGAATTATACCAATTCCAAAAGTTGGTGGTTTTTTACCATTGGTGCCTATTTTAACAGCCCTTAGCGCTGTTGGTAGTTTAGCATCAGGTAGTGCAGCCATTGTAAAGTCTATTAATTCAGCTAAAAACGCAAAAGCTGAACTTGAGGAAAACAAGAGACACCATAGAAAACTGGAATCGGTAGCGTTGGGGGGTGGTTTGTATTTGCATCCTTACCGAAAAGGCTATGGAATTTCAATCACAAAAAATAATAAAAATCAAAAACGCAACCAAAAAAACTTCTAAATGAGCTACCCAAAAGAGCATTATCCAACTTTGATATATTATCGTTTGGTTTTAAAAATATAAAAAATTTCCGTGGAGTTTACATGAAGGATGAGTTACCTAAATTCTCACTTCATTTTGAGTGTGGAATAGTAAATTTAGCAGACTCGACATCAGACGGAACTCATTGGGTAGCGTATTACAAGGATGGATCAGACTCCTATTACTTTGATAGTTTTGGGAATTTACAGCCACCATTAGAAGTAATTAGATATTTAGGGAAAAATATTAAATATAATTACCAACGTTTCCAAAAACTGGGTACGTTCAACTGCGGACATTTGTGCCTTACATTTTTACTAGACCCCATTTCGATGGATTCTCAAACGAACCTCAACTTAACATGAAGTGGCAATTTGATCTTTTGAATCGCACTTGTTCTATCCTTGTCATCTGTGCACATGACTCAAGTGTCTAGTAGTGGGGGAGAAATGTGCCCTTGTTGGGTATAAAATCAGGCCCGTCGTCTAGGAAAAATATCATTCAACGTCACCAGCTACCAGCGGCAACACCACCGACATCATCTAACGCAACAGCACCACCATACGCAGCATTCCTCTTGAAGAATCCTCAGCATCCCCACCATCTACAACAACATCATGCAGCAGTACAACGCCACCACCACCAACTTCAACTCCTCCAACTCAACCAATGGAAGCATCTCTAGGAGGATCTTGACGCCCTTTTGAGGGATATTGAGGAGGATCCGCTGATGGCAGCCTTTAACTCTTGCAGAGTTAAAGGCAAACTATCATTTAATCAATTGCCAATTAATATGGCATTTGATATATTTTCAGCGAAGCGGGTTAGTGGTAAGTTCGGTAGCAATATTATGCTCGAACTTGCCAATCGTGTTGTTTACCTTCCTGAAAGGTTCAACATAGATGATAACCTTTTGCCGCTTTTTAGTCAGCAAAATTATAGCATTATCAAATTTGATGATGGTAATGTTAATGTTAGCTTAAAATCTAATGTCTAATAGAAAAAAAAAAAAATAAAAATAATAATAATAAATAAAAAATTCTTTAAAAATTATACTTTCATTAATTTTTATTGGGGAATGGGACTTGGGGAAAATTTTTTGCCGCTTTTTAGTCAGCAAAATTATAGCATTATCAAATTTGATGATGGTAATGTTAATGTTAGCTTAAAATCTAATGTCTAATAGAAAAAAAAAAATAAAAATAATAATAATAAATAAAAAATTCTTTAAAAATTATACTTTCCTTAATTTTTATTGGGGAATGGGACTTGGGAAAAATTATTTTTTAATAACAGAAAATCTCTCTGACCTGTTTATCAGATCAGGTCTGATTATCAGACCTGTTAAGGGCTGATATTAGGTCTGTTTATCAAATCAGGTCTGATTATCACACCTGTTAAGACCTGATACCAGGTCTGATTATCAGATTAGGTATATATGATCGTGATAAAGGAATTCTTTTTCAGTGCACCTCCAACCCCGAGAGTGAAATAATCATAATCGACTTTGAATTATAATAAATTTAATTACAATGAATGAGCAAATGTTGCATCAATTGAACAAAACTCGAAATGCTTTAAAAAAGAAATATTCCGAGTTAAAACATTTTAAAAGTCAGAATATTATGGACTTGGAAGAAAAATTTAAACCGATCACTGAACCCTTAAACGAACTTGTCAATGCAAATAAAAAGTTATATAACGCAGAAGGGAAAGAGAAACAAAACAAAACCGAAGAAATAATGAAAACTGATGATAAAACGCCGTATATGAAGAAGAAGAAACTTATATTTTATACTGCAAATAACAAAAATTCCACCCCTAAATATGATGAATATAAATCGTTTGATGATATCAATGATATTGAAAAAGATGAATTTTATTCACAATCGGATGATTTTTCATTCTCACCGCCTCATCATCAATCATCACCTGTAGTATCAAACCAACCCGCTGCTCACACATCGAGTGTATTATCAACTCATCTCTCTCCATCTACATATCCATTGCAACCAACCCAACCACCGTCGCTTGAAGAGAGTTCTAAAAATTTAAATGTTAGCGAACTAGCACGAGAACACATTTTAGATAAGACATATGGGCCATACAAAAATGAATCTGGTCAATTAATGTTGGGAAACAATCAAATAAAGCTATCAAATAATACAATTGAATTTGATGATGGAGAAAACTTTCAGCTCACAAGTGGATTATATTCTTTAATATTCCACCATCTCCCCAAGAAATACAATACAGATGATTTGAATATATACAGAGAAATTTTAATAAAGACGAATGTATATCGAAGAAATTTTCAAGCAAATGGACAAGTGAAGGGGACGAGCGCATTAAAATATTCTCGAATTATTAAACCACTTTTAGCTAAATTAGACATTGCCGAGTCTACCCCCAAACACAAAACTGATGTTGTAACCGGGTCTGGATTCATGACACTTGAGAGGAAAAAGCCCTCCTTTATTTATTGGGACGACCCAAACCAGCTTGTGGACCGCCTTCAACTCCTGTTAGCATCACAGGGGGTGGGGCATTCAAATCACGGGAATGAAATTACATCGATAATTGAAGAATTGAGAGAAGCTAAAATTATATTCTAATTTAGTATATATTTATGACTCAATATTCAAATGAGATTATAATCGTCATGTCCGTTGACAAGTTTGGACGTTATTTAAGAGAAAAGCAGAACACCAATCATTTAAAGCGATATGAGAAAACCGTGACAGGACTCTATCTTGACACAGACGGGAATTTCAGCATTCAACAAAGGCGTATAAAAAATGGAGGTTTTCCGATTGAAAATGGAGATTTCGTCATCAAAGCATATGTTGACAGTACGATAAATCAGCTGAGAGAATCCCTCACATCATTGATTGAAAAATATCAAACAGAATTTGGGGAAAGTTTTCTCGGTGCGATTGGTAGCGATACCGATGGGAATTTTACTATAAAAAATGATGGAAGGGAAACTAAAGATATAGTTACCAAGGCCTATGTTGACAAGAGCATTGAAGGGTTGAGGGAGTCAATTATTTCTCATAAACAAGAATTAATTGTTAGTATACCTGATATCAAAACTGCTGATATTGAAGATCGATTAGACAGACTTGAGATAGTTATCTCAAGTATTATTGAAAAAATGGGATATTCCAAATAATTTGATACTCTTTCAAATTAATTCGCTTTTATATTGTAAAATCTGTTTCATATTCATCTGATAATGAGTAGACGGGGTATTATTAATGAATTACATGCTCCTGCGCGGAAAAATTTTCAACGTCGGCGGGTTATAACAAAGGGGATAAATTGCTTATGGCAGGCTGACTTGGTTGAAATGGGGAAATACTCTACATCGAATAATAATTATCGTTATCTTTTAACAGTTATTGATACATTTTCCAAATTTGCGTGGGGTGAAGCACTTAAATCTAAGACTGCAAAAGATGTTTCTGATGCAATGGAGAAAATTTTAAAATCTGGACGTGGTTTTCCGAGAAATCTGCAAACAGATGATGGGAAGGAGTTTTTTAATGTTCAATTTAAGACTTTAATGAATCGGTATGAAATAAATCACTATTCAACGTTTAGTAGTTTAAAGGCTTCAATTGTTGAAAGATTCAACAGGACTTTGAAAGAACTCATGTGGAAGGAGTTTTCCTATAATGGGACATATAAATGGATTGATATGTACAGAAGGTTAATTGAATTTTACAATAACAAAATACATAGGACTATAAAAATGGCTCCTATCGAAGTGAATACTAGCAATGAAAAACATATCTTGAAAACGGTATACAATAATATTAAAATGTTTGCAGGTAGCAAACTGAAAATTGGAGATAATGTTCGCATTTCGAAATATAAGGGGGTTTTTGAGAAATCTTATACACCTAATTGGAATGTTGAAATTTTTAAGATATATAAAGTTCAGAATACAAATCCGGTGACCTTTTTATTGAATGATTTACATGGGAACCCAGTTAAAGGTGGTTTTTATGAGCCAGAGTTGAAGAAAACTCGATTTCCAGATAGCTATCTTGTTGAGAAGGTACTTAGAAGAAAAGGGAAAAGATCCCTTGTTCGCTGGCTCGGTTTCCCGAAATCCGATGACAGCTGGATAAACACATCTGAAATTCTCTAATGAAATAAGTAGACAAACAATTTTATGTTTTCTTTTCTTTTATTTATTTATTTCAAATATTTAGGAAAATTTTAATTATAACTTATTATATATATATATATATATATATGTACATTAGATTTAATTTATTTTTAAAGCATATAATTTAACATTTTTTAATAAATTATTATTATTATTATTATTTACATTTGTTTTATTCTAAATTTAAAATACAAAGTCGGGATTCTCTAATTTAGCCATTTTAATATAATGCCAGACTAAGTCTCGTTCATATTTGTCGAGCGCACTTTGATTTTGTTCTCGTTTTCTTTTGAGTTTAATTTGAATATGGCCGTCAGCCAGCGGGCGGACAGGGGGAATAACGGGTGAGAAATCACCTGCCGTAACTGTTCGCACCGTTGGAAGTGCGACTATACTCTCCCCGTGAGGGCGGCTGGAAGCAGGTCCCAGTACGGTCATGTCTCTGCTGAGGATGCTGACGAATGGTAGTCGTGCGGGGGGAAGAAAACTCCTGCCCAAAAAATTACCCCAATCCAAGGTGGAACAGCATATGCCGAGGGATGCGTGTCCGGGGGGTGCTTGGACATTAGTATGCGGACTCTGGTGGACCGGCCGACCCATCAGTTTTAATTAGGCTTACCACGGTATGCGGGCTCTACCGTGGCGGACCATCCCCTACCCAGCATACTCGTGGGACCAAAACATGAACTCAAACAAAACAATCAAGCAAAACATAGGTGATCGCCAAACCTCAAGGGCGAAAGGGGGTATCCCCCCCCGCTAAAAACACCTCGAAGACGCCTTGCGGTCGAGTGTGTGTCAAAAAGGAGGAGGAGAGCTCTTCAGAGCGCCTTCATCCGGGGGCCGGAGCCAACGGAAAGGGCGAACCGATGGGCCCGCCGAGCGGCGTGATCGGGGTCAAGTCCCTCGACGTCACCGCAGGCGGCTCCAGAGGCAACCCCAATCCGGGAAGCACGGCCCAGCAACAGCAGAGGAAAAGGCCGCTCTATCATGAGCGCAGAAGGGCGGCCTTTATCCTCGCGAGAGCCAACCCAGCCATGGAGGCGGACCCAGAACAGGCGGGTCTCATAAAGTGGGCGAGAGGTGTCCTGCCAGACTTCAAGCCTGAGAAGGCGGGAAGGGCAGTAGCTCCCAGCTCCCACCCAACTAGCGCGAACGCGGGCAAAAGCGCTGCCAAACGCCAGCGCTCATCGGAGGTGCAACCACCGCAGCCGAAGCGGACCAAGGTGCAGCCCCAGCGGTCCTTCGCCGAGGTGACCAAGGGCAAGATCCTGATTGGAGTGGTGGATGAGGGCTCCAGTGACGGACAGATCCCGAGGGACCAATGGCGCTGGATCGTTGGCGAGCTGCACAACAGGTTCGTGGAGGAGCTGTTGGAGTCGGGTGGTGCACTGCCTCGGTGCGAAGATGCCGGATGGCACCAGGGTGGCGTGAAGGTGATCGCGTGCGAGGACACGGCCTCCGTCACCTTCTACAAGCGGGCGATCGCAGGACTGGGTGAGGTATACCCCGGTGCGAAGCTCGTCGTCGTAGACTGGGACAAGATCCCCAGCAAACCGAGAGCCAGGGCGTGGCTGTCCCACAAGCCGGCGGAGCCGGAGAAAATACTCAAGCTCTTGCAGCTGCTCTTGCATCCCCTCCTCTGATTGGCGAGTCGCCAAGGTCGAGGAGGCCGTTGGTCCGAGGCGCCAGGTTGTCCTGACTCTAAATGAGGGGACAGTCGAGGTGCTGAGGAATAACGGGGGGCTTCTCCGGTACGGCTTCGACAGCGTGGCCGTCCGCGTATACAAGGCCGACGCCAAGGCGGGCCAAAAGGAGGAGGACCTCGATATAGAGGAGCCTCATATCGAGGAGGCGCCAGGATTGTCCGATGAAGAGGACATTCTGGAGGGCTACGTCTCCGATGGAAGCGAACTGGCGAGGGGCCTTCGCGAAGTTGGGATGTCCGAGGAGGAGGACGGGCTGGACGAGCCGACCTCGGACGCCGGCATTACTGTGGTGGAGGTCAAGAAGCAGAATGTCTCTGACATTCCTGCAGATAAACCTCCACCACAGTAAGGCAGCTTCCGCTGCTCTACTCGACCACCTGGCGGAAGGTGGCACCGACGCTGTCCTCATACAGGAGCCCTGGATCTGTGGCGACAGAATCCTGAGGCTGAGGGCAGCTGGCTATAGGCTGTACGCGGCCACTACAACAGGTAAAACGCGAGCCTGCATACTCGCTAAGAAGGACTTAACCCTTTTTATGCTTCCTATTTTCAGCAATGAAGACTTCCTAACAGCATGTCTAGAGGGACCAAATGGATCCCTCCGGATATGCTCCGCATACCTGGGGCACGATCAGGACCCCATCCCCCCAACCCTGAGGCAAGTCACCGAGGACAGCAAAATCTGGGCGTGGACTTGATCATCGGGTGCGACGCCAATGCCCATCACCATCAGTGGGGCAGCACTGACACCAACGACAGGGGTGAGTCTCTTTTTGATTTTATCCTTGCATCCAATTTACTGGTGGGAAACTCGGGGAACGAACCCACCTTCATCACCAAAAACCGCAGGGAGGTACTAGATATCACCCTTCTCTCTGAATCTCTTAGGAATAACTCTAAAGTCGTGGAGGGTGCTGGAGAAACACTCCTTCTCCGACCACAGGTACATCCAATTCACGCTGGGCTTCGATAGATTCAACCCGGTCACTTTTCGGAACCCCCGAAGGACTGACTGGGTGAAATATAGATCCCAGTTGAATAAGATCCTAAAACCCCCTCCAACCCCAACCAACCTGGACTACAGTCCAGAGGGGTTGGAGTGCCTTGTTAAAACCTTTACCGATGCTTGTAGCACGGCTCTGGATAGGTCCTGTCCCCGTAGTAGGAATGGAGGAAAGACTGGGAAGAAGCCACCGTGGTGGTGCAAAGAATTAGGTAGCCTCAAGAGGACCACGAGGCAGTCCTTCAACCAAGCCAAGAGCGACAATACGGACGCATCGTGGCGCTTATACAAAACAAATTTGGCCCTATATAACAGGGAATTAAGAAAGGCCAAGAAAAGGGCCTGGTCCGACTTTTGCTCAGGAATCCAGGACTACTCAGAGGCGTCTAGGCTGCGGAAGGTCCTATCGACGACGCCCACCAACCCGGGCTTTGTCAAGCGTCCTGATGACAGCTGGACGACCTCTAGTGAGGAAACTCTCGCAGTTCTCCTGGATGCTCACTGTCCTGCTAGCTCGTCTCAGAGCAGTCCGCCTAACCCCCCGACACGGCGGGTTCCGTCCGAAATGGACTACCTTCTTAGTGATAGGAACATCAAATGGGCAACAGTTTTAGCCCATTTAAATCCCCTGGGGTGGACGCCATCGTACCTGCACAGCTCAGCTATGCAGCCGAGCTATCCACTCCCTGGCTTCGTCTGATCTTCCCTATTATCCTCGATACAGGGGTCATCCCGAGCGGTTGGCTCCGCTCAAAAGTTGTTTTCATCCCCAAGGCAGGCAAGCCATCGCATTGCACGCCTAAGGATAATAGGCCGATAAGCCTCTCCTCGTTTCTACTCAAGACGCTGGAGAGACTCATCAGTCTGCATATTAGAACTAATATTCCCCAATCATCCGTATCAGGATCTCAACACGCGTACAGGAGGGGCAGGTCGACAGAGACAGCACTCCATTCGCTTACCACTATCATAGAAAAATCGCTCCACGAAAAGGAGTTCACACTCGTCGCCTTCTTGGATATAGAGGGCGCTTTCAACAACATCCTTCCAGGTTCAATCACGTCAGCACTGACTAAGCTGGGGATTGATCAACACTCGGTGGGTCTCATTGACCGGATCTTGCGCAGCAGAACGGTGGAGGCAACACTGGGGGGTCAACCATCTCCAGACAAGTCAACAGAGGCACACCTCAGGGCGGAGTCCTCTCCCCTCTCCTATGGAATGTGGCGGTCAACGAACTGCTCCAGGGCATAGAAGAGGGTGGCTGTCGTGCTGTGGCCTATGCGGACGATGTTGCTTTGGCGTTTACGGGAAAATTCCCGCAGACACTCTGTGACAGGATGAGCGAAAGTCTTCGGTTTCTGACGGACTGGACCGCAAGGTCTGGTCTGGGGGTAAACCCAGCGAAGACTGAACTAGTCCTTTTTACCAGGAAATACAAAATCCCCAAAATGATACCCCCTAAACTCTGCGGGGTACCTCTCACCCTTAAAAATCAGGCCAAGTATCTAGGTCTTATCCTGGACAGGAAGCTCGATTGGTCCCTTAACACGGACGAGAGGGCCAAAAAGGCCACAATCGCGCTCTACACCTGCCGCAAGACTATCGGGCTAAAATGGGGAATGACCCCAAAAATAGTCCGTTGGCTGTACACGGCTATCATTCGCCCGATACTCCTCTACGGAGTGGCAATCTGGTGGCCAGCTACAAAGCGGTCTACCTGCCTGGGCAAGCTAAGAAAAGTTCAGCGCATGGCTGAGATCTGTATGACAGGCAGCCTGCGCACAACTCCGGGAGACGCCTTGGACGTTCTCCTGGACATCCTCCCAATCGAACTAATGGGAGAGATGACCGCGTCACTCTCGGCATTAAGGCTGAAGGGCGCGGGTCTGTGGAAAAGACTGAGTTTCGGACACACGAACCTCGGCTCTGCTCCACACCTTACTGAGGGAAACACTGATTACTGTGTCCCCACTGAACACCCCATAACACCCTTCCAGGTTCACATCCCCGATAGAACGGAATGGAACCTAGGACCCCCTGGACCCCTAGGGTCCCTTCACATCTACACGGATGGCTCAAAACTGGACGGCCGGGTGGGAGGAGGTATATACTCTGAACACCTGGGATTAAACGTCTCGTTTAGGCTACCCGACCACTGCAGCGTCTTTCAGGCGGAAGTTTACGCCATCAAAGAAGCCCTTGATCAGCTCCCCCCAACTAGGGGCAGAGCTCCCTTATGCATTTTCTCTGATAGTCAGGCCGCCCTGAAGTCACTCGAATCTATTTCTTCCAACTTGAAGACCATTAACGACTGCCGCAGATCTCTTCACGAGATGGCGGAGCAGTACGACCTCCACCTCATCTGGGTCCCAGGACATAGGGACATCGAGGGCAACTGCGCTGCCGATGAGCTGGCCCGGCAGGGTACAACCTCCCCTCTTCAGCCGGAGAGGGAGTCAGTTGACATGCCCTTGGCCACTCGCAGACTACTCTGTAGGGAGTACTTCCACCTCCTCGCGAACAGGAAATGGGAAAACCTCATCACCTGCCGCCACTCTAGAATGATCTGGCCACGCCGTTCAGCGAAGCGCTCAAAGGAGCTATTATCACTAAGCAGGGAAAGCTGCGCCCTGGCCGTTAGGGCTCTTACTGGTCACTGGCTGCTTGGAACGCATGCGTCCAGGCTGTCGGTGCACCATAATGACTTCTGTAGAAGCTGTAGGGATGAGGAGGAAGAGGAGACCGTCCTCCACCTCCTCTGCCACTGTCCGGCCCTAAGCAGACGAAGACTGCAGTACCTGGGCTTCCCCACCCTTGTGGATCTCGCAGAGCTATGCGAGACATCACCGAGGCAGATAATCCGATTCATCCAAGGATCGGGTTGGTCCTCTCTTACGTACTACTGGTCATCGGCCCATGAGTACCTGCATAGGACGGGGACCTAAGCCTATGCGGCATCACAAGGAGCCTCCTCAGGCTCAAGTGGATGGTCCGGCTCTCTGAGCCGGCCATCACCGCCCTAACCTAACCTAACCTAATTTGAATATCTTCACTTAGGGAAGATTCATCTATCTGCATCGAATCTATTACACTTGCTTGTAGAGCTGATATACAACCTATTACTTCAGGTTCTATTGTATTATAATGCCATATCGCAATAGTTGAAATCCCGTCTTGACAAATAATTCTCTTATCATCCCTATTGTCTAATGTTATTTTGGATATTTTATATGTATTAATTTCATGTCCTCTAGACCTAAACATGTACATGCTATCACTTTCTTGCTGTCCCGTAAACAAACAATTTTTGTAATTGTTGAACGTAATTTTTTCTAAGGCACTCCGATTCACGCCTTTATTCCTTTTTACACATTTCTCCGGCTGACTACCTGCACCCGCCACAGTGTACGCATACATTTTTGAGCGAAGACCCACAAACTCACGCATTGACCTACCCTGCAGTTCATCTTTAAAGAAACCTAATCTTTTTTTGTTACACTGCTGAAAATTGTATTGCTTAGCAATAGCATCTGGATATTCAGAAGTGTCGAATTTTGAGGGAACATCAGACCGAATATCGCTATACAAATATTCTGTCTTTATGGAATATATGAAGGAATCTGTATCCATGTAATTTAATTTCAGTGTATCTTGGAATTTGGGTTTCATGTATGCATAATGGAAATCATACATCTTCCATTTTGATAGCTCCAACACAACGAAACCCAAGTATGTTGGTTTATTGCAAGCGTTATGTAATCTTTTCATTTGGATTGCATACATATTTTCAGTGAACTTTGTTGCACTGTGAAAATTTGATCTGGCTATCAAGTCCCTTGCACATAATCTTGGGCGCCCACCTTTTGGACCAACAGGTGGGGCCTCCCATTCCGTAACTAGACGAATATCCTTGTGCTTTAAGCTGCTCTCCATTGTCTTTCCATAAACTGAGTTGTTTAAAAGCTTAAAAAAGTCTTTCTCAAAATTAGTTTTAGCCCTAGTCCTATGCTCGGTATTTAGATCAATATACTTCTTAAGCCATGGTTTTTGCTTAAATTGAAGGATTGCATGAATTTTTTTCTTTCTCCAAACCAATTTTTAATAGCCTGCTGTAAAATTTTATAGTGTATGATATATTTTTTTTATCACACAAATCGGCTATTAGTTTAGGAGTTTTAGAGTTTCTTGAAGGAAGTCTGTTTGCAGGGCAAAAAGGCAAGTCATTGTGCATATCATGAAGCGAGTATGGATATTTCAAATCTACTTCTAGAATATATCCATACTCGCTACTTTCAGAAATAGATTTTATGTCAAATAAATCTATTTCTGGTTCTTCTAGCCATTTAAAATGCCCATAAGGCAGTGCCTCAGACATTGCCCATCCATATAAATTATTGGCATCAACATACATCAAGTACTCTGATTCCTTTGAAGGATCAAAATCTTCAAGGTATTTATGGTTTGCCTTTGTATATCTATGAGTACTTTGAACTAGACCCCCTCGAATTCCAGACTGCTCAATATCAGTGAGCAATTCGAGGGATATTTCTGTTGTTTTTAGCATCGCATCCCATGACAAACCCGGAGTTGTGTAATAGTGGGCGGGGTCGAGCTCATAAATAGACAAACAAATAGCTCTAAAATTCTCGAAAATATCTGTAAGCAGCAAAACATCTGTTTTCAGATATAACTCCATGTAATCCTTAAGTGTTTGACACTTGAAGTGGTTCCAAACCTGAACCGCATGCAGGTAGTCAGCCTCAGAACATTCTGTGTCTGTTAAATGACTGTAAAATGCACTCCTTGAGGGTAGAGAAGTTTCCGACAACTTCTTTTCAGAATCTAGATATTCATAGGGGAAAACTCCTTTCCTACGAAGTAAACTGAAATCTTGTGTATTTGGAAATTGATTTCGAAGAACCTTGAAATCCCCTTTATTAAATTTCCTGCAAGTGTGTCTAAGCTAGAAAGCTAGTCTAAAAATCTAATTTCTAACTTATTTTTTCTCACAGTGATATATTTGGATAATGAAACATATAATTCCTTATTCAAAGGAATTATTTTAATTTCCCCATCAATGTCCCCAAGATTTTTTACGAAAAGATGGAGGTCATATTTTGATAAGTTGTGGAAGAAAACAGGTATAAAATCTCCTGTCCTATATTTTATGTTACAGTCACTATGTGCTGCGCCAAGAAATTGACCTGTAAAATGACAGTGATCTCTCACTCTGTCATTACCTAAAATTCCCTTACATATGTGGCAATTAAGCGCCTCATCAAAATCGTAGGAGTCCTGTGTACTCATTTGAATCGGAACTACATGAGTCATGTACTTTTCATAAATAGCAGACAAATCGGATATAATTGAATCAACAAAAGTGCGCCCGACATCTAACCCAGTCTTTGTTACATATTTATCAAGTGTTGAGTCAAATGAACACTTGATATAATATGCAAAGGCTATTGGTTTATGCTTATTTACTATTTTGGTTTTTTCACTTACATCTATCGATGCATGTTCAAGTATGCACTCGAAGTCAGCATACACTGCAAATGGGACCTCCAGCTGGCGATGAATATTTTTAAATTTCAGCTCTGTTTCTCCTTCCTCCAGTTCCCACATCTTTCTTCATGACGTTTGGCTCTTGCCAAACTTGAAGAATAACCGAGGCATATGTCACATAACAAACGGCTATTTCCAGTTTTTCCCAATTGAGACGATAAAAGGCTGCAATAAAAAGATAATAAATTTAATAAGTAAATTTGATAAGAAATAAATATATAATATTATTTTTATTTTATTTTATGTTTTTGTTTCTTTGATTTTATAGATGCTTACCGGGACATATTTTTAATCCAGACATAATGTCCATGTAGATTGGTGTATGGGGGGTTGAGGTACAACAAATTTATATGGTGTTTCCTCTTCGCTCCAGTTAAGAAAAGAGGACCGGTAACATTGTCCTTTTCCTCTTCATATAGATGCACATTTACGCTGATGTGTTGATTTCTCTCTATGAAACGATTTATTTCTTTCAGCTGGATTGGAAACGATATTCCTGAGAAGTCCACTGCGATCCCGTTGCTGGTTTGGATGATTGGAGATTTAATATCCACTCCATATGCATTGCAGCGTTCTCCCTTTTCTTTTGGGTCGAGTGCTGAGATAATCGCCCACTTGAAGCAGTAAGCATCATTGTTTTGAACATTGATGCATGCTTTCCGGTTTTTCAGGGGTGTGGGTAGGTCGAAATACTCTGATCCTTTTAGAGGAACACATTGTAACATGTTCAATTCAACTCTAATTATTTCAGTGAGTGTCCACCCACTTCCTTCTTCTTGGAATTCATCCATTTTTGTTATTATATCCGTTGTGTGGGCATCGTATAATTCCATTAAATCAGTCGATATCGTAGCCAGAGACATCTTGCTCTGGAACGATTTTACTTCGACATGAATTTCCTCATCCTTCATCAAAATGTATTCCGCAAATAGCTCGAAATTTATTTTTGATGAGATACGCTTCATTTAGGAATTCACGCGGAATCCTAAGAGCTGCTCCCTCGTTCATGTACATATATTGAAGAATACGTCCCTTGAAGCCGTCGGTAATTTGCTTAATTTGGCCATTTACAGGTTTGACCGCAGCATATTTATGTTTATCCGTACGAACATGGTGATGCCATTTGGTATTGACAGGAAGTTGTTCCTGGCAGAAGTTGCAGAATATTCCATTCGCGTTCTTGATGATGTTGATGTTCATGTTGTTGGCGTACATTTTGGTTTGATTTGTTTTGGTTTTTAGTTTACTAAAATTTTTTTTTTTAAATTTGAGTTTTTGTTTTTCACTAAAACAAATTTGTTTTAAATTTAGGTTTTTGTTTTTCGCTAAAGCTCGGGTTTGTGAACTTTGAAATTTTTAAATTATTTGATTTTAAAAACTTAATTTGCACTTGTGTTTTTTGGGATTTTAAATTTCACTGAAACTGACGAATACTCCGAATTGTTTGAATAGCAAACTAGAAGTGATTCTTAAGACTCAGTTAGTCTATGTGGAGAGGCAAAAAAATCCTAAAAACACAAACATTTGGGAATCCCTTCACATTTTTCCCACCCTTTTTTATCCTTTTTGAAGCGTGTTCTGAGTTCGTTGAGAAACCGTTACAAGTGTATCTGTTTAACCAACTCCCACGCAGTCCTAGTTCCGTTGAGTAATTCAAGATGTTGTTTCAAGTATTCGATCGGTTGTAAGTGGAGGGAGTGTGGGAAAATCACAGACTATCCTTTTCAAGGGTCTTGGATGATCGTACTCGTTGGGAAACCGTTACAAGTGTATCCGTTTACCCAACTCCCACACACTGGGAAACCGTTACAAGTGTATCCATTTACCCAACCCCACACACTCCTAGTTGCGTTGACTAATTCAACGTATGTGGAGGGAGAGTTGGGAAAATCACACACTGACCCTTTCAAGGATCGTTGGTGAGCATCCTTCCTAGGAATTTAGCTCGCTTTTTCAATTACACACCCTCCCTTTGACTCAGGATTGCTCGTGAACGTACACGTGCGAGGCAGGATCGCTGCGGCGCGGGATCGCTCGTGTGCGGTGCGGGATCGCTGCGGTGCACCCTTCTCCATTACACTCCCTCCCTTTTTGAAGTGGAGGGTCGTGGGTGAACGAGTATATGCGCCTGATAAACATACACGTGCGGGACAGGATCACTCGCGATCGTGGGAACCCTTGAACACTTGTTTCTCAAGTGTCCTTTTACATGCTGTAACCCTAATTTATTCCATCTTTATTACCTTCTCGGCTGACAGGTTGACATCTAACCCTCATTAATTGCATTTTTTATTACTTAATTTTGACAGCTAACCCATTAAATGCATTTTATTACCCTTGCCGACATCAAAGGTCCCGAAAATAGCGTATTTATACTACTGACGGTCTCCTCTTCCTCCTCATCCCTACAGCTTCTACAGAAGTCATTATGGTGCACCGACAGCCTGGACGCATGTGTTCCAAGTAGCCAGTGACTAGTAAGAGCCCTAACGGCAAGGGCGCAGCTTTCCCTGCTTAATGACAATAGCTCCTTTGAGCGTTTCGCTGAACGGCGTGGCCAGATCATCCTAGCGTGGCGGCAGGTGATGAGGTTTTCCCATTTCCTGTCCGCGAGGAGGTGGAAGTACTCCCTACAGAGTAATCTGCGAGTAGCCAAGGGCATGTCAACTGACTCCCTCTCCGGCTGAAGAGGGGAGGTTGTACCCTGCCAGGCCAGCTCATCGGCAGCGCAGTTGCCCTCGATGTCCCTATGTCCTGGGACCCAGATGAGGTGGAGGTCGTACTGCTCCGCCATCTCGTGGAGAGATCTGCGGCAGTCGTTGATGGTTTTCGAGTTGGAAGAAATAGATTCCAGTGACTTCAGCGCAGTCAACTGTCAGAGAAAATGCATAGAAAAGCTCTGACCCTGGTTGGGGGGAGCTGATCAAGGGCTTCTTTGATGGCGTAAACTTCCGCCTGAAAGACGCTGCAGTGGCTACCTGAGGCGTTTAAACCCAGGTGTTCAGAGTATATACCTCCTCCCACCCGGCCGTCCAATTTTGAGCCATCCGTGTATATGTTCCATTCCGTTCTGTCGGGGATGTAAACCTGGAAGGGTGTAATAGGGTGTTCAGTAGGGACACAGTAGTCGATGTTTCCCTCAGTAAGGTGTGGAGCAGAGCCGAGGTTCGTGTGTCCGAAACTCAATCTTCTCCACAGACCCGCGCCCTTCAGCCTTAATGCCGAGAGTGACGCGGTCATCTCTCCCATTAGTTCAATTGGGAGGATGTCCAGGAGAACGTCCAAGGCGTCTTCCGGAGTTGTGCGCAGGCCGCCTGTTATACAGATCTCAGCCAGTTTTTTGTCCAGGATCAGACCTAGATATTTGGCCTGTTTTTTAATGGGTAGAGGTATCCCACAAACCTTAGGGGGTATTAGTTTGGGGATCTTGTATTTCCTAGTGAAAAGGACCAGTTCGGTCTTTACTGGGTTTACTCCCAGTCCGCACCTGGCAGTCCAATCCGCCAGGAACCGAAGACTGTCGCTCATCCTGTCACAGAGGGTTTGCGGGAATTTTCCCGTAAATGCCAAGGCAACATCGTCCGCGTAGGCCACAGCACGACAGCCACCCTCTTCTATGCCCTGGAGCAGTTCGTTGACCGCCACATTCCATAGGAGAGGGGAGAGGACTCCGCCCTGAGGTGTGCCTCTGTTGACTTGTCTGGAGATGGTTGACCCCCCAGTGTTGCCTCCACCGTTCTGCTGCGCAAGATCCGGTCAATGAGACCCACCGAGTGTTGATCAATCCCCAGCTTAGTCAGTGCTGACGTGATTGAACCTGGAAGGATGTTGTTGAAATCGCCCTCTATATCCAGGAAGGCGACGAGTGTGAACTCCTTTTCGTGGAGCGATTTTGCTATGATAGTGGTAAGCACATGAAGTGCTGTCTCCGTTGCTCTGCCCCTCCTATACGCGTGCTGAGATCCTGATAAGGATGATTGAGGAATATTTGTTCTGAGATGCAGACTGATGAGTCTTTCCAGCGTCTTGAGTAGAAACGAGGAGAGGCTTATTGGCCTGTAGTCCTTGGGCGTGCAATGCGATGGCTTGCCTGCCTTGGGGATGAATACGACTTTTGAGCAGAGCCATCCATTCGGAATGACCCCTGTGTCGAGGATGATCGAGAAGATCAGTCCAGGGTGTGGATAGCTCGGCTGCGTAGCTGAGCTGTGGAGGTATGATGCCGTCCACCCCTGGGGATTTATATGGGCTAAAGCTGTTGATTGCCCATTTATTGTTCCTATCAGTAAGAAGGTATGCCATTTCGGACGGACCCCGCCGTGTCGGGGGGTTGGGTGGGCTGCTCTGGAAAGAGCTAGCGGGGAAGTGCGCATCCATGAGAACCCCCAGAGTTTCCTCACTGGAGGTCGTCCAGCTGTCGTCAGGACACTTGACGAAGCCCGGATTGGAGGGCGTGGACGAGAGGACCTTCCTCAGCCTAGACGCCTCAGAGTAGTCCTGGATTCCTGAGCAAAACTCGGACCAGGCCCTTCTTTTTGCCTTTCTTAATTCCCTATTGTACAGGGACAAGATAGATTTATAGAGACGCCACGATGCGTCCGTGTTGGCGCTCTTGGCTATATTGAAGGACTGCCTTGTGGTCTTATTGAGGCAGCCTAATTGCTTACACCACCATGGTGGCTTCTTCCCAGTCTTCCCCCCATTCTTTCTACGGGGGCAGGACCTATCAAGAGCCGTGCTACAAGCATCAGTGAAAGTTTCAACGAGACGCTCCAGCCCCTCCAGACAAAAGTCCGAGTGGGTTGGGGCTGGAGGGGGCTTGAGGATCTTACTCAGCTGGGATCTATATTTCTCCCAGTCAGTCCTCCTGTGGTTCCGGAAAGTGGCTGGGTTGAACCTATCGAAACCTAGCGTGAATTGGTTGTCCCTGTGGTCAGAGAATGAGTGCTTCTCCAGCATTTCTCCAGCACTTAAGAGAGTCCTTCAGGGATTCAGAGAGAAGGGTGATGTCAAGTACCTCCCTTCGGTTTTTGATAATGAAGGTGGATTCGTTTCCCGAATTACCCACCAGTAGGTTAGATGAGAGGATAAAATCAAAAAGAGACTCACCCCTATCGTTGGTGTCAGTGCTGCCCCACTGATGGTGATGGGCATTTGCGTCGCACCCGATGATGAAGTCCAGGCCCAGCCTTTTGCTGTCCTCGGTGACTTGCCTCAGGGTTGGGGGAATGGGGTCCTGGTCGTGCCCCAGGTATGCGGAGCATTTCCGGAGGGATCCATTTGGTCCCTCTAGACATGCTGTTATATCCGTAGTGTCCCAGTTTAAAGGTGTCCGACTGCACTGATGCTCTATCGGAATCGAGCGGACAATACTCGCTTCATTGCTGGACCATTTTCGCAACTCCATGCAAGCGGATTTTATAGCACCCTCTACCTGTGCTCGTTTATCCTGCGTCTCTTCCATCGAATGCCCTCCGGACAGAATGTCTTCAACATATATCTCGTCCATCAATACTTCTTCCGCCTTAGGAAATGAACGCCGCTCATCCTTCGCAAACTGTTGAATGACCCTGATGGCCGTGAAGGGTGCCGAAGCCGTTCCGAAGGTTAGTGTTGACAAGGCATAGACATTGACCGATCCATCCGCCGCCCGCCATAAAATCCGCTGATATTGGGCGTCTTCCGGGTGCACATCGATACATCGATACATTTTCTGAATATCCGCCGTGAAAACGAAACGATATTTCCGCCAATTGAGTATTACTGCCGACATGTCGTTCTGCAGGGTCGGTCCCGCGCAAAGAATGTCGTTTAAAGACCGTCCGTTGCTAGTCCTTGAGGAGGCATCGAAGACGATTCGCTGTTTGGTCGATTGAGGATCCTTCTTGAAGACAGCGTGATGCGGGAGCACACAGGAAGCCACGTGCCTATTCGTGGAAGTATCCCTTACCGAACTGCTCTCACTGCCCACCGCCGGCGCTATTTGCTCGAGCGCGAAGTATTCTTAAATCTCCTCCACGTATTTGCTCCACCGTTCTGGGCTGCTAGACAGACGTCTTTCCAACTGCAGGAACCGATTAAGTGCCATTTGATGAGATCTACCCAGGACCATGGCTGGGTCTCGATAGGTTTTAAAGGGCAACCGCACTACGTAGCGGCCATCCGATCGGCGCACGAGAGTCTTCTGGAAAAAGGACTCGCACCAGAGTTCTTCGTCTGTTGCTGTGGGGCGATCTGGAACCGATTCGACCTCACAGAAGCGCTTCAGCAATGCCTCAGTGTCCAAAAGCACTCCATGACAGCGCAACTCGGTTGATTCCCTCACTCCTTCAGCTCGTCCAGAGAGTATCCATCCGAAGTGTGTATTCTGAGCTATGGGCTCGCCTGGCAAACCGATCCTGGTGTCGGGCAACATAATTTGCGCCAACATGTCCACTCCCAAAATTAGATCGACTCGCTTCGACCGCGCGTAATGGGGATCCGCCAATGAGAGCCCTCGAATATGATTCCAATGTAGCTCACACACGAAGCTCACACTTGGCAGGCAGGACGTAACAGAATTGAGAACATATGCTGAATCAACCCCTAAGGAGAAATTTGGGTCAATAATACTAAACATTTCGAAATTTACTGTGTACTTGCAACGACCACCGCCCCCGGGGCCCACCCCAAAAATGGACGCTCGGGTGGCTGACCGCTTCAGGTGCAGAGACTGAACGACGTGTTCGGAAACTATGGTTGCCTCAGATCCTTGATCGATGAGAGCATTTATGACTGCTTGTAGGCCGTTGACCGGATTCCGTACGGTGATACGAGCAGTGGCGAGAAGCACATTCCTCGAAAGGACATTCGATGAAGTTGCTGAATGACTTCTGTAAGATGCGTGCGGATGTGGCTCCTTCGTCTCCTGCAGGCTGTGCTGAGATTCGTTCTCCCTGGCTGCAGGTGCACCAAATGGCGGCGCTGAAGGCCGGTTTGAATGCGGCTGTGCGCGACTCGACAATGGATTATGAGCCACTACTGGGAAATGCAGCAGCGTGTGATGGCGCTGCCCACAGACTTGGGAGCTCTTATTGCTGGTGCATCGTGACAGCGCATGCGATTTACTCAAGCAATTAATACATAATTTTGCCCTGCTCACTATATCCTTTCTCCTGTAACAGTCCAAGGCCAGAAAGGTTGCGCAACGACGCAGGATATGGTCGCCGCCGCAGTGGTAACAGGCGGTATCCGGGCGTCTTGAGCGCTCCTGTGCGTTATGCACTCGCACTCGTTTGCTCGGGTCGGTAGATCCTGGGACATGATTGGAGTCGTACGACGAACTTCGGTTTTCGATCGCATCCATTATGACCAGCCGATCATTCAAAAATGATTCTAAATCCTTATAAGTAGGAACGGTGGCACCGCTTCCTTGATGGTGTTCCCAGGCGTTGTGAGTCTCCTTGGGCAACCTCGATGCTATGTAATGCGCCAACCAGTACTGCGATTCCCCGTCCAAGGCTTGAACGCGGCGGAATGCAGCCAGGCAAACATTGACCGTGCTTAACATCGACCGTATTGACTCCGTATTTTCCTTTACCAGCCTGGGCAACGCGTAGATAGCGTTTATGTGGTGTGAATAAACGAGACGTGGATTATTGTACCTTTTAATCATCAGCCCCCAAGCCACGGCGTAATTTGCCTCCGTGAGTTGCATTTGCCGGATGTCATTATCGCGCCCTATTGGCAGCGACTCCTTGAGGAAGTGCAACCGTTGCACATTGCTCAGATTCACGTTGTTGTGTATAAGGCTTGTGAAGGCGTCATAGTAGCCTGGCCAGTCCACGCATTCACCCGAGAATTTGGGCACTGACATCTGTGGCATGTTCAGCCGCACTTCAGGATCCGCACCCCCGCCCGCTTGCGGCGGCGGCGGAGGATTCTCGGATGGAAGTTTATCCAAGTCCTCTGCGGTGGCGCAATAGGCGTCCATATAGCGCTCCTCGAACTCCGACTGGAAATTCTTCGCGACATAGTTCGATCCAGCGAACCCTTCTAGATTAACGATCACGGCATCCGTTTCGCGAAACGCGTTCCGCAGCTCTTCCACTTGCTCTAGACGTTTCTTCAAATAAATCCGCGTTTTCCTTGACTGCGAATCCTTCTTGAAATTCTGCAACGTCGATTTGAGCGACTGGTACCGATTTGCTTGCAAATTTACTAGTTGCTCCAAAGTCGGAGCCTCTGAATCTGATTTCATGATGGCGAGTGTAAAAAACAACAAAAAAGGGCAACCAAAGGGCAACAAAAGCGCAACTCACCACCCCAAAACAATCATGTAATGAGAAAAATTCGTTAAAATTCTTGTCTCGCACACACCTTGGTCACTTACTCCGTTTGTTTACCAGATTCCACTCACCAGAAGTCGCCCCAACAACAGAAACAAAGCGTCGCAAAGTCCAGCGAAATGCAGCTGCGGCGCCTATGTATCGCCGTCTTCCTTTTCCGCGTTCCGCCAAGCCGAGAATAGGTGAATAGAAGCAGCCGCCAAAACGGGGGAGAAAAGCAGCCGCCAAAATCGAAGCGAGCGTCACAAAGTCCACGACCTGCAGCTGCGGCGCTTATGTATCGCCGTCTTCCTTTTTCGGTCTTTCGCTAGGCCGAGAACAGATGAAGAAGAAGAGCCGCCAAATTCCAAACAACCGTTGCTGCGTTTATATATCGCAGTTTTAATTTCAGGCAATTTGCCGAGCCGAATATGTACACACATAACCATTCGAACTTAAATTTTACAATTGCAGGTTCCCCTCATGGGCCACCATGAATAGTTGTGTCCCCTTGTTTATTGAAACAAAGAGGTCATTGTAAGAAGGGTTCCCCGGCAAGAGTAAATACAACACGGCCGAATCAATTTCAATAACTATAATTATTCCGTGATATGCAGCATTTAAATTAATAATATGTACAGGCGTGTGCGTAACTATGTGTAACAAATAGATGGTTAGACCGACGGCGGGCGTTCAGCGACGTGTGCAAATTCGTACTGACCTTTTGCCTCTTCTCCGTTCTCCTTCTCCCCATCGTATGCACTGCCCAGAAACGAGCGAGCGATCAGCTGATCGCCGCTCTCCCGCACATTGGGACAAGCAGCAAACTGAACAGAAAGGAAACTTTAATGATTCCCCTTCACAAAAAGGGTAGAAAACCCAACACTGAAAACTATAGAGGGATTGCAAAACTTAATCAGATTCCTAAGCTTTTTGAATCGCTAATTACTGCTCAACTTCACCACCAATGTCGCTTTATAATGTCCCCCTACCAGCATGGCTTTATGAAACACAGGGCAACTTCCATAAACCTTCTGAAGTTTTGTACTGTTATTAGAAACGCGATAATTGATCCCATTCTGCGCGTAACTGACGATCAGAAACCAAGACTTGTTCTCCACAGAAACTTCTCTGTAGTCCTATACACTAGGAATGAATGGAAAACAAAATCAATATCTCTACCCAATGGATCACAAACATGGTACAGTGATGGGTCAAAACTGGATAACGGTGACACCGGGGCTGGTATTTTCGGACCAAGGTTCAAAAAATCCATAGCCATGGGAAAATCGCCCACGATTTTCCAAGCAGAGATACACGCCAGAGAAATCTGTGCACGAGAATGCCTTCGCAGGAAAATTCAAGGCGCACGGATTTACATCTTCTCGGACAGTCAGGCAGCGCTCATAGCGCTGAGTTCCTTCACGATCTCGTCCGGACTTGTAGAGACTTGTTTCCAACAGCTGAATGCCCTTGCCTCCAAAAACACCCTAACGGTGGGCTGGGTACCAGGGCATGAAGGCCATACAGGAAACGAGGTGGCAGACACCCTAGCCAAACGCGGGGCGATGACACCTTTTATCGGCCCTGAGCCGTTCTGTGGACTATCGAAAGGACACAAAAGAGAACTGCTCAGGAAATGGGAGGAATCGGAGATAAACCGTCACTGGACCGACAGTGCAGGGCTGTGACAAGCCAAACAATTTCTCGTCCCCCAGATGACGCGATCAAAACGCATCATCAACCTACCAAAGAGCGAAATTCGCACTCTAACAGGTTACCTAACGGGTCACTGCAACCTTAGGTATCACCTTAAGAAATTAAAACTTTCAGAATTCGACACATGCAGATTCTGCGAGATGGAGCAAGAAACATCGGAACACATCCTATGTGAGTGCCCCTCGCTAGTCAGACGTCGACTTCAACATCTAGGAGGTGAACTTATACCCCCCTACTGGATTTGGGAACAAATAGACCCTACCAAAGTGCTTTCCTTTATTAGAAGCCTAGGTATAAGGGCTTTACCCTAATCCTACGGGCCGGCACAAAAAACCTAACATCTGGTCGCAGTGCAACAAGGCCCTTGTAATAATAATAATAATAATAGAAACGCGTTTAAAAAAAACACCCAAACTGACGTTGTTTTTACTGACCTCAGTAACGCCTTTGATTGTGTGAACCACCAGATGCTGCTGAAAAAACGTATACTCTTGGCTTTCCCTGTCTTGTTGACTAATTGGATCGTCTAGGAGGAAGCGATCTATTCTGAGGCTGGGATATCCTCAGCGGCTCAGAGTTCCCCCATTATTTATAGTGAGACAGGCAGGGGAAACGGGGATGGCGCTGGTAAAAGCGCGTATTTAGTTTTAGGAGGAAAATCTGGGAAAGGGGCGGTCCGTGTAGGACTGCGTTTTATTTGGGACAGACGGATGAGCGGTCCGAGCGGCCGGCCGGAGCCGGGAACCGCGTCGGAGCCATTGGGGGGCGTGGTCAGGTACCCGGCCCTGTTTACCATGGTGCCAGGCCGCTAGCAGCGTCGGGGAAGATGCCCAGGTCAGGAAAGTCGAGCGCGTAACCGTCGTCCCGGCCTCCTGATCCCGGAGCGGAGCCTCGGAACTGGGATCGGCCCCGTTTACCGTGGTGCCGATGCCCCGATCCTGAGCAGAGCCGCGAACCCGGAACCGGCCCTGTTTACCATGGTGCCGATGCCGTGGTCCGGAGCCGAAGAGGGAGAAGGATCTCCGGATCTAGGAATCGGCCCCGTTTACCGTGGTACGAACGCCCCAATCCGGAGCAGAGCCACGAACCCGGAACCGGCCCTGTTTACCATGGTGCCGGATTCAAGTCCGCCCAGGAGTGGGTTCTTGGGGAGAAGAGGAGGAGGAGGAGGAGCTGTAAGGAGGAATGCCAAAATGCCGTCGGGATTTTATGATTTGCGTTTATTGTCAGTCTAGTTTTCCCTACTCTCGTTTTCCTACCTCTTGCCTACACCGCCGGCTCCCATGCCGCGGGAGGCCGCTTGGCCGCCATGGGCGCTGGACTCCATGTCCATGTGGCCCAGAGTTAAAATGCCGTCGGTAACTATGTGTAACAAATAGATGGTTAGACCGACGGCGGGCGTTCAGCGACGTGTGCAAATTCAGACTGACTCGCTCTCGCCTCTCCTCCATTCTCCTTCTCCCTGCAGCTGCACTGGCCAGACCGAGCGAGCGATCAGCTGGGGACAAGCAGCAAACTGAACAGGCTGAATTCCATTGACAATCCCACGGGCCGGATTGCCCGGTGGGCGCTGGAACTCCAACAGTTTCAGTACGAGATCAAGTATCGACGCGGGACTCAGAACCTGGTCGCAGACGCCTTGTCGCGACAACCGCTAGCAATTCTTCAACAAGTACAAGTCCAAGATGCCAGCTGCAAGTGGATCACAAAAATGCTGCTGAAGATTCGACAGGAACCAGCCAAGTTTCCAGACTTTCGGGAGGAGAACGGACAACTCTACCGACGCATCGGCCTACGACCCGAGGCAGAGGAATACACCCCCTGGAAACTATGCGTGGGAACCAACTACCGAGGAAGGGTACTGGCCGAGTGCCACGACCACCCAACCGCAGGACACCTGGGCATCCGCAAGACGAGCACGCGGGTGGCCCAAAAGTATTACTGGCCAGGATTATTCCGGGAAGTGGCCAAATACGTACGAAGATGCCATAGCTGCCAAACATTCAAGGTGAGCCAAGAAAAGCCGGCAGGAAGGATGTTTACACGCCAGGTCGACGAACCGTTTCACATCCTGTGCGCGGATTTCGTGGGACCCCTCCCGCGATCCAAGCAAGGGAACACAGTCCTACTAGTGTTCCTCGATTCATTTAGCAAATGGGTATAACTCATTCCCCTACGACGAGCCACCGTACCATACCTCGAGCGGGCATTCCGGGAACGTATACTCAGCCATTTCGGACGCACAGCAAGCATAAATCATCTCAAGCCATACAACCAGAACGACGACGACGACGACCACGGCCAAGCCGAGGCCACACAAGCCATCGATGGCCACGAGGACCACCGCGCTCAGGCTGCGACCAAAGAGAACCAGGGTGTCATAGGGGCCACTTGCTGACGGGCGCGCCCGTCCAACGTTCCTACCCCCATTGGGGGATCAAGCCACACCAGACTGGTCTTCGCCATGCCAACAGAGCCATGCAAACATCTCGCTCCAGCATACACGTCGCGGAAACGACCCCGAGCGGTACATCACCGTTTACTCCCTCGCAGCACCTGGAAAACTACCATCAGGTATGCTGACAATACTGGTCCGGATAAGGCAACACTCGCCTCATCCGCTAGAAAAACTTCCAAGCCATGCCCGCCAAACTTCTCAGCACCAAAACCAAGGCACCACTACGACGAAGCTGACAGTTGCCCCAGAGAAACGCTCAGGAGTTTAGGACGGACAGCGCCACACCAATGCCGCACCCACGCCGCAACCCACGCCCTGAAGGTGAAGAGGAAAAACTCATCGATCGTGCCAGACCGGCACGATCGGTCCCGATAGGCGGATATCGAACCATCGATAAAAGCGGCGCCAACATCGGGATCGAAACGGTTTTCTTATTGCGACAACACCGCACGAGCCAGCGCCACCACGCCTGCCACTACGCCACCCTGCGCCGCTGCTGCCAGGGCGTCATCACCGCCAACAGCGCCTTCGTCCTTGCAGCCGGGGAACACACACCCGGCCGCCGAGGACAACACCGCACGAGCCAGCGTCACCGTGCCTGCCACCTCGCCACCCTGCGCCGCCGTAGCCGGGACATCCGCGCCGCCAACGCCCGCACAGACATATCCGGGGGACACAGGCCCGGATATCAGCGTAGCCCACACCCCGACCAGCAGCAACCACAGTCCCGGAAGCGCCACCCGCCGTTCCAGGGACTCGCAACGTGCCACCAGCACCAACCGGGACTCCGAGGTCACACCGCCGAGACGGAGGAGCCTCAGCAACCTGCGCCGCCTCCTGGCACAGCTGACGGCCTCCCCAGAAGGGCCCACCACGTCGGCTCGTGGATCGAATGGTCGGCACCATGTTCAACAGGGCCGGCTCCCAGATCCCGAGACCACCCTCCATGTCTGGCTTCGGATCAGGGCAATCGGTACCACGGTAAACGGGGCCGGTTTTCCCGGGTCCGCGGCTTTCGCCCGGGGTCAAAGCGCCGAGATAATGGTAAACAGGGTCGGCGCGGAGATCTCGGGATTCCTTCCCAGCCTCGGCTTCGGACCACGGCATCGGTACCACGGTAAACGGGGCCGGTTCCGGGTCCGTGGCCCAGCTCCGGATTTGGGTGTCGGTACCACGGTAAACGGGGCCGGTGCTCAATTCCGAGGCTCCGCTCCGGGATCAGGAGGCCGGGACGACGGTTACGCGCTCTGCTATCCTGACCTGGACATCTCCCCTTGGCGCGGCCAGCGGCCCGGCACCATGGTAAACAGGGCCGGGTACCTGACCACGCCCCCAATGGCTCCGACGCGGTTCCCGTCTCCGGCGGGCCGCTCGGACCGCTCATCCGTCTGTCCCAAATAAAACACAGTCCTACACGGACCGCCCCTTTCCCAGATTTTCCTCCTAAAACCAAATACGCGCTTTCACCAGCGCCATCCCCGTTTCCCCTGCCTGTCTCACTATAAATAATGGGGGGACTCTGAGCCGCTGAGGATATCCCAGCCTTAGAATAGATCGCTTTCTCACATAAGAAAACTTCAGATTTTGAATTAAAAATAGGAGATAAAGTTTCACTAAGAAACGAAACGGGTCATAAGTTAAATCCATATTTAGGTCCTTATACGGTAGAAAACATAGAAGATAGAGATAACATTATAATTAGAGATGTTTGTAGGGGGGCGATCTAGTCCTCCAAAATAAGCCGCGCTGATCGAGTGGTAGAATGGGGAAATGTTTTTCCCACGTCGCAGAGAAAAAGAAGTCCCAAAGGGAAACCGAAGCCACACCAGAAGAAGAAGACGAACAAGAAGCGGGGGCGTCGTGGGAATTCAACTTTAATCTTCGCATTCATACATGGAACTAAAAACTAGCTTACAGAAAAAGAGCCGCTTAGGCGAGCACGGGAGAACGACGAACACCGATCCCGAACTCCGGAGCGCGAGAGCGTAAGCTCACAAGAGGGCGAGAGCGGACGAGAGCGAAAGCTCTGTCCGCAGAGGCGGCACAGTGGCCCCTCGCATAAACATTCCGCCCCCCCTTGCAAGCACCCGGGTTGCAACATAGGTCTTGCTACGGCTGGTGGCAGGCTCCGGACACGACCCATCCGAAAACCGTGCTCTGGGCCACTGGTAGTCCTTCCTGGATCTTCATGAAGCCAGATTGCATCACACGCGGATACATATCCGCGCCTAGGACCACGGAGATGGTCGCGGGTAGGTAAAACCGCTCATCAGCCAGGGTAACGTCCCGGAAGTGGGCCCGCACCGTCTCGCTCAGCTCCCGGACTGGAGTGCGAATGCGCACATGGGGTTCGACTTTGAATACGACCTCGAACCGGACACTCCTGTCTTGTCTGGAGCTCACGGTGGCCGCACACACCTGCTCATCCCCAACTCGAGTCGTTGGCAGTCGGAAAGCGGTCGTCAGCGACGCGTCGATGCAGCTCGTGGGTGTGCACGGGTCGATGAGTACCGCCGTATCGAAGACCTGCGTCCCGGTATGGATCCGTACCAGCGCAGTCGGTAGCAGGTTCACGCTGTGCCGCTGCAACAGCGACGACAGTGAAGGAGCGGTGGCCTCGCTCTTCGGGCTCTTCGGACGGGTGGCGGAAAACTGCCCATGCGCGACGGACGGCTGCTGATGAGCCCTCGAACACGCTGTGGTGTGATGGTCGAGGACCGAGGAGCGGCGGACGAATGCGGGCGAGCGGCTAACGAACGCCGCGGAGCGGCGGAGGAGGGCCGTGGGATAGCTGGGGCACGCCGTGGAGCGGCGGATGAGGGCCGACGAATGGCTGGAGGACGCCGTGGAGTGGCGGATGAGGGCCGACGCACGGCTGCGGAACGCCGTGGAGTAACAGACGACCGGCGACGAGCAGCCGAAGAGTTCCGTGGGGAGTGATTCGGCGATCGGCGAGCCTCCTGACGCGGCTGGCGCGCAGTCACCGGTTGCTCGAAAAGGTGCAGCAACGTGTGATGATCCTGGCCGCACGTTTTGCAACAGTCCCCTCGCCGGCACGCTCCGTCGGAATGCTCGTGCGCCAAGCAACTGGGGCAGTACCGGTTGGCGAGGACTGCCCGTAGCCGCTTCTCGGCACTCAAGCGCAGAAATCGGCGGCACTTCCGTAACGGATGAATCCGAGTGCAGACTCGGCATCGGTAGGAGTTGGTACCTCGAGTACATCTGCTTTCCAATGCGTTGGCGCTGCGTGGACGTGGAGACATCGTGCTTGATATGTCTAGCGGAATAGGAGAAAAAACGTGGCAATCAGTACTGGTAAAATATTACGAATTGGACAACTACAAAACAGCACGGTGACGTGGAACATTGGACTGGACGGACGACCGGTTATTGCGGGCAAGCCGGTGCTTCCATCGGCAGAAGCACGACCTTGGCGATGGGACGCTTGATGAGCCCTCGCGCAGTGCGGATATCGACCACCCGGACATGGCCATCTGATCCTGGAAACACTGCGTCAACTCGGCCTAATCGCCACTCATTGGACGGAAGGTTGTCCTCCTTGACAACCACCATATCTCCGACCTTGAGATCTCGTGTGGGGGCTCGCCACTTATTTCGCTTATGGAGTTCCTTCAGGTACTCCTCCTTCCATCGCAGACGAAATTGCTGATGGAGAGCCTTCAGATGTTGCCAGCGGTTTATGAAGGTCGTGGTGTCCCCCTTGATCTCAGGTTCCACTACCGCCAGGAGAGGGCCTCCCACCAAGAAGTGCCCAGGAGTAAGGGCTAATAAGTCAGCGGGGTCTTCGGACATTGGCGCGAGTGGACGCGAATTCAAGCACGCTTCGATCCTAGCCAGGAGCGTAGACAGCTCTTCGAAAGTGTACTTCCGCGTGGCAGTAGACTTGTAAAACAAGGTCTTGAAACTTTTGACGCCCGCCTCCCACAAGCCTCCCATGTGGGGGCCTCCCGGAGGGATGAAATCCCAAAGCAGCTGCTGGTGACTATAGGCACTCGTCACAGCCCCCTTGAGAGCCTGGAGGAAATCGCGGGAGAGTAGGCTAGCCGCACCCACGAAGGTCTTTCCATTGTCCGACTGCACTTGACGGGGCATCCCCTTCGGGACACGAAACGGGCGAAAGCGGCGAGAAATTTTTCAGTCGTGAGGTCGGAGGTCGGCTCTAAATGGATGGCCTTGGTGGAGAAGCACACGAATACCAACACATACCCTTTTGTAATGAGGCAGGCTCGTCCCGTATAGTTCTTGATGTCAAAGGGTCCAGCATAGTCCATGCCGGTGTGTGTGAAGGGACGCGAGAAAGACGCCCGTTCCTTGGGTAGCTCTCCCATGAGCTGCGTTTGCAACTTCTTTTTGTGGATGACGCATACCTTGCACGAATAGATCATGGACTTGACCAAATTCCTCACCTTCGGAATCCAAAATTTGGAACGGATCAGACGGATCATCAACTGATTGCCGCCGTGCAGCGTTATGCGATGAGTAAAATGGACGAGGAGACGAGACAGATGGCAGTTGTATGGAAGGATTACCGGATGCCGTTCGTCATATTGGAGGTGTTCAGAGGCTGTAACCCGGCCGGAAGCTCTTATGAGCCCTTGAGAATCCAGAAACGGGTTCAAGTTTTGAATCGGACTGCCTGCTCGCAGTGGACGCTTTTGGCTTAAACAGCCAATCTCCTGGATGAAATGCTGGCGTTGCGTGACGGAAATTAGGAGACGTTCGGCCGACGCAATCTCAGAAGAAGTCAAGTGGTCTTCAAACGAAGTCTTGGCCTCTCGCGAGCGCTGGATGAAGCGCCGAACATAAGCGAGGACTCGCAACGCCTTGTCGAAGGTGGAAAAATGCTGGAGAATATCTTCCGGCGGGGCCTTCACAACGTGGACCTTAACCGCTCGCTTCTCGAGTTCAGTCTCGGGGAAGTCATTGCCTTGACTGGGCCACTCAGAACGCGGCCCTTGCAGCCATGCAGGACCATGCCACCACAACTGACTGTCCGCGAGGTCTTGCAGCCCTACTCCCCGGCTAGCGAGATCTGCCGGATTATGCTCGGACCGGACAGGTGCCCATTTCTCCACTTCCGTGCATTGAGTGATCTTCGTCACTCTATTTGCCACGAATGTTGTCCAGTGGCATGCCGGCTTATGCAACCAGGCGAGAACAATGGTCGAGTCCGTCCAACAATGGAGAGCGGACGCAGGCCCGGGCATCTTCGGAAGAATGGCGTTGGCCATCTCGGATAACAGGACGGCTCCGCACAACTCCAGCCTCGGGAGTGAAACCGTCTTGACTGGGGCCACCCGCGTTTTTGCCGTTAGCAAGTTCACCGCTACCGTGGACCCCACCTCAACTCGAACGTAAATGGCGGCGCCATAAGCCTTTTGCGAGGCGTCGCAGAAGCCGTGATGCTCCACCTTTAAGTGTGGTCGGAACGCGACCCAGCGGGGAATGCGGATCTGATCGAGCGCTGAGTAACTTTTCAGGAAGTCAACCCATCTTTCGCAGAAGTCGTCCCAACCCAGATCCTGGAGCCAAATGTCCTGCATGAACATTTTCGCCCGGACAATGAAGGGGGCTAGCCAGCCGGCTGGATCGAACAACTTGGCAATTTGGGAAAGGACCTGACGCTTCGTGAACGATGATCCCAGGGTCAATTCTGGCGGAATGAAGAAGAACTCATCAGATGTAGCCTTCCAACGCACGCCGAGAGTCTTGGCCGTGCTTTCTGCGTCGATTTCAAGGAAATCAGCCCGAAGGAGATGGTCAGGCTGGATATTTGCCAAAATCGCCTTGCTATTGGACGTCCATTTCCTAAGTGGGAACCCTGCCGAACCCAGGGCCCCCTCGAGCTCTTGGATAGCTGCCTGCGCCTCCGACTTTGAGTCTGACCCAGCGAGCACGTCGTCGACGTACATGAAATGTCGGATGATTTGACTCGCCTGCGGATACCTTAACTCTTCGTCCTTGGCGAGCTGTTGCAGGACGCGTATTGCCAGGAATGGGGCACAATTGATCCCGAAGGTCACCGTCTTTAACTCGTAGTCGCGGATTTCCCCGTCGGGGTTGCGAAACAGTATGCGTTGGAGCGGGGTGTGCCGGGGGTCTACCCAAATTTGCCGATACATCTTCTCGATGTCGTTGAAAACGAACCTGAAGTATCGCCACTTCAGGATCTGAATAGTCAGGTCGGACTGTAAGACTGGGCCCGCGAATAGAATGTCATTCAGACTGGTCCCGTTTGCGGAAGGGCTAGAGGCATTAAAAACTACCCGCACTTTAGTAGTCGTGCTTTCGGGCTTGAGAACGGCGTGATGCGGAAGGTAATATGTGGCGGAGCTGCTCGTCGTAGGAACCTCGGTCATGTGTCCCAAGTCGAGGTACTCTTGGATCACAGCGTCATACCGGGCTTTGAGGAGAGGATCTCTTTTCAGGCGCTGCTCGTTCCGGAGGAATTGAGCTAGAGCGAAGGATCGTGAAGCTGCTAGCTCGGAACCCTCGTGCTCGGGGTCGCGCAAGGGGAGCGTCACAACAGATTTGCCACGATAATCCCTTTTGGTGGTTTTCACGAAATTCTGTTCGCAAAAAGAATCAGCCTCGGAGTCGATCTGAGTGGGAACTTCCTCCACCTCCCAGAATTTAGTGAGGAGCTGCTCCGGGGAGTCTTCGAGGCGACATGTAACTCGCGTGGAGAAGGCAGCCACGCTGCGGGGGCCTGTCGAGTGGATTGGGCCTGTCAACACCCACCCGAAAATTGTTTCCTGGCCGAGAAGCGAACCGCAAATGTTCGTTTTGGAGTTGCCGAGGAGGATCGAAGGAAGAATATCTGCTCCTATTAAGACATCGATCTGGGAGCTCTCGAAGAATTTGGGGTCCGCAAGGGGGACGTCAGGGAGGTCCTTAAGAAGATCCCGTGGGATCGGATACGACGGCAGGTTACCGTCCAGCTGCGGAAGAACATAAGCTGTAGTGTCTACTTGGATTCCAGGTCTGGAAGGCGACTGAATGGAGAAATTGCACAGTTTAGTCGACTGGGCGGCAACGGTCTGGTTCAGGCCGGACACTTGGGCCTGGATAGTCTTGAAAGGAAGTCTGACTAGGTTGAACAGCCGTTCCGTAATGAAGGTCGCTTCCGACCCAGAATCAATCAACGCTCGCGCTTGGAAATTGCATCCCCGATGGCACACGTTAATAAGGGCCGTGCCCAATAGGACGGCTCTTGAACCAGTGGCGAAGCATACTTGCACATCGGAGGAGTCGTCTGAGGCACCAGTGCCTCCTGGAGTAGGCGCGGGCCGAGGCCTGGCTGTCGTCGACGGACTCGGAGCGGTCGCGAAAGGATTACCGCGGTGCAGGAGGGTGTGATGCCGGCTGTGACATGTGAAACAGCTGTGGGCACTGGTGCAGTCCCGTTGCTGGTGCCCTCGGGCAAAACAGTTAAGGCAAAGTTGCCTTCTCCTGATGTAGTCGGAGCGACCATCCACGTCCATTTCGAGGAACCGTGGACATATGCGAATGGGATGGTTCTCCCTAGAACAGAGATCACACCCCCTGGGCGCTGGAGCCACCCTGGCCTCATACGAGTTGAGCCTGCGCGGTGGAGCGCTCGTAGTTGACGGTCTTGGCGGAACTTGCCCCGAAACGCTAGGTCTGATGTCGTCGATTGCCTCCAGAGTCCGATAGCGCTCTGTCAGGAATGCGTCCATCTCACCCCAGGTTGGAATTTCGGCCTTGTTGTGGACTGATTGCTCCCACAGAGAAAGCGTGATCTTGGGAAGCTTCAACGAAACCATATATATCAGGAGACAATCCCAAGCCTCGACATTAATGGAAGACATGCGTAAGGCAGTGAGGCAACTCTGAATGGTGCCTTGTAGCTCTTTTAGAGCGGCTCCGGACTCTTGGGGAACAGTCTGGATATTGAAGAGGATCTTCAACTGACTGTTGACCAAAGACCGCCGATTTTCGAAACGATCGGTCAGGCCTTGCCACGCTGAGACGAAACCTTCATTGGTTAGCGGGGCCTTACAGACAATGGCGTGCGCGTCGCAAGTTGTCTTAGACAACAGGTGGAACAGCTTTTCCACCGGTGTGAGCCCCGAGTTGCGGATATAAATGGCGGTGAACAAATCTCTGAATGTGGGCCACCGCAGGTAATCACCAGCGAAAACTTCGGTGTCCACTGGCGGTACCCGGCACCCCGTAGAAGCAGGCAGCTGGCTGGGTGCGGGAGCCTGAGCGGGCTGGACGGCGGCCTTTTCTACCACTTCCTGAAGATGGGCAACACACCTCGAAAAAACAGTGTAACAGTAGCTGTATTTGGATCTCAGCGCTGTTGAAGTGGTAGGGTCATCAGCGGACACGGATAGAAGGTCTAAGCAGCTCCTGTAGTCCTTTTTTACATCTTGCCATAAGCCCCGGACTTCGTCCAGATGGACTCGGTACATGTAGGGGGAGAAACTGTCAGTGCCAGGGGCGCCCGGAGTATGGATGTCAGCTTCGAACTGGCTAACGCCGTCCGTCGTGGCCGTGAACTTCTTCAGGGCGACTTCTAACGCACTCTGTGTCATCCTTGCGACTGACCGAGTAAGCCTTGGCTCGGGATCGTGGACAGTGTCGACTGACTCGTCGCTTTTTGCCTTTGGAATGGCAGTGGCAGCCTTTGGCTTTAATTGGGACGATCGCGGAGATGCGGATTGCGACCTGTCTAAGCGGATGGATGGGATCAGACGGGGCTTTTTGTCGCCTCCCGTGGGCATTCTCAGAATCCTCAGCTGATCAGAAGAATAAGAATCTGATAAGAATCAAGGTTGGATACGGCCGCTCACGCTGGTTGAAATATTGCAGTATTTTTAGTACAGCGGACAAAAAAACCCCAAAACAATCCAGAAATCCCTTGCCAGGGAATAATTTGAAGCCCAAAAAAAAAAAAAAAAAACCACGGAGTCAGACAAAAGTGGCGCGGGCTCGAGGAGGCACAGACGAAAATTCGGTCAGAAAACACTCTTGACGCCCGACTGCTGCTGCGGGCGGATATTGCACTATGCGGATCAGCAGAAAAAAATAGCCAAAATTGGCAGGAAAATTGCGGTCGGGAACGAAAAAAAGAAAAATGGAAATATAAATATTTCGGTAGAAATATATGTATGTACTGCTTGGCTCAGACGTGGATCTCAAATATTTTTGCCGTTGACACAGGAGAAAAATTAGGCGGTCCCGCCCGTGTGGATTTGCAATAGTTGTTTCTTTTCCTTTTTAATAATTAATAATTAATTATTCTTAAACGAAATATCGAGAATAATAATATCGAGAAGCCGGAAAGGTGGACTTAACAAAACCCTTGGCTTGGTTCGGCAACGGCCTCCCTGCTCGCCGTCGGCAAAGCAGTGCGTGTGCAAAGAGACGGAAGAACAACGGAAAAAACAGCAACAGCAATAACTCGGCTGCTGCGGAATGTCCAAAAAAATGAAAAAGCAATCGCGGTCCCGCCCGTGTCGATTTGCAGTAATAATTATTATAAAATTGTTGGATGTCTCTTCTTTTTAATTTGTATTTAAATTCGTATTTGATTTAATTTAAAATTTCCTGGAATCGGTGCAGAAAATATTCAAGAAAATATTCAAGGGCATGCATGCATATGTATGTAAGGGCACAGTAGAGCATCGATGAAGTGGACTGTATTAATTGACTGTCTTGAAAAGGAGAGTAAAGTTATGTGGCGAAAAAAAGACACGCACCGGAATGAACACAGAAAGAATATCGAAACAACGGCAGACTGTTCGGCGAACAGGGAAAATTACCGCACAGTGCACACTCGTTGGCCGATATTGTTAGTCTTCCTTTTTTCACCACACAATTTCACTTTTCACTTGCAGAGTTTTAATTGCGCCGACATATAATAATATGTGTACATATATATGTGTCAGCATGTATGGGATGAATGCGCACACATATATATGTATATATGCCGCGACCGTTTGCACTTTGATGTACGGACCAAAACGGCGCGGAATATGGCGGCGCGAAAAAGAAACGAAGCGGAGACAAATGGACGAATATTGACGAGGAGGAATGAAATTCTCAACTGCCGTTATGTCAGGAAAATTCGCGGAGGTGGAATTGACACGGAAAAATAATCTTGCAGCAGTGCGACCGAAATGGAATGTTCGGAGCTCTGCTGAAGACCGGCAGTGAGAAAAATGACGAAAATCCGTACTTATCTTGGGGAACCAAAGGCCGGGAACTGCTGGCAGAAGAAGAATCCTTATCCGGCTCTGTAGGACCAATGTTTGTAGGGGGGCGATCTAGTCCTCCAAAATAAGCCGCGCTGATCGAGTGGTAGAATGGGGAAATGTTTTTCCCACGTCGCAGAGAAAAAGAAGTCCCAAAGGGAAACCGAAGCCACACCAGAAGAAGAAGACGAACAAGAAGCGGGGGCGTCGTGGGAATTCAACTTTAATCTTCGCATTCATACATGGAACTAAAAACTATCATAGCTTACAGAAAAAGAGCCGCTTAGGCGAGCACGGGAGAACGACGAACACCGATCCCGAACTCCGGAGCGCGAGAGCGTAAGCTCACAAGAGGGCGAGAGCGGACGAGAGCGAAAGCTCTGTCTGCAGAGGCGGCACAGTGGCCCCTCGCATAAACAAGAGATAAAAAGCAAAAGAAACAAAAAGTACATAAGGATAGGTTAAAAATATATAATCAATGAAACGTTTCATTTAAGAAAAGGGGTGATCAACGCCAACAAAAAAAAAATAAAAAAAGAAAATAAAAAGAAAAAAATATATATATTCTTCTAAGAAAATAAAACAAAAACATAACATAACTCAATATAAAAAAAAAAAATTTGTCATTACACACAAATGTTTTGGGACACAGCATTGCTAATAATTAAGCATATACTAAGAAACAAATCAATATCACTTCAAAAATATATACCCTACCATATCTACCCTACCAATTCATTATAACTTAGCGTTTATACATTGTGACATTCTGTCAGAATAAATATACAATAATACCCTATACAAATACCCAAAAAACCACCAACAACAACATAAGCATTCCAGCTCTATAGCAATACGATCTACCGCTTATACCTAAGACGATAGTGGAGCGTGAGAATGCTGAGCATGCACTTTGCAGCTCAAGTGGTCAAGCTATACATAACATATGCATGCCTTCCGCATACACATGTATATGTATAAATGTAATTGCAAAGAGATAAATATATGCATTTTTATGTGCGGGTTAGCTGAACCCAAAATCAGCTCATACGATTCATTCAATAAATGGAAACGAGAATGAACGGATCGTTCTTCTCTAATTAAAACAAATATTTTGAAGAAGTTCTTTACTACATTTCTACAGTGGCTTCTTGTCGTCTATGGGCATAGCAGGACTCGGGTAGATCAACTGATCTGACTCGTCCACAGACTCGAAAGGGACTCAAATCTAAATTTGAGAGCTGTAGAAATTTGAGAAGCCAACAGGTTGTCCGAAAAAAGATAAATTGAACCCAGAACTAATTGATTCGAAAGGTGGCGTCCGAAACTAGTTAAAATATTGCCACTGCCACGTAAAAAATGGAAAATGGCCAGAAAAGGAATACATACATTGAGTTGCTCTGTAAACTTTACATACGTAAAGTAATTGGTTAAAAATCGATCAGTCAAAACTATAGAAAACTGCGAAAAAATACCCAAAAAGATACTGCGGGCGGATGATGCCTTATGCGGATTGAAAAGCAGAATTGGGAACAGGAATGTAGACAGGAAAGTCTGAGATCTTGATGTTTTAGGAACCCAATATGTAAATATAAATGGATATATATATTTGGTATATATATAATATATTGAGTGGCTTCGACGTGGAGTTTGTTTGTAAAAATGTTGACTCAGAAAATTAATAATTCAGAAAATTATTGGCCGCAAATAATTAATTATTTTCGATCGTATTTATTACGAAGCCGTAAAGGTAGAATTAGAAACCTTGGCCTTGGTTTGCCCGAAAAGCTCACTGCAATGCCGTTGGCAAAGCAGTGCATACGTAATGGACGCAAGAGAGATAAAAAACAGAAACAACAACGCGGCTCCTGCATCGGGTAAGTCGGAACTTTGGCAAAACAATCGCGGTCCAGCCCGTGTGGATCTGTAATTATGTTTGGGTTTTAATGTTGTTGTTTTGTCTCGCCTTTAATTTGCATGTATGTATGTACATTAGGTTCGTTGCAGAGGTAATTTCTGGGATCGGAGGCAGAAAATATATGTATAAAATATGTATGGGCATGCAAGCGAATATGTAGATATGTGTGTATGTGTAGGGCACAGGTCGTCACAGTGGAGCATCGAGAAGGGGACTGTATATTTAAAATGAAAGGATAGAAAAATTACGTGGCGAAAATTGGCACGCACAAGAATAAGCAAACAAATATCGCGACAACGGCGGACTGTTCGGCGAACAGGGAGATTCCCGAAACAGTCCACACCGGTTGGCCAATATTTATTATGCCTTTCTCCCCACACAATTTAACTTTTCACTTGTTAATGTCGCTTGTGATGCTGAGAATGCATACACATATATGTACATATGCCTCGACCGTTGGCAAGTTGTTGTACAACGAGAACGAAAAGAAAAACGGCGAGGAATACGGCGACACACAAAGCGGAGACGAATGGAAAATTTCGGCGGACTAGGAGCACTATTAATTTATGCGAACTAGGAGCACTAATTATTTATGCGGCACTATTTATTTTCTCACTGCCGAAAACTCTCGGATGTGGAGTTAAAACAGAAAAATTAAACGATCTTGCAGCAGTGTGAACTAAATTTAAAGTTCGGACCACTGCTGAAGATCGGCAACGAGAAGGAGACGGAAAGACCTTGTACTTATCTTTAGCGGCGGCACCACCAGAGCTGCTGGTGAAAAAAAGAATTCCAGGACGATATCCTCATCCGGCTCGAAGGACCATGTTTATGAAGGGGGGTGGCGAGGATCCTCCGCTAAAGGATTCCAGAAAGGTAGAAATTTCCCACGATGCAGTCGCAAATGATGAAGTGAAAAATGCGGAAGGGTCGTGGGATCGGTCGGGGTGCGTCACCTTTATTTCGCTGCATACATGATACTAAAAACTATGCTTAAGCATAGCGCCGTGCTCCCGCCAGCTTTACTCCAATAGAGCAAGAGCGCGAGATCGACAGCGGCCGACTGCGTTCGGATTTATCCCGAGCTCGGGGCGCGGGAGCATCAGAGGGCCAGGGAGCGGCGGAAGAGTGCAATGGCCGAAGATGTAGAGGAGAGCATAGAGGGCGATCGTTGCCAAGAAAGGTGCCGAGGAGCGGCGGAATAGTGCGAAGCGGCCGGTGATTGCAGCGGAGCGGAGAGCGGGCGAGCGTCGGCACGCTCGACGAACTATGCACGGAAGCCCGAAACTTGAACTTAAATATTGTCCAACTGGAGATATAGTGGCGGACCTACTCACGAAAAACAGCTGTAGCTGAGGCTGGGCAGCAGACACAGGAGCAGTCACCCCAAGTCGGTGTCATGCCCTCCTACATGGACGTTGCCAGCTCGTCGAAGATGGCGATATTCCCTGCCGACTACACCCAAAATCTTCTCACGACGGATCAGCTAAATAGCATCCAGTCTGCCATCCTATTGAGAGTGATGGCTATGATACACGGCTCTGTGAAGCCGCTGTTTTCTGGCTGCACGTTTCGACCACGTTAGATGGCAATGACGTGTGGGAACGCAGAGACGGCCGAGTGGCTGAGCACAGAGGTGCCAAAGCTCCGGCTGTGGAAGGACGCCCACATCAAAGTAGTCCCTGAGGCAGAGGCTCCACGTGCCGCTGTCTATGTCGGCTATTTCCCGCTTCCAAGTGCGGAACTTAAGACCTGGGGTGGCCCAGGAGCCCGTAGTACCGCGGGAAATCCTGCGCCCTCTACTCCATGGGCGCATCACGCGCGAAACCGGGCGCGTACCCAAGGGTGCGAGGCGCACACAGGAGGAGGAGGCCCTTCTAGGTACGAACCGCGGTCGAAAGATAGCGGCCAGTGGCCGCTAGAGGGCGGCTAATGTCCTCTTCCCCCAACACCAGGAGACACCTCCGATGTCTTCAAGCGAACCTCCACCACGCAAAGGCCGCATCCGACGTACTTTGCGAGAGGTTTGCTACAATGGACATCGCGTTCATCCAGGAGCCCTGGATAAATGCAGGAGGGGCTTAGCACCCCATGCGGTAAGTTGCTGTATGCAAATGACCAACCTCGCCCTAGATCGGCGTTGCTAATTAACAAAATTTTAACATTTGTTCCCCATTCAGAGTTCATAACTGAGGACCTGGTGGCGGTTTGGGTTAAAATACCCACCGTCCATGGCGAACAGGAGGCAGTTCTGGCCTCCGCCTATCTACCCGGCGACTCGGAGGATGTCCCTACGGCGGCTACCTGTGCCCTCTAAGAGCACTGCCAGAGAAACCGGCTCAGGTGTATAATCGCCTGCGATGCCAATGCGCATCACACGGTCTGGGGGAGCAGTGACATCAACAAGAGGGGGGGGTAGTGCCTTCTTGAAAATATTATTAGTAATAACGTAGAATTTTTAAACCGGGGCAGCGAGCCTATATTTATTAATGCAATTAGAGAGGAAGTCCTTGACCTGACTCTCTGTAGAATAAATATGTTGTCTGTTGTCTCAAGCTGGCAAGTTGCAAGTGAGATCACTATGTCAGATCACCAACACATTAGATTTGATATCTGCCTTGCAATGTAGCCTAGTTACTAGAAATCCCAGAAAGACCACCTGGGATCACTTCTGTTTTGAACTTGAGCAATCCAGAGGCTGCTCCACCCGTCCGATAACATCCATAGACGAGTTAGAGCGTGAAGCAACTATGCTTCATTAAACGTTGAATCAGCATTTCACGCCAGCTGCGAACAAAAGAGCTGAGAAGGTCAAAACGGGCTACGTGGCGTCAACACTGCGGGCAGATCTCATCTCTCCCAAAAGCTGTTAGGCTGCAAAAAACCCTCTCCAAAGACCACTCAAACGGCATATGCGCGCTGAAAAAGCCGGATGGAACATACACAAACAACCCAAAGGAGACGAGTAGACTACTCCGGGCTACTCACTTTCCTGGGTGCGTGGCTGTGGAGCAACCCATCTCAGAGAGTGAGGCACCAACCTACCTCTCTGGGACTGGAATGTGCCCACACCTGCACGTGACTATGGAGGCAGACTCCATTGGGCTGAGGGAGGCGAACCCCCCTATCGCTCAGAACGTGTTGAAAACATGCCCTATAGACTGTTTCATCAAAATAGCGTACAATGGGCATTACAAAATTTCAGCTCATACAAATAACTTAGACCAGATGGAATCTATCCATGCTTGCTGCAGCGGGGACTGCACCTAATCGCACTCCCTCTGGTCCGTCAATTTCGAGCTAGTCTCCTGCTTGGACACATACAAAGCAACTGGGCTAAAGTAAAAGTCGTGTTTATCCCAAAGGTAGGGAAGAACGATTCCCAATTGCCTAAATCATATAGACCGATTAGCCTTAGCTCCCTCTTCCTTAAGACCATGGAGAAGATAATCGACTAGCATATCAGGGAGGTGAATCTCAAGCAACTTCCCCTAAACAAATACCAATATGCGTATCAAGCTGGTAAATCAACATACAACAACCATTGAAAAGGCCATTGGCGCTCAACAGATAGCACTAGGTGCCTTCTTAGACATCTCAGGAGCTTTCGACAACACGTCATATGAGACTATAAGTGCCTCTCTTGTACGCAAGAATGTCGCCACACCTATTATTAGGTGGATTCTGGAAATGCTTAAATCCAGAATCATAACTGTAGACCTTGGAAGAACCATGACCTCAATCACAGCCACAAGGGGGTGCCCTCAAGGAAGAGTACTCTCTGCTCTCTTGTGGACTCTGGTCATCGACGAGCTACTATATAAGCTCAACAACTCTGGGTTCCCTACTCAAGGCTACGCTGATGATCTAGTCATCTAGAAAAAGACCATAAACAAAGCGACTCGAGCACACTTTGCTTGCAACAGGCTTTACGGTAGAACTGGGGCTTAAGTCCCAAAATGATCTACTGGTCTTCTAACACTGTGGTAAAACCGATCTTTACCTATGCATCTCTTGCTTGGTGGACGAAATCTACCCAGAAGACAGCTGCGGCTGCACTTAACAAATTACACCGACTGGTATGCATAAGCATTACTGGAGCCATCCGGACATGTCCCACTGCAGCACTGGGAGTCATAACTGGCATACCCTTTTACCAATTACACTGAAAAAGGAGGCCTGCATGGGGGCACTTCGGCTTCAAAACATCACCAATTTTAAAAGGTGTGATCTTACCGGGCATCTTAGGGTCATTGAACCTCTAATTACTGAGCCCATTCTACGCGTAACTGACGAGCAGAAAATAAAACTTGTTTTTCTGTAGTCTTGTACTCTAGGAATAAATGGAAAACAAAATCAATATCTCTGCCCAGTGGATCACAAACATTGTACACGGATGGGTCGAAACTGGAAAACGGTGACACCGTGGCTGGTATTTTCGGACCAAGGTTCAACAAATCCATAGCCATGGGAAAGTCGCCAACCATTTTCCAAGCAGGGATACACGCCATAGAAATCTGTGCTCGGGAATGCCTTCGCAGGAAAATGCAATGCGCACGGATTTACAACTTCTCTGACAGTCAGGAAGCGCTCATAGCGCTTAGTTCCTTTACGATCTTATCCGGACCTGTTTCCAGCAGCTGAATGCCCTGGCCTCCAAAAACACCCTAACGGTGGGCTGGGTACCAGGGCATGAAGGCCATATAGGAAACGAGGTGGCAGACTCCCTAGCTAAACGCGGGGCGATGACACCATTAATCGGCCCTGAGCCGTTCTGTGGACTAAAGGACACAAAAGAGAACTGCTAAGGAAATGGGAGGAAGCGGAGATAAATCGTCGCACACTGGACGGAAAGATACAGATGCGTTGCAAAAATCAACTTTTTGATGACAACGGATCGTAAAATTTTGTATTGCATTCGACAGGTAATAGTTCAAAAGTGTTAAATCAAAAAAATAATTCAAATCGGTTCAGTATTTTAGAAGTTACACGTGTTCAAAGTTGAACCTATTTTGGGTTGCAAAAAAAAACAGTGCGGTTTTTAGAAAAATTCTGACTTTGCAGTCGATTTTTGGGTAAAATATGTAACCGACCGGCATGGTTATGGTCTCTATCGAAAGGGTCATCAAATCTCGGTAAAACCAAGGTAGAATAAGATTAAAATGTTTTTTGCACGTGCTGGTATACCTGTTTTACCAAAGTACTCATTTTTCACCTATTTTTCAACTTTGATGGAATGTCAAAAATGAGACTACACGAGATGATGGGTTTGGCGTATGAGGTGTTGTTCCTAAATATGTTCTTTATCATATTCAAAAAAGATCGGCTGCCCCAATCTGCCCCTAAGAAATTCCAAGGCAAAAGATACTTTCAACTCAGCGTAAAAAACGGGCGCCTTCATACAAATTCTGCCACAAGCGCAGTCGCTGCGCAGTACGAAATTGTATGGCGGGCATACATTTTATCCTGTATTGGCGGCTTGTTTTTCAATTCCTGACTTTGTAAGGACACTTAATGATTTGAAATGAATGTATAATGATTAATTATTATTCAACAATATTAAATAATGTAAAATTGAATGATTATTTTGAACAAAAAGTGCATAAATGATTAAAAATTGGTCAAAAATTGTGTCAACAAAAAATATTATTTTTTTTTCTTTAAAATGTATCCTTTTTTTGTTTTTAAAATATTAAATATGCACCATATTAGCATTTTCAGAGAAAACAAACGAAAAGTATTGTTCAAAAATGGATAAAAATTGAGAAAACTGCCTCAAAAAACATTAATTTTCGAGTATAAATTCTACTATTAATCACACCATATAGTATGACCACTCAATCGAAAGGTACTAAAACAACCTTTCATTTAAAAAAAAATTATGAAAATATCTCAACTGGTTCAAGAGTTATGATTTTAGCAACCCAAAAATATCTTTCCGTCCATTGTGCGTCGCTGGACCTACAGTGCAGGGCTGAGACAAGCCAAACAATTTCTCGTCAGCCAGATGACGCAATCAAAACGCATCATTAACCTATCAAAGAGCAAAATTCGGACTCTATCAGGCTACCTAACGGGTCACTGCAACCTTAGGTACCACCTTAAGAAATTAAAATTCTCAGTAATCGACACATGCTGATTCTGCGAGGTGGAGCAAGAAACATCAGAACACATTCTATGTGAGTGCCCCTAGCTCATCAGACGTCGCACAGTGGCGCATTGGATAGTTTTGGATTGCAAAAATCATAACTCTTGAACCAGTTGAGATATTTTCATAATTTTTTTTTAAATGGAAGGTAGTTTTAGTACGACGTCAATACTGACCCATGTGGTATGGGATATAAAATTGTGATGAAGAAGCTGAGAGCAAGAAGTACAACACCGGAACTGGAGGAAGGACAAACGGACCACATAGTCAAAGCACTATTCCCCGATCACCCAAACAGCTTCTCGAGAACTACCTCACCAAACGCACAAGAACAAATCGAGCTGTTCACATTGGACGAACTACAGAGAGCGGCAAAAACATTAAAAAGGAGAAAGGCCCCAAGGCCCGACAACATTCCAGCAGAGGTCCTAACAGTAATTGCGGAGAGCAGACCCCAAATCCTGCTGGATATGTACAATGAGTGCATTACCAGCGGGAAATTTCCATACATCTGGAAATTGCAGCGCCTGGTGCTGATAAGCAAGGGAAAGGGAGACCCCTTAACTCCATCAGCTTATCGACCACTGTGCATGCTAAACACAACCGGGAAACTACTAGAGAAAATGATCAAGGCACGAATGTCAGCAGCGATCGAAAGAGCGGGTAGTCTTTCCCCGAGGCAGTATGGCTTTATACCAGGCAGGTCAACAATTGGGGCAATATACGAGGTCGTTAGTCAAGCGCTTACCAGCCATCAAGGCAACCAATTCTCTAGACCGGTAGTACTACTAGCAACTCTTGACGTGAAAAACGCATTTAACAGCGTTAAATGGGGAAATATAATTGACGCTTTGAAAAGACGATTCCAAATCTCAGGATACCTTATGCGGATAATACAAAACTATTTTGACAACAGACGGCTGCTGTATCAAACAAAAGCAGGACAGAAATGTATAGAGATAACTTCAGTGGCAGCGCAAGGATATATACTTGGACCGGAGTTATGGAACATCAGCTACGACGAAATTTTACACCTAGAAATGCCTGACGACACGTTTATCGTGGGATACGCAGACGACATTGTCGCAGTCATTAATTAATTAATAATTAATAATTAATAATTAATAATTAATAATTAATAATTAATAATTAATAATTAATAATTAATAATTAATAATTAATAATTAATAATTAATAATTAATAATTAATAATTAATAATTAATAATTAATAATTAATAATTAATAATTAATAATTAATAATTAATAATTAATAATTAATAATTAATAATTAATAATTAATAATTAATAATTAATAATTAATAATTAATAATTAATAATTAATAATTAATAATTAATAATTAATAATTAATAATTAATAATTAATAATTAATAATTAATAATTAATAATTAATAATTAATAATTAATAATTAATAATTAATAATTAATAATTAATAATTAATAATTAATAATTAATAATTAATAATTAATAATTAATAATTAATAATTAATAATTAATAATTAATAATTAATAATTAATAATTAATAATTAATAATTAATAATTAATAATTAATAATTAATAATTAATAATTAATAATTAATAATTAATAATTAATAATTAATAATTAATAATTAATAATTAATAATTAATAATTAATAATTAATAATTAATAATTAATAATTAATAATTAATAATTAATAATTAATAATTAATAATTAATAATTAATAATTAATAATTAATAATTAATAATTAATAATTAATAATTAATAATTAATAATTAATAATTAATAATTAATAATTAATAATTAATAATTAATAATTAATAATTAATAATTAATAATTAATAATTAATAATTAATAATTAATAATTAATAATTAATAATTAATAATTAATAATTAATAATTAATAATTAATAATTAATAATTAATAATTAATAATTAATAATTAATAATTAATAATTAATAATTAATAATTAATAATTAATAATTAATAATTAATAATTAATAATTAATAATTAATAATTAATAATTAATAATTAATAATTAATAATTAATAATTAATAATTAATAATTAATAATTAATAATTAATAATTAATAATTAATAATTAATAATTAATAATTAATAATTAATAATTAATAATTAATAATTAATAATTAATAATTAATAATTAATAATTAATAATTAATAATTAATAATTAATAATTAATAATTATTAATTATTAATTAATAATTAATAATTAATAATTAATAATTATTAATTAATAATTAATAATTAATAATTAATAATTATTAATTATTAATTATTAATAATCAAGTAGTATAAAGCGTGGTGGAATCAAATAATTCATGTATCATGTATCATGTATAATTCCACCATGGTAGAAAGTGTGCGAAGTAGACTAATTCGCATATATGTAAGTACACATATACAAATGCAAAGGACTTGGTTTCCCAGCATGCAATATGAGCGTTTTCGGGGGGTTTTCTGATACTTTTTTAAGAGGATTTACACTCATAAAGTGTGCAGAAAAGAGTCAGAAAAGAGAGTTTTTCCCTTGAAAATCCAGGATCATAAAGATGGCACTTTTTAGAGTCCGATATGAGTCTTTTCTGACTGTAAAATATGTGCTTTCACCCTCCGAATGAAGCAGTGAAAACCTTCTGAAAACGCACATAAAAGTTGCCTTTTCTGACCCTTAAAATGCTCCAAAAAGACCCTTTTATGTGCCTTTTTCAGGCACTTAATTTGCTCCAAAAAGGTACTTTTTTTACTCTTTTGGGTTTGTACAAATTATTGAAAAAAATGTTTATTTATATATTTATACATTTCTTTTATTTTATATTTGACCTTAATAGTAATAAATGTGAACATAACTCGATGAATTCATATAAAAACATAAAACATAAAAATTAAACATAATTCTTAATTTAACATTTAATCTATTTTCTGAATACAAATGCTGCATATTGTTGAAAATTGCTTTCCATACAGCGACAATTTTTGATGGAAAGCTGCTAAAGAAAATAAAAACAGTTAATATTTATTTTGATTGATAAAATACATTTAAAATTGAATAATTACCTCTAAGTGTTGTTATCGCACTACCAAGAATGCACTTTTCCTTAGTCCCCTTCCAGGAATACCTGGTGGCAGCTTAATCGCTAAATATTTCTTAAAGTATTATTATTGTCATTTTTGCTTGCTCATTGAACATTCTTTTTTATTATTTATTATATACTCAATATACTTACTCATCTATCTATATATATAAAAATGCTCTGTTGGTGTATCCGAACCCTATGCATTCGAAAAGTTCTGAACTGTTAGAGCCCAAATTTTGAGACAATATAAAGTAAAGGTGTCAGCAAGAACATAAGATACTTTTTATATCAATATTTTACCCGTGGTCGCCGCAATACAGCTTTAGTCGCTGCCTGCTGACTGTAAGATTAGAAATTTTGAATCTATGGATGTGGTAGCCATGAAATTTACGTCATGTTTTGTTGTCTTTCTCATTCGATATGCCTACAACCTCATTATGCCACAGCGAAGCGTGGCAGGGTACAGCTAGTAATTTATATATTTCTTTTTTAAATTTTAAAATTCCCTCCGATGTATAACACGTCCGACTTTCAGCTCCGTTACGCGTAAACTGAAAATGTTGCATCATTTTCAAGTCGCAAGAATCTGCATTCCGTTATTTTACTTAGCACAGCTCCGAAAACGCTCAGAAAAGGGAGCCTTTTATGAGCCTATGTTTTTAAAGCACTGAAAGGGGTCCGAAAACGCACTTATTTATGTGTTTACTCAGAAAACGCTCAGAAAAAAGATATTTTTATGAGCCTATGTTTTTGACGCACAGATTGGGCTCCGAAAACGCTCCTATTTATGTGTTTACTCATAAAACGCTCTGAAACTGGGCTCTTTTCAGACACATAATTCGGAGCGCTCATAATTTTGCATGCTGAGTTTTCTTCACTCGGTGAGCGAATGAGCAAAACAGAAACACGAAATTAGTGTTTGGTTGAGCAAAGACCGTTCGTTCAAGAGACACTGGTGAACGGCTCTTCTCTACATTTTTGAGCATGTGGTACGCAAAAAACAGTTATTTGGTGACTGCAAGAAACGGTCAACTGTTATTTGCGAGCTCTGTTTTAAAGTGAAATAGTGCCGAAAAACGGGTTTTTGACCATAAATCAAGATTTTGAGGGTGTTTGAAGGATTTCAAACATGGTTTTGTGTTATATTCGACCTCCTTAACAATCTCTACTAGGTCACTTCAAAAGTTCATTTACTTTTTCAAAATTTGTTACACTGTGTAATTTATACACAAATTATATACACCCTTACGAATTAGTAAGATATCTCTTGACTATAAGCGTTACATTTGTACCATTGTATGCTTCATCAACCGCATGGAACGAACTCATAGACCGGAACCTAATTTATTTACAAGTGTTTGTTGTGGGTAAACATTTGACGTTTAGAAGAAAGTCTGAATTATATAAAGAAATGTTACGGAACTTTATTTTTATGCATATAATAATACAATGGCAAACAATGGCCTGTGCTATCAAAATAGAACCATATATTTATGACATATTAAGTACCCACTTAACGCCAAAAGACTTGTTCTCCGTGTGTATAAAATGCAGATATGAAAACCAAAATGTTATCGGATTAGAGACAGTTCTTTATATTATGGATTATCATAGGTAAACTGTAGTTTTATGTTTTAAAGAAGAATCTAATTAGTTTTATTTACAGAAAACTTATGCAGGATCTTAAGATATCACACTATCTTTCAAATGACATACTGAATTTAAGGACTATTGTTAAAAAACACTCTTTAAAGAAAAGAATCGCAAGATCGAACCAGAGCATCAACGGAAATGAAAAGTATAGCATATTGATTCCAAAATTGAATGAAGATTCAAGTAATACGTTACTTCAAAACGAAACTTCAAAACCATGGCTACAAAGGTATATAAAACTTATATTACACTTATTTTCTTTATATTTTTGCTTTTTAAAATGTAATAACAAATTACACTAAGTTACCACTAAATCTTCCCGTCTGTCAACTAATCTTAAACGCAATTTGGTAACAAAAAAAAACTTATTGTTACTCGCAGAATTAGTTGTATTAGTCACTATTAGTACTAATACTACCTATTATTATAATATTGATTTCTAAATGAAAAAATATCTTCAAGAAATTGTTTGAGTTACAAAAAAAAAAATTAAGGGAAAGCTTTGAACTTGAAATCTGTGATATGATGCTACAGCACCTCAAATGTTTAAAAAAGCCAGTCATACATAGAGACAAGAAGTGTGTATAAAGTCTTTTGTGAAAACTTGTAGAAAGAACTTGAAAACTAATTTATGCTCTTATGTTTAAACCAACAAATTTAAATAAATCAATGTATGCAAATATACGGGCCTCTTCCAATTTCCACTTCCGCAAAATCTACTCGGATTCGGATTTCCCATACCAGTTCTAGTTTCTTCCGGTATTTACCCTCTGATTCGAATTTCCCTCTGTTAAGTCTCTGTTAACTTCCGAGCGAAACCACTGGAATGAACATAAATTAATTATTTGGAATACAATGCAAATATGGAAATTTCATATGTAAATTGTAATTCATTCTCTGATGTTTTAGGGTTTCGAGGGGTAGTTAAAAAGTAACTTTCACATTTTTTTCGATTGTACAACATGGTTTATAAATGTTTATTTATTTATTTATTTCAATATTAATTACTAGCTACTGTGTACATCGACTCGACTACTTAATAGAAAGGTAGTTATGTTAGATTTGGTGTATACATTTACATTTGTTTATGAAATATAATATTAACTATGAGTCATTTGATGTTAGATTAACTATGTTTCACTGATATTTCCTACCCACAGGAAAGGCAGCTTGGTCGCCTTTCGCCATTGGGTAAACAGACGTATTATCATACATTATTGGAAAGGTCGATTCTTGGTCTATTTTTTAATATAATCATCTTTTAGTGTGTTTCGTACACAGAAATATGTTCAAGTATTTATTCACTAACTTACATTAACTGATTATTATATTATTTGATTATAACTAATTGGCAAAAATGAAAATAGGCAAAAGCGAAGAAGCAGCGTTGATGATGTCGTGGTCGTCGTGAATAGAGATGATAGATTCGCCTAGAGATAGCCTATCGCGATCCCGATTCACGTGTCAGCTATCGATCGCACTATCGTAAGCTGCTGAGAGTTGCCACAGTACCCCCCTCCTAGAGTTCCAGTTGGGAGAGGTATCTCGCTGGGAGTATGACTCGTCGTCCAGATCTCGAAACCTGCGTGGCAGGTTGAGCGATTGGTGCTTTCTTTTGTCCATGTATTGGAGGAGGTTCCTCCTTGAAGATGTATGCTGGTTTAAGGCGGTCGATAGAAACATTGTTGTCCTTTGTGCGGCCTTTGAGGGTAAAGTATTTGTCGTGTTTCGCTAATACTTCAAACGGACCCTCGTAGTTAGGTTCCAACGGAGTTTTGACTCGATCAACTCTGACGAAGACGTGTTTGCTCTGATTAAGATCGGGGTGAACAAACTCTTGAGGCGTGTGATGGTGTACTGGCTTAGTGGTTGGCAGCTGCGATATGGTTTTCCGAAGAGCCTCGGTAAACTCAGACTCGGTGCGATTTTCAGTGCTTTGTGAGAAAAATCCGCCAGGAACTCGCAGTGTTGTGCCGTACACCATCTCAGCTGGGCTCAACCCGATGTCGTCTTTGATCGTGGTGCGTAGTCCTAGTAGGATTAGGTGCAATGCGGTGCTCCAGTTGATTGGATCAGAACATTTTATGGCAGCTTTTAATGTTCTGTGCCATCGTTCGATCATGCCGTTAGCTTGCGGGTGATATGCCGTCGTGCGTAGATGTTTAAAACCACAGATTTTAGCAAGCTCTTGGAAAAGTGAGGACTCAAACTGCCGTCCTAAATCCGTTGTGATGTGGAGCGGGATTCCATAAAGCGCGAACCAGCCAGAAATCAGTGCACTCGCAACTGACTGTGCTGTGATGTCGACTAGGGGAATCGCAGCCGGCCATCGTGAGAAGCGATCGATGCACGTAAGACAGTATCGATATCCGTTCGAAGAGGGCAGTGGGCCAACGATATCTATATTGATGTGCTCGAAGCGAGCGTCGCAGGCGGCATACTCTCCAAGTGGCGATTTGGTGTGGCGCTGGACTTTGGCTTTTTGGCACGGGATACAAGATCGTACGATTTTGGCGACATCCTCTGCCATGCGAGGCCAAACGTAGTGCTTCCTAACCAGCTTGTTCGTTGCCTTAACTCCTGGATGGCATAGCGAATGTAGGCCTTGAACTACCGTTGGGCGTAGACACCTGGGCACGAACGGGCGTACCTGCTTGTTGTTGACGTGGCAGTACAATTGTTTGTTTGAGCCTGGAATAGACAATCTCGTTAGTGATATGGTATTTCCTGCGTCAGACTTAAGCAGAGATTGTAGTTCGTCATCGCTTTCCTGCTCCAGCGCCATCTCATCCAAATCGATGTGTTTGATGGCGTCGATGCGTGTGAGAAGGTCAGCAACGTTGTTTTCCTCTCCCGAGATGTGCTGAATGTTGGTGCTGAATTGGCTAATAAAATCCAGCTGCCGGGCGCGTCGTGGTGATGCTTTCTCGCTGTTTTGAATGAAAGCGAACATCAGTGGCTTATGGTCGGTGAAGATTACGAAATCTCTGCCCTCCAGTGCGTACTTGAAATGCAGAATGGCCTGATAAATAGCGGTGAGTTCTCTATCGTAGGTGCTGTACTTCTTTTGCGCCGATGAAAATTTCTTGGAGAAGAAACCCAATGGCTGTGTTTGTCCGTTGACGATCTGATGTAACACGGCACCCATAGCGTCGTCCGATGCATCGGTGGTCAACGTTACTTGGGAATTTGGCGCCATGTAGTTCAGCAACGTAGCATTTGCGAGCTCGTTTTTACAGGCGTCAAACGCGTGATCGGCTTCTGTAGACCAGATTATCGCAGTTTTGTCGTTTTTCTTATTGCCTTGAATTAGCGTCTGGAGTATGTGTTGATTATCAGCAGCACGTGGGATAAACGGCCGATAGAAGTTGATCATACCCAGAAACTTTTAAGATCCTTAGCGATAAGCGGTTTTTTAAAGTGACGAATGGCTTCCACTTTAGATTCGGATGGTTTCAAACCGTGCTGGCTGATGTCGTGACCCAGGAACGTGAGTTGCGATTTTCCAAACTCACACTTTTCGAAGTTCACGGTGAGTTGTGCCTTTCGGAGGCGATCGAGGATTATGCGTAAGTGCGTCTCGTGCTGCACTGCGGACTCTGAAGCGATCAGAATGTCGTCGATGTATGCGAAAGCAAAATCGAGGCCCTGTATGACGTCGTTTATGTACCGTTGAAAAGTCTGCGCTGCGTTTCGCAAACCGAACGTCATGAACAAGAATTCGTATAGCCCAAAAAGGCGCGATAATGGCTGTCTTGGGAATATCTTGCGGCTCGACAGGGATTTGGTGATATGCTTTTTGCAGGTCGATTTTAGAAAATATCTTCTTAGCGTATAAGATGCTCGTTACATCCAGTATGTACGGAATCGGATATCGATCAGGCACTGTTACGTTGTTTAGTGCTCGGTAGTCTCCGCAAGGCCGCCACTCTCCGTTTGCTTTCTTTACCATGTGTAAAGGGCTTGACCAGTTGCTCTTGGAGGGACGACATATTCCTTTATCCAAGAGATAGGAAAACTCGCTCTGCGCTGCTTTGAGTTTGTCTGCTGCCAGTCGACGTGCACGAGCGTGAGTAGGCGGGCCGTTTGTCGTGATAAAGTGCGTTACTTTTGACGTTATTAGCAGTCTGTTTGAATTGATCGTTGCGAGGTCTCGATATTCGTGAAGCAGCTTGGCGTATTGGTTGCACACGTCGTACGATACAATCCGAGCTATTCCCTGCGGAGGCGTGCCACAGGTCGATTCGGACAGCGATGCTCGGTCGATAAGTTTACGTCGCTTAATGTCCACGAGCAGGTCGAAATGTTGAAGAAAATCGGATCCAATGATAGCGCAGTTGACGTTAGCTACCACGAACGTCCAAACAAAGTTCCGCTTTAGACCGAGTGATAATGTTATGCGTTTTTCTCCATAGGTTTGTATTTTTGAGCCATTGGCTGCGAAAAGAAGCTTTGGAGTTGGTATTGGTTTTGCGTTTTTACAGGGTGGCAACACCGAAATGTCGGCGCCGGTGTCGATGAGGAAATTTATTTTGGAGAAGCTGTCGCTGATGCTGAGGCGGGCGATTGTGCAGTGGCCCTCTTCGAATTTGCCTCCCGAATCCGAAGACTGCGTTAGTTTTTTGTTTGTGGCGAAAAAGAGCATGGTGGGCGGCATTTCTGGGCGTCGCTGCCGAATTTACTGTGATACCAACACATGCTTGAGGTTTGACCTTCGTCTTGGGTTGTGGCGCTGCTGCTACGCCTAGTTGATGTAGCCCGGTTGTTTTTGCGAGAACTGTTCTTGAGTAGGGCATTTATCTGTAGCTCGATGCGTTCTAAACGGTCGTCGACATCTGTGTTGCGGGGTGGCAAAGACTTCGAACTGTAGTCCACCGTGCGTACATTGTGAAAGTCGCCAACATCCACTACTTTATCTGCCAACTTAGCCAAGTCTGCTAGGCTGGCGTCCGATACCTGCAAGATAGTTTGCACTTGCGTTGGTAAGCGCTGCATCCAAAGTGCCTTTAAGAAGCTTTCGTTAACTTTGTTTGCGGCGAGCGAGCTTAACTCGTTAAGCAGTTGTGAAGGGCGCTTATCACCAAGGTCGGTCTCCGATATTAACTTCTGGATTTTCTTCTGTTCGCTTTCGCAGAAGCGTTCCAGAATGCAGGATTTCAAGTTTTCGTATTTGCCTTCGCGTGGCTGGTTGACGACTGCATCGGAAATTCGGGCCAAAACGGGTGCTTCGATTGATGCCAGCACTGTGTTGAACTTTGTGGCGTCAGAAGTTATTCCCGCCAAAATAAATTGGGCTTCGATTTGAGACAGCCATAATTCGGGGTGCTCGGGCCAAAACGGTGGTATTTTTACGGCCACGCGGTTGATTGCGGCGTCGGGGGCACGCGCAACGGTGTCGTGAAAAATGTCAGCGTCGTCTTCCATGGCGTCGTTGGTCGCCATGTCGCCAAAATTGATGCAGGTTTTCGGGTGTATGTATGTAGTGAATCACGTCGGGGTCACCACTTTAGTGTGTTTCGTACACAGAAATATGTTCAAGTATTTATTCACTAACTTACATTAACTGATTATTAAATTATTTAATAATAACAAATTGGAAAAAAAAAAAAAAAAAAAAAACAAAAAAGCAAAGGTTATGATGGGGTGGTGGTGGTGAATAGAAAAAATAAATTATCCTAAAAAAAAACCATTACCAACCCCAATAACCTTTTAACTATTAACAATACCATAATAAAAAGGGAGAAAGTATACAAAAATTTTTTTTAAAAAAAAAATTTAAAAACCTTATTAAACAACCAAAAAAACCCCCCCCCAAAAGTTTATTTTTTTTTTTTTTTTTTTTTTTTTTTTTTTTTTTTTTTTTTTTTTTTTAGTAGTATAATAACGCTATTTTCGGGACCTTTGATGTCGGCAAGGGTAATAAAATGCATTTAATGGGTTAGCTGTCAAAATTAAGTAATAAAAAATGCAATTAATGAGGGTTAGATGTCAACCTGTCAGCCGAGAAGGTAATAAAGATGGAATAAATTAGGGTCACAGCATGTAAAAGGACACTTGAGAAACAAGTGTTCAAGGGTTCCCACGATCGCGAGTGATCCTGTCCCGCACGTGTATGTTTATCAGGCGCATGTACTCGTTCACCCACGACCCTCCACTTAAAAAAGGGAGGGAGTGTAATGGAGAAGGGTGCACCGCAGCGATCCCGCACCGCACACGAGCGATCCCGCGCCGCAGCGATCCTGCCTCGCACGTGTACGTTCACGAGCAATCCTGAGTCAAAGGGAGGGTGTGTAATTGAAGAAGCGAGCTAAATTCCTAGGAAGGATGCTCACCAACGATCCTTGAAAGGGTCAGTGTGTGATTTTCCCAACTCTCCCTCCACATACGTTGAATTAGTCAACGCAACTAGGAGTGTGTGGGGTTGGGTAAATGGATACACTTGTAACGGTTTCCCAGTGTGTGGGAGTTGGGTAAACGGATACACTTGTAACGGTTTCCCAACGAGGACGATCATCCAAGACCCTTGAAAAGGATAGTCTGTGATTTTCCCACACTCCCTCCACTTACAACCGATCGAATACTTGAAACAACATCTTGAATTACTCAACGCAACTAGGACTGCGTGGGAGTTGGGTAAACGGATACACTTGTAACGGTTTCTCAACGAACTCAGAACACGCTTCAAAAAGGATAAAAAAGGGTGGGAAAAATGTGAAGGGATTCCCAAATGTTTGTGTTTTTAGGATTTTTTTGCCTCTCCACATAGACTAACTGAGTCTTAAGAATCACTTCTAGTTTGCTATTCAAACAATTCGGAGTATTCGTCAGTTTCAGTGAAATTTAAAATCCCAAAAAACACAAGTGCAAATTAAGTTTTTAAAATCAAATAATTTAAAAATTTCAAAAGTTCACAAGCCTGAGCTTTAGTGAAAAACAAAAACCCAAATTTAAAACAAATTTGTTTTAGTTAAAAACAAAAACTCAAATTTAAAACAAATTTAAATAAACTAAAAACCAAAACAAATCAAAAGCAAAATGTACGCCAACAACATGAACATCAACATCATCAAGAACGCGAATGGAATTTTCTGCGACTTCTGTCAGGAACAACTTCCTGCCAATACCAAATGGCATCACCATGTTCGGACGGATAAACATAAATATGCTGCGGTCAAACCTGTAAATGGCCAAATTAAGCAAATTACCGACGGCTTCAAGGGACGTATTCTTCAATATATGTACATGAACGAGGGAGCAGCTCTTAGGATTCCGCGTGAATTCCTAAATGAAGCGGGTCAAGCGCTGCTCCCTCATATTGAAAGAGTCCTATCCACTCATATCTCATCAAAAATAAATTTCGAGCTATTTGCGGAATACATTTTGATGAAGGATGAGGAAATTCATGTCGAAGTAAAATCGTTCCAGAGCAAGATGTCTCTGGCTACGATATCGACTGATTTAATGGAATTATATGATGCCCACACAACGGATATAATAACAAAAATGGATGAATTCCAAGAAGCAGGAAGTGGGTGGACACTAACTGAAATAATTAGAGTTGAATTGAACATGTTACAATGTGTTCCTCTAAAAGGATCAGAGTATTTCGAGCTACCCACACCCCTGAAAAACCGGAAAGCATGCATCAATGTTCAAAACAATGATGCTTACTGCTTCAAGTGGGCGATTATCTCAGCACTTGACCCAAAAGAAAAGGGAGAACGCTGCAATGCATATGGAGTGGATATTAAATCTCCAATCATCCAAACCAGCAACGGGATCACAGTGGACTTCTCAGGAATATCGTTTCCAATCCAGCTGAAAGAAATAAATCGTTTCATAGAGAAAAATCAACACATCAGCGTAAATGTACATCTATATGAAGATGAAAAGGACAATGTTACCGGGCCTCTTTTCTTAACTGGAGCGAAGAGGAAACACCATATAAATTTGTTGTACCTCAACCCCCCATACACCAATCTACATGGACATTATGTCTGGATTAAAAATATGTCCCGGTAAGCATCTATAAAATCAAAGAAACAAAAACATAAAATAAAATAAAAATAATAATATATATTTATTTCTTATCAAATTTACTTATTAAATTTATTATCTTTTTATTGCAGCCTTTTATCGTCTCAATTGGGAAAAACTGGAAATAGCCGTTTGTTCTGTGACATATGCCTCGGTTATTCATCAAGTTTGGCAAGAGCCAAACGTCATGAAGAAAGATGTGGCAAGATCGTGATTCAACTGCCCAAGGAAGGAGAAACAGAGCTGAAATTCAAAAATATTCATCGCCAGCTGGAGGTCCCATTTGCAGTGTATGCTGACTTCGAGTGCATACTTGAACATGCATCGATAGATGTAAGTCAAAAAACCAAAATAGTAAATAAGCATAAACCAATAGCCTTTGCCTATTATATCAAGTGTTCCTTTGACTCAACACTTGATAAATATGTAACAAAGACTGGGTTAGATGTCGGGCGCACTTTTGTTGATTCAATTATATCCGATTTGTCTGCTATTTATGAAAAGTACATGACTCATGTAGTTCCAATTCAAATGAGTACACAGGACTCCTACGATTTTGATGAGGCACTTAATTGCCATATATGTAAGGGAATTTTAGGTAATGACAGAGTGAGAGATCACTGTCATTTTACAGGTCAATTTCGTGGCGCAGCACATAGTGACTGTAACATAAAATATAGGACAGGAGATTTTATACCTGTTTTCTTCCACAACTTATCAAAATATGACCTCCATCTTTTCGTAAAAAATCTGGGGGACATTGACGGGGAAATTAAAATAATTCCTTTGAATAAGGAATTATATGTTTCATTATCCAAATATATCACTGTGGGAAAAAATATGTTAGAAATTAGATTTTTAGACACGTTTCGTTTCATGTCCTCTAGCTTAGACACACTTGCAGGAAATTTAAATGAAGGGGATTTCAAGGTTCTTCGAAATCAATTTCCAAATACACTAGATTTCAGTTTACTTCGTAGGAAAGGAGTTTTCCCCTATGAATATCTAGATTCTCAAAAGAAGTTGTCGGAAACTTCTCTACCCTCAAGGAGTGCATTTTACAGTCATTTAACAGACACAGAATGTTCTGAGGCTGACTACCTGCATGCGATTCAGGTTTGGAACCACTTCAAGTGTCAAACACTTAAGGATTACATGGAGTTATATCTGAAAACAGATGTTTTGCTGGTCACAGATATTTTCCAGAATTTTAGGGCTATTTGTTTGTCTATTTATGAGCTCGACCCCGCCCACTATTACACAACTCCGGGTTTGTCATGGGATGCGATGCTAAAAACAACAGAATTATCCCTCGAATTGCTCACTGATATTGACATGATAACGTTTATTCAGTCTGGAATTCGAGGGGGTCTAGTTCAAAGTACTCATAGATATACAAAGGCAAACCATAAATACCTTGAAGATTTTGATCCTTCAAAGGAATCAGAGTACTTGATGTATGTTGATGCCAATAATTTATATGGATGGGCAATGTCTGAAGCACTGCCTTATGGGGATTTTAAAGGGCTAGAAGAACCAGAAATAGATTTATTTGACATAAAATCTATTTCTGAAAGTAGCGAGTATGGATATATTCTAGAAGTAGATTTGAAATATCCATACTCGCTTCATGATATACACAATGACTTGCCTTTTTGCCCCGCAAACAGACTTTCTTCAAGAAACTCTAAAACTCCTAAACTAATAGCCGATTTGTGTGATAAAAAAAAATATATCATACACTATAAAGTTTTACAGCAGGCTATTAAAAATGGTTTGGAGATAGAAAAAATGCATGCAATCCTTCAATTTAAGCAAAAACCATGGCTTAAGAAGTATATTGATCTAAATACCGAGCATAGGACTAGGGCTAAAAGTAATTTTGAGAAAGACTTTTTTAAGCTTTTAAACAACTCAGTCTATGGAAAGACAATGGAGAGCAGCTTAAAGCACAAGGATATTCGTCTAGTTACGGAATGGGAGGCCCCACCTGTTGGTCCGAAAGGTGGGCGCCCAAGATTATGTGCAAGGGACTTGATAGCCAGATCAAATTTTCACAGTGCAACAAAGTTCACTGAAAATATGTATGCAATCCAAATGAAAAGATTACATAACGCTTGCAATAAACCAACATACTTGGGTTTCGTTGTGTTGGAGCTATCAAAATGGAAGATGTATGATTTCCATTATGCATACATGAAACCCAAATTCCAAGATACACTGAAATTAAATTACATGGATACAGATTCCTTCATATATTCCATAAAGACAGAAGATTTGTATAGCGATATTCGGTCTGATGTTCCCTCAAAATTCGACACTTCTGAATATCCAGATGCTATTGCTAAGCAATACAATTTTCAGCAGTGTAACAAAAAAAGATTAGGTTTCTTTAAAGATGAACTGCAGGGTAGGTCAATGCGTGAGTTTGTGGGTCTTCGCTCAAAAATGTATGCGTACACTGTGGCGGGTGCAGGTAGTCAGCCGGAGAAATGTGTAAAAAGGAATAAAGGCGTGAAACGGAGTGCCTTAGAAAAAATTACGTTCAACAATTACAAAAATTGTTTGTTTACAGGACAGCAAGAAAGTGATAGCATGTACATGTTTAGGTCTAGAGGACATGAAATTAATACATATAAAATATCCAAAATAACATTAGACAATAGGGATGATAAGAGAATTATTTGTCAAGACGGGATTTCAACTATTGCGATAGGGCATTATAATACAATAGAACCCGAAGTAATAGGTTGTATATCAGCTCTACAAGCAAGTGGAATAGATTCGATGCAGATAGATGAATCTTCCCTAAGTGAAGATATTAAAATTAAACTCAAAAGAAAACGAGAAGAAAATCAAAGTGCGCTCGACAAATATGAACGAGACTTAGTCTGGCATTATATTAAAATGGCTAAATTAGAGAATCCCGACTTTGTAATTTAAATTTAAAATAAAACAAATGTAAATAATAATAATAATAATTTATTAAAAAATGTTAAATTATATGATTTACAAATAAATTAAATCTAATGTACATATATATATATATATATATATATATATAATAAGTTAAAATTAAAATTTTCCTAAATATTTGAAATAAATAAAAGAAAAGAAAACATAAAATTGTTTGTGTACTTATTTCATTAGACAATTTCAGATGTATTTATCCAGCTGTCATCGGATTTCGGGAAACCGAGCCAGCGAACAAGGGATCTTTTCCCTTTTCTTCTAAGTACTTTCTCAACCAGATAACTATCTGGAAATCGAGTTTTCTTCAACTCTGGCTCATAAAAACCACCCTTAACTGGGTTCCCATTTAGATCACTCAATAAAAAGGTCACCGGGTTTGTATTCTGAATTTTATATATCCTAAAAATTTCAACATTCCAATTAGGTGTATATGATTTCTCAAAAACCCCCTTATATTTCGAAATGCGAACATTATCCCCAATTTTCAGTTTGCTACCTGCAAACATTTTAATATTATTGTATACCGTTTTCAAGATATGTTTTTCATTGCTAGTGTTCACTTCGATAGGAGCCATTTTTATAGTCCTATGTATTTTGTTATTGTAAAATTCAATTAACCTTCTGTACATATCAATCCATTTATAGGTCCCATTGTATGAAAACTCCTTCCACATGAGTTCTTTTAAAGTCCTGTTGAATCTTTCAACAATTGAAGCCTTTAAACTACTAAACGTTGAATAGTGATTTATTTCATACCGATTCATTAAAGACCTAAGTTGAGCATTAAAAAAACTCCTTCCCATCATCTGTTTGAAGATTTCTCGGAAAACCGCGTCCAGATTTTAAAATTTTTTCCATTGCATCAGAAACATCTTTTGCAGTCTTAGATTTAAGTGCTTCACCCCACGCAAATTTGGAAAATGTATCAATAACTGTTAACAGATAACGATAATTATTATTATTATTCGATGTAGAGTATTTTCCCATTTCCACCAAGTCGGCCTGCCATAAGCAATTTATCCCCTTTGTTATAACCCGCCGACGTTGAAAATTTTTCCGCGCAGGAGCATGTAATTCATTAATAATACCCGGTCTACTCATTATCAGATGAATATGAATCAGATTTTACAATATTAAAAGCGAATTAATTTGAAAGAGTATCAAATTATTTGGAATATCCCATTTTTTCAATAATACTTGAGATAACTATTTCAAGTCTGTCTAATCGATCTTCAATATCAGCAGTTTTGATATCGGGTATACAAACAATTAATTCTTGTTTATGAGAAATAATTGACTCCCTCAACCCTTCAATGTTCTTGTCAACATAGGCCTCGGTAACTATATCTTAGTTTCCCTTCCATCATTTTTTATAGTAAAATTCCCATCGGTATCGCTACTAAGGCGCAATATAAAGCCGCCCTTCGCATCCTGAGCCGGCTCCAGGAAAAAGCCGCCCTATCCCCACAGGAGAAGGCAAAGCTTACCTGGGCCGAGCAAAGGGTCGCAGAGGGCAGGCTGCACTTCGCCAACCTCCCGAATATGGGCTCAACGGGCGGATTCGCCAACAAGGTGGAGGAGTCGCTTGCCAACAAGAGGCAACGCTCAACCGAGAGCGCCAACAAGGACGCACCGGGGAGCAAGCGGCGACGCGGGCCGAAGGAGACAGGCGCTCCCCCCTAAAAGCGACGAAGCCCGAGACGAAGAAGCTTAAAGTCAGTGAGGTGACCAAACGACACATGATCGTGGCACTCATTGACAAAAGCGATGAAGCCGGCAAGATGACCGAGCCGCGGTGGAAGTTGGTGCATGCGCGACTCGTTGAGTCATTATTTGCACGGATGGAGGAAGACCTCGAGGCCCCATGCCCACATTTGATGGTGCCGGGTGGCTGAACGGGGTCAAAATCCTGAAGTGTAAGGATGACCCGACGAGGAAGTGGCTGACACAAACGGTCTGCCAACTGGAGGCGTTGTGGGAGGGGGCCCAGCTGGAGGTGGTGGACAGGGAGCTAATCCCGTCCATTCCTAAGGCGAAGGTTCTTTTCCCCATCGCAATCCAAGGGGACCGGGCGCTGAAGCTGCTGCAGCGTCAGAATCCGGACATCCCAACCGCGGACTGGAAGGTTCTGCACCTTGCGACCCCATTACCCAAGGAGGGGGGCCAGAGTGCAGTCCTCCAGATCAACAAGGAGGCAGAGGACATCCTTTATCCGAGATACGGGAAGATGGCGTGGGGCATGGGGAGCGTGTACCTGCGCCTCAAAAAACGCCATCCCGGGGATAAGGATGCTCACACCCTGAAAGCAGGCGAGGTGGACAAGGACTTAGGTCTGGAAACCATCGTGGACGCCGCCCAGGGACTCTCACTGGACGAGGACGCGGAGGACGGTGACCTGACGTTGACAGTCAACCCGTCGAATGGAGTTGAGCCCAGTACCCATGCCACTCAGGGTGCTGCAGCTCAATCTCCATAAGAGTAAAATCGCGTCGGCGGAACTCCTCATAGCCCTGGAGCAAGGGTCCGCCGACATAGCTTTAGTCCAGGAGCCATGGATTGCCTCGGGCAATGCCGTCGCCGGACTAAAGTCCTCTAATTACAACTTGTTCTACACACCATCGGTAAGCAGAAATAGAACCGCCGTACTTGTACGGAAGGGTCTGCATGCTAACCTTATGTCTCATTACAGCACGGATGACCTAACTGTTGTGATGCTGGAGAGCGAGAAGAAGCGCCTTATGGTAGCTTCCTGCTACATGGCACACGACAGAACGGCCCCTCCGGAGGAACTCAGGAGCATGGTGGAGGCCATCCCGAACGACCAGCAACTGATCGTGGGTGCGGACGCCAACGCACATCACTGCGTGTGGGGGTGCCCCGACATCAACGACAGAGGCGAGTCACTCTTAGACTTTCTATTACCCACTAACCTATGCATAGCTAACGTAGGAGAAGAACATACCTTCGTAGATCCCACCTCCTCAAACGTGCTAGACATAACACTCGTAAGGGGACAATGTACAATGGTATCAGAATGGAGAGTCCTTGAGAGACCATCCTTCTCAGATCATAAGTACATTCAATTCCAATACGACTTCGACCACTCTCCCAAACCAACTGTCTTTAGGAACCCCGGAACACCAACTGGGGAAAGTTTAGGAAGACAATCTTTACACGACTCGCGACTGGCCCGGGCCTAGTAAAATCCGCTGAAGACATAGAAAAGTCCCTAGAGACCCTCTCCAGGGAATTACTAGATGCGCAACGCGCAGCATGCCCGACATCTAGAGCTAGGAAGAGGACCAAGCCACCCTGGTGGAATAGTAATCTTTCGCTCCTACGCAATAACCTCAGAGAATTCTTCAAAATCGCCAAAGAGGCGAAAGAGGATGTGATCGACGAGGAATACAAGATCCTACTCAGGGATTACAAGAAGGAAATACGCAGGGCACAACGAAGCTCGTGGAGAAACTTCTGCTCCAATATCGAGACGGCCCCAGAAACGGCTAGACTCCGGAAGTTGCTATAAAAGCAACCCACCATACAGAGTCAGCTCCAACGCAACGACGGACAGTGGACTGAGGGCAGCGAGGAGGCCCTAACAGCACTTCCCAGGATGCACTGAGATATCCGATGCTAGCAAGCATCAGGAGCTCGCACTTGGAGAAGAGAGTCTCCCAACAAACCTAATATCCTCTAGAAGAATCCAATGGGCTATAGATTCCTTTGCGGGAATTAAAGCACCAGGACTAGATGGAATATTCCCAGCCATGCTACAGGTGACCAAAGAAGTGATCACCCCATGGCTACACGCTATATTCACAGCTTGCCTAAGCACGGGCTATATCCCTATCCAATGGAGGACCTCTAGGATTGTCTTTCTGCCAAAAGCAGGCAAGTGCAGCCATGTGAGCCCCAAGGATTACAGGCCGATTAGCCTCACCTCATTCTTACTTAAGACGCTAGAAAAGCTGCTGGACATATACATCAGAAACGATGTAGGACGACTGCTGTCATCCAACCAGCACGCTTACACGAAAGGGAAATCAGTGGAGACGGCACTACACTCGTTAGTAGCCACCATTGAGAGAGCCCTGTATAACAAAGAATATGCTCTAGGAGTGTTTGTGGATATATCCGGAGCATTCAACAACGTGACCACAGACGCTATAATGGACCGCCTAGAAGCGGCCAACACGCAGCTGTAGGCGGGTACAATCCGATTGGGGCACCGCCTCCACGGTGAAAGGAGCACACAGGGGCACGCCGCAAGAAGGGGTCCTGTCGCCTCTTCTGTGGAATCTGGTGGTAGACGACCTGATCAAGAGATTCGAGAGGAAGGCCCCAAAGATAACAGCTTATGCTGATGACATAAGCATAATTATCACGGGAGTCTGCCCATCGACCCTCAGCTCGATTATGGAATCAACACTCAGGGAGATATGTGAGTGGGCGAAGAAGGTAGGACTCAGTATCAACGCGGACAAGACGGACCTCATTCTCTTCACCAAGAGATAGAAGGTTCCGCTATGGGTCCCCCCGAAAATTAACTCTACCAGGCTAACCCCGAAAACACAAGTCAAGTACCTCGGAATTGTATTAGACAGCAAGCTGGCATGGAGGCCCAATGTATTAGAGAGGGTAAAAAAGGCCACCATAGCGCTATATGCATCCAAGAAGATGCTTAGCAGCACATGGGGCCTCTCACCCGCTCTAATGCACTGGATTTACATCTCGGTGGTGCGTCCAACTCTGATGTATGGAGTCTTAGTGTGGTGGCAGGCCATGGAAAAGAAGACGTATAACAAGCTCATGGAGAGGACTCAGCGGCAGGCACTGCTCTGCATAACAGGGGCGCTGAGATCAACCCCCACAAAAGCACTCGAAACTATAATAGGAGTTGATCCCCTAGACATCCACGCGCAACTGATTTCAGGAAAGGCGGCACAACGCCTAGTCGCATCAGGAAATATGTCCCTACAGGGATTCGGGCATAGTTCAATTGGTCGAGACATGAGCAGTATATCTGACTACATGGTCACCAGAACGTGCCCGGATGTAAAAACAACTACATTCATGGGACCAGACGACTGGAAAACAGGTCAGGACCATGCTCAACACCTCAACATATACACCGACGGCTCCAAGATGGAAGGAGGAGTTGGAGCGGGCATATACTGTACAGACCCTGAAATGAGGCTGTCGTACTGCTGTCGGCTGTCGGAAGTATTCGCCATAGGGAAAGCGGCAGAGCTTGCGCAGAGCATAGACCGCCCATATGGAGCGGTCAATTTGTTCGTAGACAGTCAAGCGGCGATAAGATCCATGCAATCGTCGGCGGTCAGTTCCAAAAATGTACTGGCAAGCAGGGAGGCACTAGATATCCTCAGCACGACCATGTCAGTGCGGATCAACTGGGTTTCCAGGCGCCAGGGCATCGATGGTAACGAGACGGCCGACGAACTTGCAAAGGAAGGCGTAGGACTGCCGATTGAAAGAATAGTAAACGTTCCTGTCTCCCTTAGAACGCTCCAAAGAGAGCTAGAGAGCCGGGCCGACACACGAGCTAACAGCAGGTGGAGGAGAAATTCCACAACCTGCAAAACATCAAAGATTATGTGCAAAGAGCGCAACGCAAAACTCAGTCACTACGTGCTGCATCTTTCGAGGAAAGACTGCAGGCTGTTAGTGGGAATTCTCACAGGTCACTGCCTAGCTGCTGCTCATGCAGTCAAGCTGGGCATTACCGAAAACACCAAATGCCGGAAATGTGATGAATCCGAGGCAACTGAAACCTTGGAGCATCTCATTTGCAAATGTCCGGCCCTAGCAAGGGCAAGAATAGAATACCTAGGCGCTCCGGTTCTGGCATCGCTAGAAGATGCCTCCAGGAGGAAGCCAGGCGAACTACTTGCCTTCGCGAAAAGCACTTCGATCCTTAAAGATTTCGAAAACCGCGTAAATACTCTCTAGGTCCACTCAGAAACTTTCGGACAGCTAAGGGCCATATTGACCAATGCGTGGCCCCCCTCGAGGGCCTTCCGACATAACCTAACCTAACCTCGGTATCGCTACCAATCGCACCGAGAAAACTTTCTCCAAATTCTGTTTGATATTTTACAATCAATGATGTGAGGGATTCTCTAAGCTGATTTATCGTACTGTCAACGTATGCTTTGATGACGAAATCCCCATTTGCAATCGGAAAACCTCCATTTTTTATACGCCTTTGTTGAATGCTGAAATTCCCGTCTGTGTCAAGATAGAGTCCTGTCACGGTTTTCTCATATCGCTTTAAATGATTGGTGTTCTGCTTTTCTCTTAAATAACGTCCAAACTTGTCAACGGACATGACGATTATAATCTCATTTGAATATTGAGCCATAAATATATACTAAATTAGAATATAATTTTAGCTTCTCTCAATTCTTCCATTATCGATGGAATTTCATTCCCGTGATTTGAATGCCCCACCCCCTGTGATGCTAACAGGAGTTGGAGGCGTTCACAAAGCTCGTTTGGATCGTCCCAATAAATAAAGAAGGGCTTTTTCCTCTCAAGTGTCATGAATCCAGACCCGGTTACAACATCAGTTTTGTGTTTGGGGGTAGGCAACGTCTAATTTAGCTAAAAGTGGTTTAATAATTCGAGAATATTTTAATGCTCTCGTCCCCTTCACTTGTCCATTTGCTAGAAAATTTCTTCGATATACATTCGTTTTTATTAAAATTTCTCTGTATATATTCAAATCATCTGTATTGTATTTCTTGGGGAGATGGTGGAATATTAAAGAATATAATCCACTTGTGAGCTGAAAGTTTTCTCCATCATCAAATTCAATTGTATTATTTGATAGCTTTATTTGATTGTTTCCCAATATTAATTGACCAGATTCATTTTTGTATGGCCCATATGTCTTATCTAAAATGTGTTCTCGTGCTAGTTCGCTAACATTTAAATTTTTAGAACTCTCTTCAAGCGACGGTGGTTGGGTTGGTTGCAATGGATATGTGTGTGGAGAGAGATGAGTTGATAATACACTCGATGTGTGAGCAGCGGGTTGGTTTGATACTACAGGTGATGATTGATGAGAGTGATGATGAGGCGGTGAAAATGAAGAATCATCCGATTGTGAATAAAATTCATCTTTTTCGATATCATTGATATCATCAAACGATTTATATTCATCATATTTAGGGGTGGAATTTTTGTTATTTGCAGTATAAAATGTAAGTTTCCTCTTCTTCATATACGGCGTTTTATCATCAGTTTTCATTATTTCTTCGGTTTTGTTTTGTTTCTCTTTCCCTTCAGCGTTATATAACTTTTTATTTGCATTGACAAGTTCGTTTAAGGGTTCAGTGATCGGTTTAAATTTTTCTTCCAAGTGCATAATATTCTGAATTTTAAAATGTTTTAACTCGGAAAATTTCTTTTTTAAAGCATTTCGAGTTTTGTTCAATTGATGCAACATTTGATTATTTCACTCTCGGGGTTGGAGGTGCACTGAAAAAGAATTCCTTTATCACGATCATAAATCGTGAAATCGTTCTACTCCCGCATAGAGCGGACGTGGTCTCGCGCGAGCTCCGGGAAAACAATTTAAAATAATGTATAAAATAGTGAAAACTTAAAGAATATTATACTGGAGCAGTCCAAACAGTGCGAAAAGACGCTAACAATTAAAAAAACAAAAAAAAATATAATCATAACTAGTGTTATGATTAATACAAGTGCTTATTTAATTTAAACAAATAAGTGCCACGCATAACAAGCTCGAAAAATGAGCAGCGATCAAAAGAATGAGCGTAGACGCTCCGTCAACCCAAGAAATGCTTGCTACTCTTATTTCTTATTTCAATAATCGTTCTACTCCCGCATAGAGCGGACGTGGTCTCGCGCGAGCTCCGGGAAAACAATTTAAAATAGTGGATGAAATAGTGAAAACTTAAGAAATATTATACTGGAGCAGTCCAAACAGTGCGAAAGGACGCTAACAATTAAAAAACAAAGAAAAATATAATCATAACTAGTGTTATGATTAATACAAGTGCTTATTTAATTTAAACAAATAAGTGCCACGCATAACAAGCTCGAAAAATGAGCAGCGATCAAAAGAATGAGCGTAGAAGCTCCGTCAACCCAAGAAATGCTTGCTACTCTTATTTCTCAACTCGCGATATAGATCAAAATCAGAAGTCGACAAAGAGCAACTCGACTCTACTGACCGTCGACAGCAAGAGAGCCAGCTCTTGCTCACCCTCCCCTGCTCACCCCAACTCCCGCATCATGGAGCTACCAATGCCAAACCCCTCCACCGCCGGCTTCGCTGAATGAAGCTCCAACAACAAGCAGTGCGACAATTTCTGCAGTCGCTGCAAAATCACCACCAATAATTAAATCAACTACCAATATTGCGAGTTCGGTCCCAACGGCTGCACAACAAAATAAAATGGCAACAAAAACAGCTAGCCTCGATAAGCAACAAGCGGTCCCGGCTATACAGACCGGTATGGACCGCTACATCCAGATTAAGCGCAAGCTTAGTCCACTCAACACGGTTGGTAATAAACCAAAGATCAACCGAACCAACAAAAGCACCGACCAAACGAGGAGCTCCAATGAAAATCGTTTCTCCATCCTAGGAGAGGCGGACAACAACCAACCAGAGTTGGGGCAGGACACCCAAAGGAAACCTAAGCCCCCACCTATTTACATAAGGGAAAAGAGTTCAAGCGCCCTGGTCAACAAAATTGTTGCGCTGGTCGGGGACGAGAATTTCCATGTTGTTCCGCTTATTAAAGGGAACATACACGAAACAAAGGTTCAAACGAAGTCCGAAGAACACTTCCGAGCTGTGTCTAAGTACCTGGAAGACACAAAAAGAACTTTTACACCTATCAACTAAAAAGCAGCAAGGGACTGCAAGTTGTGCTAAAAGGTATAGAACCTGACGTCACCCCTTCTGAAATTCAAGAAGCCCTTAAGGCCAGGGGCTTCTGTGCCAAAAATGTTAGCAATATTGTTAACAGAAACAAAAAACCGCAACCACTTTTCAAGGTCGAGCTCGAACCAGATAGCAAAGCCTTAAAGAAAAACGAAGTGCACCCGATCTACAAGCTGCAGCTCTTACTGCATCGAAGAATCACCGTGGAAGAACCCCACAAACGCAACGGCCCTGTTCAATGCACAAACTGCCAAGAGTATGGACACACCAAGACTTACTGCACACTTCGGACGGTCTGCGTAGTCTGCGGAGACTTCCACAACTCCGTAAACTGCCCCGCAAACAAAGAAGACCCCCAAATGAAAAAATGTGGCAACTGTGGAGGAAACCATACGGCAAACTATAGAGGCTGTGCGGTCTACAAGGAGCTGAAGAGTCGCATGCGACGAGCGACAGCTACGCACCAACAACATACGCAAAATGTGTATTACAACTCAAAAAGTACGCCAGACGTATTTTTCGCCAAGGCAGCCAGATCATCATTTGGGCAGCTAAATACAACCAAGGGAATCTCCTACGCCGAAGCACTAAGAACAGGCATGGAAAATCCACCCCAGCCTCACTCAGAAAATGCTCAGCAGGTTCCAGGGCAGCCGCAAAGCAAATTGGAATCTATGATGTTCACCATGCAACAAAGTATGATGGAACTTATGTCATTCATGAAAACAACCATGCAAACCCTTGTTCAGAACCAGAACATGGTAATTCAGTTGCTTGTAGCACAACAGTCCAAATAATAAATGACTAACCTACGTATATCCATGTGGAATGCCAACGGCATTTCACGGCATAAACTTGAAATAACTCAATTCCTAAACGTAAATCACATCGACGCCATGCTGCTGGTTGAAACGCACCTCACAGGGAGATATAACTTCCATATAAGAGGTTATACCTTTTACCGCACAGATCATCCGGATGGCAAGGCCCACGGCGGAACGGGCATCTTAATCAGAGAACGCATCAAACACCACTTTCATCAACGGTTTGCAACAAATTACCTGCAAGCCACGTCCATAAAAGTGCATTCAGGAAACGGCAACCTTTGTATTGCCGCTGTCTACTGCCCACCTCGATTTACTATCTCTGAAGGTCAATTCATGGACTTCTACAACACTCTGGGGGATCGCTTCATAGCCGCAGGAGACTACAACGCCAAACACACGCACTGGGGATCACGCCTCGTGACTCCCAAGGGAAGGCAACTGTATAATGCACTTATAAAGGTGAGCAATAAACTGGACTACGTTTCTCCTGGTAGCCCCACATATTGGCCTGCAGACCCAAAAAAGTACCCAGATCTAATTGATTTCGCGGTGACAAAAAACATCCCACGCAATCTAATAAGCGCCATAGCACTACCGGATCTCTCATCTGACCACTCGCCTTTGTTGATAAGCCTTCTTCAAAGCCCAGAAATTACGGACCACCCCTACAGGCTGACGTCGCACAACACTAACTGGATGAAATACAGAAAGTATGTGAGTTCCCACATTGAGCTAACTCCCCAACTAAATATCGAAGCGGACATCGACTGCTCCACCTCCGCCCTGGAAGAGGTACTCGTCACAGCAGCCAGGATCTCAACCCCTATTCGGAAAGTTGGGGAATTTAAGAAGTTCAAAACCAACCGGCAAATCGAACAGCTGGTTCAGGAAAAGAGGCGTCTGCGACGAGCGTGGCAAACCAGCAGATCGCCATGCTCAAAGCAACGTCTTACTGAAGCCACCCGCAATCTAAACCGGGACCTGAAGCAAGAAGCTGAAAATGAACAACTTAAATATATTGGAAAACTCTCGCCTACTAGTACAAAGCATCCCTTGTGGAGGGCTCACCCAAATCTAAGCTCTCCAATTCATACCGTCACCCCTATAAGGAATTCTTCAGGGTGCTGGGCCCGCAGCGACAAAGATAGAGCCGAATCATTTGCCTTACATCTCAAAAGCGTCTTCCAGCCGAACCCCGCAGCTAATGATTATGTTCCTCCGCAAATCCACCTCGAAAGTGAATCCACGCCAACTACATTTCAGCCGAACGAGATCACAAAAGTCATCAGGGAGCTAAAACCAAAAAAGGCTCCAGGCGGTGACCTAATAACTATAAAAATGATAATGGAACTTCCGTACTGTGCTATTGAGGTCATCTGTAAACTCTTCAATGGAATCATAAGTCTCGGCTACTATCCAAGGAAATGGAAAAAATCAATTATTATAATGATACCGAAGCCCGGAAAAGATCACACGATTCCGTCATCCTACAGACCAATAAGTTTATTATCATGCCTGTCCAAATTATTCGAAAAATGCCTTCTAACGCGTATAATACCATATATGGGAGCCCACAACATTATCCCAGCCCATCAATTTGGCTTCAGAGAAAAACACGGAACTATAGAGCAAGTAAACAGAATAACATCAGAAATTCGCACAGCCTTCGAACATAAGGGAATATTGCAGCGCGATATTCCTCGACGTATCCCAAGCATTCGACCGCGTCTGGCTCCAAGGTCTCATGCATAAAATTAAAACACACTTGCCCGGGTACACTCATAAACTCCTTGAATCCTACCTCTACAATAGAGCCTTCGCAGTAAGATGTAACACAACAATTTCCGACAGCTACACTATCGAAGCTGGGGTCCCACAAGGTAGCGCACTTGGGCCAACTTTATTCGTCCTTTACACAGCAGATATTCCCACGAGTGATCGACTAACAACATCCACCTTCGCCGACGACACTGCGATCCTTAGCCGCTCCACATGCCCAGTCCGTGCAGCAACCCAACTCGCCAACCACCTCGTGGTAGTCGAGAAGTGGCTATCTGACTGGCGTATTAGAATAAACGAACAGAAGTGTAAGCACATAACGTTTACCCTTAACAGACAAACTTGCCCTCCGCTCTGTATGAATAGCACGCAGATCCCCCAAGTTAATGAAGTAACGTATCTCGGCATCCACCTCGACAGACGTCTAACATGGCGTAGACATATCGAATGCAAGAAACTGCACCTAAAACTGAAAGCCAGCAGCCTCCACTGGATTATAAACTCACGATCGCCCTTATGTCTGGACTACAAGGTCCTGCTCTACAACTCCACTCTTAAGCCAATCTGGACGTATGGCTCCCAGCTGTGGGGGAACGCGAGCAGAACCAACATAGACATCATACAGCGAGCCCAATCAAAAATCCTGCGAACTATCACTGGGGCACCATGGTATATTCGTAACCAAAACATCCACAGGGACCTCGGCATTCTCGCAGTAAAAGATGAAATAGACAAGCAAAAAGCGTCCTACAATGAAAAACTCTCTGTCCATCCAAATCCTCTAGCAAGGGTCTTGACTTGGGTCTCCACTCGAACCCGCCTGCAACGTACAGACCTTCCAACCCAGCCATAACTTGTCAGGGCCACTATCTCAGTCTACATGACTCCTAGTTAGGTTATAGTATCACGATCATATATACCTAATCTGATAATCTGACCTGATATCAGCCCATAACAGGTCTGATAATCAGACCTGATTTGATAAACAGACCTAATATCAGCCCTTAACAGGTCTGATAATCAGACCTGATCTGATAAACAGGTCAGAGAGATTTTCTGTTATTAAAAAAGAATTTTCCCCAAGTCCCATTCCCCAATAAAAATTAATGAAAGTATAATTTTTAAAGAATTTTTTATTTATTATTATTATTTTTATTTTTTTTTTTTCTATTAGACATTAGATTTTAAGCTAACATTAACATTACCATCATCAAATTTGATAATGCTATAATTTTGCTGACTAAAAAGCGGCAAAAGGTTATCATCTATGTTGAACCTTTCAGGAAGGTAAACAACACGATTGGCAAGTTCGAGCATAATATTGCTACCGAACTTACCACTAACCCGCTTCGCTGAAAATATATCAAATGCCATATTAATTGGCAATTGATTAAATGATAGTTTGCCTTTAACTCTGCAAGAGTTAAAGGCTGCCATCAGCGGATCTCCCTCAATATCCCTCAAAAGGGCGTCAAGATCCTCCTGGGTGACACCAGAAGGAAGGTTGGATACGGTTGAGTTGGAGCTGGTGGGGTTGGAGATGCTTCCATTGGTTGAGTTGGAGGAGTTGAAGTTGGTGGTGGTGGCGTTGTACTGCTGCATGATGTTGTTGTTGATGGTGGGGATGCTGGGGATTCTTCAAGAGGAATGCTGCGTATGGTGGTGCTCTTGCGTTAGATGATGTCGGTGGTGTTGCCGCTGGTAGCTGGTGACGTTGAATGATATTTTTCCTAGACGACGGGCCTGATTTTATACCCAACAGGGCACATTTCTCCCCCACTACTAGACACTTGAGTCATGTGCACAGATGACAAAGATAGAACAAGTGCAATTCAAAAGATCAAATTGCCACTTCATGTTAAGTTGAGGTTCGAAATGGGGTCTAGTAAAAATTTAAGGCACAAATGTCCGCAGTTGAACGTACCAAATTTTTGGAAACGTTGGTAATTATATTCAATATTTTTCCCTAAATATCTAATTACTTCTAATGGTGGCTGTAAATTCCCAAAACTATCAAAGTAATAGGAGTCTGATCCTTCCTTGTAATAGGCTACCCAATGTGTTCCGTCTGATGTCGAGTCTGCTAAATTTACTATTCCACACTCAGAATGAAGTGGAAATTTAGGCAACTCATCCTTCATGTAAACTCCACGGAAATTTTTTATATTTTTAAAACCAAACGATAATATATCAAAGTTGGATAATGCTCTTTTGGGTAGCTCATTTAGAAGTTTTTTTGGTTGCGTTTTTGATTTTTATTATTTTTTGTGATTGAAATTCCATAGTCTTTTCGGTAAGGATGCAAATACAAACCACCCCCCAACGCTACCGATTCCAGTTTTCTATGGTGTCTCTTATTTTCCTCAAGTTCAGCTTTTGCGTTTTTAGTTGAATTAATAGACTTTACAATGGCTGCACTACCTGATGCTAAACTACCAACAGCGCTAAGGGCTGTTAAAATAGGCACCAATGGTAAAAAACCACCAACTTTTGGAATTGCTATAATTCTTGGTACGATTATATTTTTTTTACATCCAACAGAGTTAGATACTGCACTCCGAGCGACTTTTACTGCATTTAATAAGTCAAGGGGCTTATGCTTTCGTAATTCAATGGTTGCCTTTTTGATGATTGAGGCAAGAGATTTTGTTGTTGGTTTCTTTTTCTCTTGCTTAGTTCCCATACCAAATTTTTTCTTTAGTTTCATCATGTTTGTGACGAAATATGCTGCAGCCTTCTCGCTAATACTACTATTTGGTGCTTTAACACGTTCCCAAGCCCGATCAATTAAAACTAAATCCGCTTTATGTCGTTCACCCAAGTCCTTGTTATTTGAATAAGCCAAATCGTGGATGCGACAAGCTTCATTCAATGGGTTTATACATCGGTCACCGCGAGCTAATCGTTTTTCTAGCCTTGTACCAGGTCCACAGTAATTGTATCCTGGTATATGAGCCTCAAAGGGTAGAGTATTTATTAAATTATTTATGAGACCAGTTCCCTGCTTGACTTTTGTATTATGACTGATTACATTATAAAGTCGTTTGCCCATTTTATATAAACCTCAATTAACGAGTGATTGTCCATGTATGAAGTAGCTTTCTTTAAAACATGCATTTATTAACACAAAATAAAACCATTACAGTAAGAAACGTTGAAGGCGCTGGACATGAGAAGAGTACACAACATCGTCACAGCTCCTTGTTACCAAACACAATTAGAGCTTTAATTGTTGGACCATCCAATTGTGGGAAAACTAATGTTATGATAAGCCTTATCGAAAGTTCAAATGGATTAAAATTTGAAAATATTTATATATTTTCAAAGAGTTTATTTCAACCAAAATATCAGTATTTGGAAAAACTTGTCAAGCCAATACGGGGTATGGGTTATTACATATTTTCAACGAATGACAGTGTTTTATCCCCACAAGAAGCTAAAAGGAATTCTATTATGATCTTCGATGATGTAATCAATGAACGCTAGGATAATATCCGAAGCTTTTTCTCTTTCGGTAGACATATGAATTGTGGAAGGAGGCAAAGATCACACACGCGACAGTTTTATTTCAATACGTCTTCTTTATTTGACTCGCAGAAACAGATTAACTCTCCTAGAGAGGGCGCTCTCTTCCACCGATCTTAATGTTAGTTTACATTCGATTTCCTATCGGCTTAACATAGACTTGACATAGGTTTAACATAGGTATCGATATATCAGTATGACCAGCCTACTACAATTCGGCCATCCTGACGATAAGGATCCCCTGATCCTGGTTACTTATGAACTAAATATTTATGTTGTAACAATTTGTTTATTTTTTATGGCAAATTTAACGAATTACAATATGTTAGTGTATGTTTCCTTTAAGAATGTGTTCGTTTTCCTATCCAAGGTCTTATGTTTTGAGCACTCCATACACCCTTGTAAGGATTTCGAGAAACTTGAAAACCTTCAACATCTTTTAGCAAGAACCTGTCGTTACGAAGTATTTTATCAATTACGTAAGGGCCTTTGTTCTTTGAGATCAACTTCCTAGCAACTCCCGCAGTACTGTCAAAATTTTTCACCATTACGTAGTCGCCTTTCCTATAATCCTTTGGCTTTTTCTTTGTTTTATCATAATATGTTTCGTTATACGCCTGTGCTCGATTTTGATTATCCCTAGCCCTTTTTCTAATTTCCTCTAAGTTTTCTACCTGAACTGTGTCGTTAATTTCTTCTAATCTCTCCCTAAATTCATCAATAATTTTACCTTTCTGCTCTACACCAAAGAGCATTTTACTAGGAACCTGTTTAATACTTCTGTGTACAGTGTTATTGATTGCATATTCTACTTTTTCGATTACATTATCCCAATGAATACCATTTTCAGGCTCAGTTAACTTTGCTATCATTGGCCCAATTGTCCTGTTTATGCGTTCCACTTGTCCGTTTGCTTGCGGAGAACCTGTTGCAATTTTTAGATGTTTAATGTTTGATTCTGTTAAAAATTGTGCGAATTCGTTTGATGTAAAACAACTACCTCTATCTGAAACTATACATTTTGGTTTGCTATATGCCCTAAAATAATCGGATAAAGCTTTTAGAACTTCTTTGGTACTAGTTGTCTTTGTTGTATATAATCTAACGAACTTCGTAAAACCGTCTACTACTAAAAATATGTGCTTATTCGCTCTTCCTGCCGCTACTGGTCCGTAATGGCCTATGTGCAATAATTCAAATGGTTTATCTCCTTTAGGAATGCTGTGTAGGAAACCTTCTGACTTCCCAGTGTTTGGAGAAAATTCTACACACTTTAGGCAATTTTCAATGTGATCTTTACATTTTTCCTTGATGTTTGTGAACCAATAAGTTCTCGAAATCGCATCTATCATTTTATCTCTACCAATGTGACCAAGTTCATTATGATATTTATGCAAAACGTGATTTTCCATTTCCTCTGGGACAAAGAATAATAAACGATCGTCATTTGTTTTTCTGTACACTACTCCATTTCTCATTTCAAACAGTTTATGCTGATTTTTTTCTAAATCTTCCTTTATTTTCTGTATTTTTAAATCTTTTGATTGGCAGATTAATAAATTGTCTTCAAAATTAGTGGTTTCTACAATTAAAATGTTGCATCTGCTCAGAGCATCTACGTGTTGCATTTTTTTCCCCGGATCTATGAATCAGTTCGTAATCATAATTTTGAAGTTCGAGTGCCCATCGGGCGATTCTAGGGTTTTGCTCGACTCTGTTTTATTGTAAGCTTTAGGAAATTGAAAAAATTTAATTTTTAAAAAAGCTTCTGTAAAAAAATATTAAAAAAAAACCAACAAAAAAAATTAAAAAAAATTTTCACCCCAAAAAAATAAAATTTTTTCCTTACATCTAAAAACCTTTTTTAAAAAAAATAAAAAAAGGAATGATTTTCCCTTCTTTTTTTTTAAAAAAAAAAAAAAAAAACCAAACACCAACCTTCAAACAAAAAAAAAACTTCCCCTTTACTTTGTAAATGGGTTGTTATTTAATTTAGCCGGGGTAAGATCTCAGTCGCGGCCAAGGAACCTACACAAGAAATTTGTATAGAAGGGATGGGACCTGTAGCTAGGAATTATGTACGTGGGAGCGGAGAGCCCGCCAGAAGCACTGAGGCATAATCCTCTACCGTTTATCGTGACTTATTATCTCGGTGCTGGCCCGTTCTCGACGCGCGGCCACGCTGCTGAGCGGCCGGCAGTCGGTTTCGTAACACCAGGACGTCTCTGCTGGTAACACGTGGCGATCGCCTGGCTTGGCGATCGACGACTCGGACCACGTAGCACGTTCTGGTAGCTCTGGGGACGTTGACTCATCTGGCAACCCTAGTGGATTCGGTTGATCTGGCAACCCTGGTGAATTTTTGTTGATCTGGCAACCCTGGTCAATTTCGATCTGGCACCCTGGTGATTTTTGTTGATCTGGCAACCCTGGTCAATTCTATCGATCTGGCAACCCTGGTGATTTTGGGTTGATCTGGCAACCCTGGTCAATTCTATCGATCTGGCAACCCTGGTGATTTTGGGTTGATCTGGCAACCCTGGTGATTTTGGGTTGATCTGGCAACCCTGGTCAATTCTATCGATCTGGCAACCCCGGTCAATTCTATCGATCTGGCAACCCCGGTGATTTTATCGATCTGGCAACTCTGCCAACCTTGATCGGCCTATCTGGCAACCCTGTAAGAAGCTCGAGGGGCGGGGAAGTCAAGGGAATCCTCGGGACACTGGGGCTTCTCAGGCCTCCTCCTCCGGATAATCGCGAAGGCTCCGGGATTTCTACTACTCCGGATGAACGCGGAGGCTACTGGGGTTAATGGGAAGGCCAGTAGCGTAGCGGCGGGGACTCGGCTGTTCCGGTGCGAATGCGAGACCAAACGCAGAGGAACCGTCGGGTCACGCCGCGTGCGCTGGCAGAGGATCGGGGTTGGTGGGCAGGCCAAGAGCGCAGCGGCGGGAACTCGGCTGTTCCGGTGCGGATGCGAAACCAAACGCAGAGGAACCAGTCGGGCCACGCAGTGTGCTCTGGCAGAGGATCGGGGGGGGGGGGGGAAGCAGAGGTGCAGACGTGGAAGGCTTGAGCGGGTGCGAAACCACCTGCACAAAGTTCCCGGCGCACTCCTCTAAACTAGCATGCAAAGGGGGATGGGGGGGGGCCAAGGAAAAAAGGCACTACGATCACTATATTATGGTCTTTATTTATTCAAACAATAACCTGCCCGTGGCTGCGGCCAGCGGGGAGGGGAAACAGTGGCTTACGTGGTCTAACGCTGCAGCGGGAAGAGGCTGTCGCCGCTGGGGTCGCCGTTTGTAGTTCAGGCACAACGGGAAGAGCTTTCGCCGTTGATAAATGCTCGCGCACTCGCGCGTCTCTCGCGATCGTCTCGTCTGGCGGGATACTGTCGCCGCCGGTACTTGCGCTACACACTCGCGTGTCTCTGGGAGCTTGTTGGTCGTCGATGCCGCGTGTTGTAAAAATCGTTCCGCTGTTTGCTCGCGCACGTCTGCCTTACTCGAAAACCGGAAACCAAAAAGCCACGATCTCCGGTCTAGAGGTCGCACTTCATCGATCGTTCCTTTTATCGATATATCGTATCGGGCTATCGGGGTCTTGGGTTGCCACCTGGGCACTCTAGCGTACCGATATGGATGGGCTTAACGGATGGTGGATGGACTTCGTGTCCCTTAATCTAACAGATGGGGAATGGACTTCGTGTCCCTAAGTCTATCGTTAATTCTAAGCTTAGTATTTAATGCTTATTAAGAAAAAATGATTATTATTATTTACAGTGAAAATATATATGTATGAAATTTGTAAGATCCTCGGCGAGGATCGTTACATCCCCTCCGTACGTCGGGGGGGGATGAAATTGATCGTGACGCTGCCGGTCGGCTTCATCGTCACCTGATACGATCCTTCTCCCGTTTGGACCCGGAATCGCTGCCTCCTTTGTCGGGCTGCTTGGCGTCGTTCCTGTACTGCTGTCCAGACGACTGTCGGCAACTCGTTGTTCGGGACGGTGCCCACCCATCCGGCGGGTAGGGGGTAGCACCTCTCCTTCGGGAGGTCGTGGCCGGTGTTGTTGTGGCCGGTGTTGTCCCCTTCGTCGATGCGGGTCTGAGCCGAGGGCGAAGTGAGTGGAGTCCGAGGATCCCAGGCGTCAGGGAGGTCCTGAAGGTACTCCTCCCACTCTGCGGGAACTTCCTCCATTAGTAGCCCACGCGCGCCGGGTGACAGGCCGAGGTCCAGATCGGTCTCGCTGGATGCGGCCGTGCTGCCGGGGGCGTGTCTGGGCTCTGGTGTTGCCACGACAACCAGGGGTGGCATGATGTGCGACGGGAGCTGGTTGGGCTCGCCTGGGGTCTCTGCCGCCTGGGGCCTCTCGCGGCGTCGAAATCGTTGGCCGGTACTCGCCTCCTCGTCACTCGTCTCGCTCTCCCATTCCATGGCCTTGCTGGCCGGCGTGATGGGCCGGGAGGCGGTTGGCGCTTGCAGGGTGATCGGCTGGGCGATCGGCGAGGGTTGTGCTCGTACGGGGTGTCCGTCGTTCGCCGGGACATCCTCCGCAGCTCGGATGTAGGTGTCGGAGGCCGTTAGTGGTGGGTCCATGATCCACACTTCTCCATCTTCCGCTCCGTCCCATCCCGGATGGTGATCTGGGCCCATAATACAGAGCCTTTCCGGCGATGGTGGGAAAGGTTATGATCGGGCTCGGCGTTGGGCGAAATGGTGCTTCAATCTGGATTACTTGATATGTAGTGTGGGTGAGGTATACCCACGACCCGCGATGGAAGGCGAAACGGTCCTCGCCCTCGTATATATAGTGGGCGGCTCCTTCTCCTGGGGGTGCCTCACCAGAACGGTTGCTGTCAGTGTCTGACCCGTTCGTGGAGTCATCCTCGACGCGGACGTTCGGGCCTCTGCCTCCGGAGTCCGGGTGTGGGGAGCTGAGGAACTCCCTCTCGTCCCCATCCTCCTCGTCGCGACCACATGGGTCGTAGATTTCCCCGTCGTCGGACACCGACATATCATCGGGATTGGTGACCGGGTTCGCCACTTCTTCCGCTCCGAAGTCCGGGCAGTCCGAGTAGACACTCTCGTCTGTGTCATAGTTCGGGGGGGCAGTCGGCGCTGCCCGATGGGCCTGTGTCCTAGTCCAGGAGGCCTCTGGTGAGGATTGAGGCGCTCGACCAGAGTCTCCCGGCTGGCTCCCACCCATCGGACATGGTCGTGTGGACCGCCCGACATACGCCGTTCCCGGACGTAGTCGGGGGTCACGGTTGACTGCCGGCTGCCTGGCGGGCGCTGTTGCGCCGTCGTCGCTGTCGCTCGAAATGGATATTGTGTCCATGCTGGTCCTGCGGAAGAGAGAAAAAAAACCTTTTCTTAGTACTTGTATGCGGTAGGCAGGGCCGCGTGGCCAGCAGTAGGGCGTTGGTTAATACGTCGGTCGGTTCGGGTAGGTTGCTGGTAAACCGAGCAAGGTTACAAGTACGGGTCGGTCTTTGGGGTCAGGGCTCTGGTTTCACTGGGCGACAGAGTCGTTCGCGCCTGCCTCTTCGGCGTCAGGGGTTTCGAGAGGAGATGAGTGGAATTCTTTTAGGTCACCTATATTGACCAGTCGACCCTTGCGGTGACCTGGCAAGCGGACCCGGACCACGTTTGGGGATGGAAACGCAACCACCTTGTATGGCCCGTCGAACTTTGGTGCGAGCTTCGCAGCAAAGCCTTCCACCGCTTTGGACAGGTGGTGTTGTCGCACTAGGACCAAGGATCCCATCGCGGGTTTCCAGCTCCTTCGGCGCAAGTTGTAATGTCGTCCTTGTTCCCGGCTGGCCTTCTGTAGGTTGTTCTGGACGATGGCGAAGATCTCCTTGAGGTGTTCCGACCTCTCGAGCGGTGACTGGGGTAACGCGGCCGTACCCGGCGTGACCCGTTCATACCATGATCCAGGTAACCTCGGTTCTCGGGCTTGAAGCAGGAAGGCGGGACTATATCCCGTCGTCTCCGAGATGCTGGTGTTGATCGCAAGTGACAATTCCGGCAGTAAGTTATCCCATGTGTTCTGGCTGGTTTCGACGTACTGCGAGATCATAGTTTTGACCGTACGGTTAGCTCTTTCTGTCGGATTTTCCCTGGGGCAGTATGGGGCAGTGAATTGAAGGTCTACTCCCATCTCCTGGAGGAAGTCTCTGAATGCCTTACTCGTGAACTGTGTGCCATTATCACACACCAATTTCCTGGGCGCTCCGAAGTGACTGAGGATCCTCTCGCGGAACGCTCGTATCAGTGTAGCCGTGGTTGCCTTCCGTAGGGGTATCAACTCGACCCATTTCGTGAAACTGTCGAAAAATACTAAGAGCGTCGTATTTCCTTCCTTTGATCGGGGCAACGGCCCCCACGAAGTCTGCGCATAAGATGCCGAAGGGTTCGCTGACTTGCCGGGTTAACATCTTTCCGGCTTGTTGTCGTTGTACCGACTTGTACTTCTGGCATGGGAGGCATTGGCGCACATGTCGTCGTACGTCGCGGAACATTCCAGGCCAGTAGTATTTCTGCGAGATTCGGAGAATTGTCTTCCGAATGCCGAGGTGGCCGGCCGTGGGAGCGTCGTGGCATTCCTGGAGAATGCGCTCTCGATGTTCGCTCGCTATGCACAATTTCCAGGGGATATAGTCTTGGTCGTCAGGGCGGTGTCCTAAGTGCCGATAAAGTTCTCCGTTTTCGATGGTGTAATCGGGGAACTTTTGGGGTTCTTCTTTGACCTCTTGGAGCCTACGTTGAAGCCACTTGCACTGGTGACCGTCGTGGGTGAGCATCTGAAGGTGCTCCAGGGGTTGTCGGGATAAGGCGTCGGCGACAACATTGTACTTCCCACGTCTGTAATGCACGTCGTATTGGTACTGTTGGAGCTCTAGTGCCCATCTCGCGATCCTTCCGGTTGGGTTCTCGATGTGATCGAGCCACTTAAGGGCCAGGTGGTCGGTAATCACGTCGAACCTGTAACCCTCGAGGTAACAACGGAGTTTTCGGATACTCCAGACAATAGCGAGGCATTCTTTCTCTGTGGAAGAATAGTTTAACTCTGCGGCATCGAGCTTCCGGCTTACATACGCAATGACCCGTTCTTGGCCGTTGACTTCTTGGGTTAATACTCCTCCGAGTCCGTAGTTGCTGGCGTCGGTCTGGAGTGTCATCTTCGCGGAGAAGTCCGGGCATACTAATACGGGTGCGTCTGTCAGCAGGTTCTTGAGGAGGTCAAAGGCAGCCTGTTGCTCCTGTCCCCACTTCCATCGTTGGTTCTTCTTCAGCAGGTTCGTCATGGGTTGGACTACGGCCGCGAAGTTTGGTACAAAACGCCTGTACCATGAAGCCATGCCGAGGCATCTCCTTAGTTCTCTCAGGCTCGTCGGCGGATTCAGGTTTCGGACAGCGGCTACTTTGTCTGGGTCAGTGTGTATCCCTCTGTCGCTGATCATGTGTCCTAAATAGGCTAGCTTCCGTTTGAAGAAAGAGCACTTTTCCTGGTTAATCCGCAGATTCGCTTTCCTCAAGCGTCCGAACACCTTACGTAGATTATTCATGTGTTCTTCTAAGCTGGCCCCTATGACGATTATGTCGTCAAGGTATGCGAAGGCGTGTGGGTCAAGATCTGGCCCGATCACGCTATCTAGCGCCCGCTGAAAGGTCGCTGGTGCGGAGTGCAAACCGAAGGGCATGACTCGCCATTGGTACAGGCCGCGTCCGGGTACTGTAAAAGCGGTGCAGGCTCGGCTCTCTGCTGCCACGGGTATTTGCCAGTATCCATTGCGTAGATCCAACGTAGAGATAAACTTTGCGTTCCTCAATCGTTCCAGGATGTGGTTGATACGCGGCAACGGATACGCGTCCGGGACGGACTTCGCGTTCAATTGCCGATAATCGACACACATTCGCCATTGGCCGGTCTTCTTCCGTACTAGAACCAAGGGTGCGCTATGAGGGCTGTGTGACGGCTCTATGCATCCTTGCTCCAGTAAGGCATCCACCTGTTCGTCGATGATACGTTGCATGGCGGGGTTCTTTGGGAAGTAGCGTTGTTTAATCGGTCGGTCGTCCTTCATCGTTATTCGGTGTTCGGCTATGTTGGCTACTCCTGCCATGCCTTCGAATAGGGCCAGCTGCTCTCTGAGGAACGCTCGTACGCGGGGCGGAATCGTGTCATCGTCTTCTGGGTTTCCGGGGTCGGGTGTCCGTGGACTTGGTGTCTCTGGCTCTGGGTTATAGTGACTCTGTGTCTCTGGCTCTGGGTTATAGTGACTCTGTGTCTCTGGCTCTGGGTTATAGTGACTCTGCGTCTCTGGCTCTGGGTCATAATTTCTCTGGGTTTCTGGCTCTGGGTTGTAATTTCTCTGGGTTTCAGGCTCTGGGTTGTAGTTTCTCTGGGTTTCTGGCTCTGGGTTAGAATCGCCTTCTGATTCCTCTACGTGGTTCTCCTTGATTATTTCTGTATTCCTTTCGTTTCGTGGCCTTATCTCATGATCCGTAATGCCGAGGCGGGGTTCGGTGGTCGAGGTTTGCGAGGTCCTTGTGCCGTCTATTTGCCGGGGTGGTCTCTGGGGTCGAGGTCGAGGCTCGGGTTCCATTTGCGCGTTTTGCTCTGGGGGGTTATGTCTGGCCGGGTCGCTATCTCCAGGTCTGCGTCGAGATAGTGTGAGACTGGCGGTCCCACATCGGAGGGTAGTACCTATGGTGGCCAAGAAGTCCATCCCTAAGATCAGGGGTTCTAGCATAGCTGGCATGACTAGTAGAGACACCTGGATCGTCTTCCGAGCGAGCGTTACGTTTGCCAGCAGCAATCGGGTGACCTCCACTCGCGACGTGTCCGCCAGATTAATCTGGGTGCGGATCTCTCGGAACTGGTGGGGTTGTCCGACCACTTCGGCAATGTCTTGGCTTACGAAACTCCTAGAAGCCCCTGTGTCGATGGTGGCTAGTCGCACATGTCCACCAATCTCGACTTCGGCGGCGATTCTCCCCCTCTCTATCCTCAATGGTGCATTTACTGGCGGCGTTCGGCTGGGTTGGTCCCCGACGGATTCCGCCGATCGCGGGGACCCGTCTCGTTTCCCTGTTGTGGACGCCGGCAGCACTCCACCGTGCGTATGCCTCGACGGCCACAGTCCCAGCAATAGTACTGGCGAGGGTTTCGGCAGTCATGGCTGAGGTGTCCGGCCTCTCCACAATTCCAACATGCGTCTCGCACCTCGACGCGGGGAGCGGGCGCTGACACTCTGTTGACTCTGGCCGGCATTTGTGCTCTGGGTTCGGGCGGTGTGCGCAGTGTATTTCCCCGGCTGTTTTCTCCGTGGGACACAGGCAGAGCTCGGGTCGGAGCAGTGGCATTCGGTGCAGCCATAGAAACTTGGTTAGCGTTGTGACGCCCTAGGTCTCGTATCTTAACAGCTTCGAACTCGGTGGCCAAGTGGACCAGGTCTCCGATGGTCCGGAACTCGCTACGGCGGATATACATTTGGTATTCCGGGGCCATGTTCTCATAGAGCCTGCTCAGCTCCTGCTCTTCGGTGTATCCGGCGTGACGCATGAGGATACGAAGGTCTAATATATAGTCCTTGAAGGTCTCCCCGTCTAGCTGCTCACGACGCCGAATCTGGTCGTCTAAGCGCTGGAGGTACCTAGGCGGGAGGAAAAAGTCGAGGAACTCTCTCCGAAAGTTGGCCCAACCAGCCCCTTGCAGGCGGCTAGTTTGGAACCATTTATCGGCTCTGCTCGTCAGCAGTTCCGCCATGGCTCGGGGAAGGAGCCCGAAGTCTATGCCATAAGATACGGCGCGGCTCTCTACCTGCTCTATGAACGCAAGTGGGTCAGAATAACCGTCGAATTGGAGACCCCATTTGCGGATTCTTTCCGGCACGCACACGTACTCGCGGCGGTGTCGGTCGCCGCTCGGGTCAGAGGAATTTTCTTGGGTCGTGTCGAGCGGAGCAGGGGCGGAAACAACGATGCCAGGGGTATTGCGACTACGAGGGGAGGTTCCGGGGTTCAACCCTGCGTTTGTGTTGGCGAGGTGGCCGCTGGGGCCGGGCCGGTCCTCACCGGGAGGCACTGGGCTACTGGATCGGGCTGCGTATCGTTTCTCTAGGTCGAAAAGTCGGGCCCATACTTCTTGGGTCTGTTCTGAGTCCTTGACTAACGTGGCAAAGCTTCGGCGTAGGTCATCGACGACGCCGTCGGCAGAGAATCCGAATTCCTCCGCAAAGGCTAACAGTTCGACCTTGAGTCGGCTATAGATCCACCGTGTGGAGACCCCCGGATTCTTAATTCTACGTGGAACGAACTCACCGGGCACTTTCTGGTCGGCGTCCATGGCTGTGAGTCTTTGTTCTGGGCTTTCTCGTCCTTCAGCTGGTTCTAAGCGTTTTCCCTCCTTCTCGGATGGTTGTGTCTTTGCGTCGCTGATTTACAGGCACTGAGCTCGCTTTCCGCTTCGGGGATGCGTCTCTATAGTCTAAGTCTTTGTTTTGGCTTATCACTGCACTGGCACTCGTTCGCGTGGACTGGGCGGTTTCGCGGCTAAGCACGTGGGCTTGGTTCTGGACGCGCGGATTGTTAGTTCGAGTGTTTTGCACGGTCGCGGGCACTTTGTTCACTTTTGGTCATTTTTCGCGGTATTTTGAGGTTATGTCCCTATTCTGGAGGCTTCGCACTCCGTATACAGATGGTAATATTCCTGGTATTTCTCCCTATCAGGTCCCTGCTCGGGCGCCACTTGTGACGTGGTTTCTATAGCCGGGGTAAGATCTCAGTCGCGGCCAAGGAACCTACACAAGAAATTTGTATAGAAGGGATGGGACCTGTAGCTAGGAATTATGTACGTGGGAGCGGAGAGACCGCCAGAAGCACTGAGGCATAATCCTCTACCGTTTATCGTGACTTATTATCTCGGTGCTGGCCCGTTCTCGACGCGCGGCCACGCTGCTGAGCGGCCGGCAGTCGGTTTCGTAACACCAGGACGTCTCTGCTGGTAACACGTGGCGATCGCCTGGCTTGGCGATCGACGACTCGGACCACGTAGCACGTTCTGGTAGCTCTGGGGACGTTGACTCGTCTGGCAACCCTAGTGGATTCGGTTGATCTGGCAACCCTGGTGAATTTTTGTTGATCTGGCAACCCTGGTCAATTCTATCGATCTGGCAACCCTGGTGATTTTTGGTTGATCTGGCAACCCTGGTCAATTCTATCGATCTGGCAACCCTGGTGATTTTGGGTTGATCTGGCAACCCTGGTCAATTCTATCGATCTGGCAACCCTGGTGATTTTGGGTTGATCTGGCAACCCTGGTCAATTCTATCGATCTGGCAACCCTGGTGATTTTGGGTTGATCTGGCAACCCTGGTCAATTCTATCGATCTGGCAACCCTGGTCAATTCTATCGATCTGGCAACCCCGGTGACTTTGGGTTGATCTGGCAACCCTGGTGATTTATGGATCTGGCAACTCTGCCAACCTTGATCGGCCTATCTGGCAACCCTGTAAGAAGCTCGAGGGGCGGGGAAGTCAAGGGAATCCTCGGGACACTGGGGCTCCTCAGGCCTCCTCCTCCGGATAATCGCGAAGGCTCCGGGATTTCTACTACTCCGGATGAACGCGGAGGCTACTGGGGTTAATGGGAAGGCCAGTAGCGTAGCGGCGGGAACTCGGCTGTTCCGGTGCGAATGCGAAACCAAACGCAGAGGAACCGTCGGGTCACGCAGCGTACGCTGGCAGAGGATCGGGGTTGGTGGGCAGGCCAAGAGCGCAGCGGCGGGAACTCGGCTGTTCCGGTGCGGATGCGAAACCAAACGCAGAGGAACCAGTCGGGCCACGCAGTGTGCTCTGGCAGAGGATCGGGGGGAGGGGGGGAAGCAGAGGTGCAGACGTGGAAGGCTTGAGCGGGTGCGAAACCACCTGCACAAAGTTCCCGGCGCACTCCTCTAAACTAGCATGCAAAGGGGATGGGGGCCAAGGAAAAAGGCACTACGATCACTATATTATGGTCTTTATTTATTCAAACAATAACCTGCCCGTGGCTGCGGCCAGCGGGGAGGGGAAACAGTGGCTTACGTGGTCTAACGCTGCAGCGGGAAGAGGCTGTCGCCGCTGGGGTCGCCGTTTGTAGTTCAGGCGCAACGGGAAGAGCTTTCGCCGTTGATAAATGCTCGCGCACTCGCGCGTCTCTCGCGATCGTCTCGTCTGGCGGGATACTGTCGCCGCCGGTACTTGCGCTACACACTCGCGTGTCTCTGGGAGCTTGTTGGTCGTCGATGCCGCGTGTTGTAAAAATCGTTCCGCTGTTTGCTCGCGCACGTCTACCTTACTCGAAAACCGGAAACCAAAAAGCCACGATCTCCGGTCTAGAGGTCGCACTTCATCGATCGTTCCTTTTATCGATATATCGTATCGGGCTATCGGGGTCTTGGGTTGCCACCTGGGCACTCTAGCGTACCGATATGGATGGGCTTAACGGATGGTGGATGGACTTCGTGTCCCTTAATCTAACAGATGGGGAATGGACTTCGTGTCCCTAAGTCTATCGTTAATTCTAAGCTTAGTATTTAATGCTTATTAAGAAAAAATGATTATTATTATTTACAGTGAAAATATATATGTATGAAATTTGTAAGATCCTCGGCGAGGATCGTTACAATGATCGTAAATAGCTAAAACGGGTGCTTCTATCAGTTTTTTCTTAAGGTTCAAGAAACAGTCTAGCTCTCTTTGTTCAAAAACAAATTCCTTGGTTTTTTTTAAAATGTAATAAAGGGGTTTTGCTAACGTAGAGAAATCTTTTATAAACCTTCTAAAATAAGAACATAATCCTAGAAAACTTTGAACGTTGTGTACTTTTCCAGGAATTGGAAAGTTTGTAATTGCCTCGATACCCTTTTCTTTTTCTCTTTTTCCTTTTTTTGTTATAAAAAAACCCTGGATTTTATTACTAGATTGCATAAACTCGCATTTGTCCATACGAAGTTCTAATTTGTTATTGACTAGTCTTATGAATACATCCTTTAATGTTCTTAAATGTTCTTCCATGTTTGCACTGGCTATCATTATGTCATCCATGTATACGATAACTTTGTTTTCGCGTATTAAATCAGCAAAAATTTTGTTTACAAAGCGTTGGAATACTGCTGATGCGTTCTTGATGCCCATAGGCATCCTTAAAAATTCAAATTGCCCTAACGGAGTCACGAACGATGTGTATTTAATTGAATCATTGTCAACGAATACGTGAAAATATCCATTCTTTAAATCGAGCTTTGAAAACACACTTTTATTCACTAACCTGTCTAGAAGATCATCTATCAAAGGTAACGGATAATTGTCTTTTATTAAAATTTTGTTCAATTTTCTATAGTCTATACATAAACGCAAGTCTCCTGTCTTTTTCTTCACTAGCACAATGGGGGAAGCATATTCTGAATCACTGTTTCTTATTATACCTTTGTCTAAATATTCGTCTAATAGTCTTTGAAGCTGCTCCTTTTCACTAAATGAAAGTCGCCTAGGTGAGCAACTGAATGGTTTGGATTTTTCTAAACTAATTTTCATTTCACATCTGGTAAATGTAGTATCTGGTCTCTTGGCGTTAACATACGATTCTTCGAACATTTTAACAAATTTGCATTTCGTTTCATAACTTACATCACACCCGCAGTTATAGTCTAAAAACTGATCATCAACAACATTGATGTTCAGCATTTCAGTTTCAAAGTTGTCTCCTAAAATTTCTATTCTTTCACTTCGTTGTATCTCACCAGTTGTATCCTCTGACATTTTTTTCCTAAAAGTTTCATTCTCTAACAATTTTCTCTTAGGAGTTTCATTTTCTAAACATTTTTCCGTAAACGTTTCATTTTTTAAAAATTTTTCCTTAAAAGATGCATTTCCTAACGATTTTTCCTTAAAATTTGCATTTTCTAACGATTTTTCTTTAAAATTTTCATTTTCTAATGATTTTTCCTTAAAATTTCCATTTCTTAACGATTTTTCTTTAAAATTTCGATTTCTTAATGATTTTTCCTCTTCAGTTGCATTTTTCAAAAATTTTTCCCTAAAAGTTTCATTTTCTACAAAATTTTGCGTAACAGTTTCATTTTCTACAAAATTTTGCGTAACAGTTTCATTTTCTACAAATATTTCCGTAGCCATTTCTGTTTCTAAAGATTTTTCCACAAAAGTTTCAACTTCTAACAATTTTTCTCTAACAGTTTCATTTTCTGTTGCGTTTCCTAACAGTTCTTCCTTAACGATCTCATTTTCCGTAACAGTTTTATTTCCTAACAGTTTTTCCCTAACAATCTCATTTTCCGTAACAGTTTCATTTCCTAACAGTTTTTCCTGAAGAGTTTCATTTTCCCTAACTGTTTCGCTGGCATCGCAATTGGCTACTACGGCAGTTGCCAGTTGTTGATCATTTTCCCCAAATATTTTAATCATATTATTAATATCTTCATTAACGCCAAGGGTGTCTAGATTGATGCTCAAACCATATAGATTCATAAAATCCCTTCCCAGGACTACATCGTATCTCATTGATTCATTAGCGACGACAACCATTTCGAATTGAATTTTTATTTTTTCTTTTAATACGAAACATAAAGTTTTTTCCAAATATTTTAAGCTGGCTCTTGTTTATTCCATGATACACTTGGTTAACTGCTTTCAAAGCTACTTCAACTGGAATTTTGGATTCTTTAATAAATGATATCGCGCTCCCTGAATCTATGAGACACTCTGCAATAATGGGTAAATTAGTGAAATAAACAAAGAAAATTTTTAACCTTCTTACATAGTTGTTAGTGTTGCTGTTGATGTTGCTTTTCCTTAGACGACATTCTCCCACAAAATGGCCCATTTCTCCACAAGCGAAGCAAGATCCAGGTGCCCTTGCTGGTTTGCGGCAGTCTTTGGCGAAATGGCCCTTGGAGTTGCAGTTCCTGCAACGCAGGTTGTTGACCACCGCCTCCGATGTTGACTTCTCCGATGTTGACTTCTTTGGTACGTAGCTCCCGGCTTGTTGCGGGAGGCGTACATTGGCAAACGCTAGCAGCATTTGCTCCGGATTGGCGAATCTTTGGATGCGAGCTTGATCGCGTAAGCTCGCCGATGGGATCCCCTCAATGAGATGCTCGAGCAGTTCTTCCATGTCCATGTTGACGGTTTGGGACATCATTTTCTTTTCCTCGAAGTACATGGTAAAACGCTCGTTCCTTTGCCATTTTCGCTGTTCAAATTTTCGGCGCAGCTCTGATTTCGACGCTGTTTCTCCAAATGCTATGATCAGCTGCTCACACAGCCTTTCGAAAGTTTCTAGCATCCGAGTTGGGTTGGCGTGTAGCCAACGCTGTGCGTTACCTTTAAGTTTGGTAACGAACAGCATTCGTAGGCAGTCATCTGTTAGATTGTAGATCAGTCCTATATTTTTGAGGTGCTCCACCCAGTTGCGTGCGCAAATGTTCCCTTCGAAATCGATGGCAGCTTCTTTGGCATGAGAAAGTGAAACTGTTGATCCAGCCCTGGTAAATGGCCTCTCTCCCTGGTTGCCATCAGGGCTGCCACCCAATCCATTTCCGATAGCGATTGTTGGGGCATTCGAAATGTTGACGTTGCCACTTGATCCATAGTCCATTGTGTTCGTTGAGATGTTTGAATTGTCAGCGTTGCCACCTGGTAAATTTCTAATTAGGCTGGCAGGGCGCAAATCGTACATGTCGGCAACTGTCTGCTCTTGTTGTGACTGTGTGTGTGTGGCGGCACGCGTCTCTTCTTGCCGTTGTGTGTGTGTGGCGGCGCGCGTCTCCTCTTGCTGTTGTGTGTGTGTGGCGGCGCGCGTCTCCTCTTGCTGTTGTATGTGTGCGGCGGCACGCGTCTCTTCTTGCTGTTGTATGTGTGTGGCGCGTGTCTCGTTCTGCTGTTGTGTATGTAAGGCGGCGCTAAGAAGCTCTAGCTGTTGTTGTTGCAATGCGCTACGCGTCTCTGCTTGATGCAACGCATTTTCCTGCGTAATAAGCGCTGTTCGTAGCTGTGTGATAATTTCGAGAAGTTCATTTTGTTCTGGAACATTCTCGAAAACGCCTTCCTGCGACGAATTTGTTTCATTTTCAGGATCGATGATGCTTTGCGGTCCGGTGCCGGAGGTGCCCGGCTGATCTTCTTCTGGCATATTTCCTCGCTGTTCAAGCGGTACTTTCCCTAGGCGAGCCATTAACTCCGATTTAGTACCTTGGGTTGGTAAACCCAACGCCGAAAGCCACCTTTTTAATTGGGTGACGGAAAATTTGTTGAGATTGGCCTGATTCATTTCGTAGGTTCGACCACTTCTGAATTTGTGGAAGGAGGCAAAGATCACACACGCGACAGTTTTATTTCAATACGTCTTCTTTATTTGACTCGCAGAAACAGATTAACTCTCCTAGAGAGGGCGCTCTCTTCCACCGATCTTAATGTTAGTTTACATTCGATTTCCTATCGGCTTAACATAGACTTGACATAGGTTTAACATAGGTATCGATATATCAGTATGACCAGCCTACTACAATTCGGCCATCCTGACGATAAGGATCCCCTGATCCTGGTTACTTATGAACTAAATATTTATGTTGTAACAATTTGTTTATTTTTTATGGCAAATTTAACGAATTATTGTTAGTGTATGTTTCCTTTAAGAATGTGTTCGTTTTCCTATCCAAGGTCTTATGTTTTGAGCACTCCATACACCCTTGTAAGGATTTCGAGAAACTTGAAAACCTTCAACATCTTTTAGCAAGAACCTGTCGTTACGAAGTATTTTATCAATTACGTAAGGGCCTTTGTTCTTTGGGATCAACTTCCTAGCAACTCCCGCAGTACTGTCAAAATTTTTCACCATTACGTAGTCGCCTTTCCTATAATCCTTTGGCTTTTTCTTTGTTTTATCATAATATGTTTCGTTATACGCCTGTGCTCGATTTTGATTATCCCTAGCCCTTTTTCTAATTTCCTCTAAGTTTTCTACCTGAACTGTGTCGTTAATTTCTTCTAATCTCTCCCTAAATTCATCAATAATTTTACCTTTCTGCTCTACACCAAAGAGCATTTTACTAGGAACCTGTTTAATACTTCTGTGTACAGTGTTATTGATTGCATATTCTACTTGTTCGATTACATTATCCCAATGAATACCATTTTCAGGCTCAGTTAACTTTGCTATCATTGGCCCAATTGTCCTGTTTATGCGTTCCACTTGTCCGTTTGCTTGCGGAGAACCTGTTGCAATTTTTAGATGTTTAATGTTTGATTCTGTTAAAAATTGTGCGAATTCGTTTGATGTAAAACAACTACCTCTATCTGAAACTATACATTTTGGTTTGCTATATGCCCTAAAATAATCGGATAAAGCTTTTAGAACTTCTTTGGTACTAGTTGTCTTTGTTGTATATAATCTAACGAACTTCGTAAAACCGTCTACTACTAAAAATATGTGCTTATTCGCTCTTCCTGCCGCTACTGGTCCGTAATGGCCTATGTGCAATAATTCAAATGGTTTATCTCCTTTAGGAATGCTGTGTAGGAAACCTTCTGACTTCCCAGTGTTTGGAGAAAATGCTACACACTTTAGGCAATTTTCAATGTGATCTTTACATTTTTCCTTGATGTTTGTGAACCAATAAGTTCTCGAAATCGCATCTATCATTTTATCTCTACCAATGTGACCAAGTTCATTATGATATTTATGCAAAACGTGATTTTCCATTTCCTCTGGGACAAAGAATAATAAACGATCGTCATTTGTTTTTCTGTACACTACTCCATTTCTCATTTCAAACAGTTTATGCTGATTTTTTTCTAAATCTTCCTTTATTTTCTGTATTTTTAAATCTTTTGATTGGCAGATTAATAAATTGTCTTCAAAACTAGTGGTTTCTACAATTAAAATGTTGCATCTGCTCAGAGCATCTACGTGTTGCATTTTTGTCCCGGATCTATGAATCAGTTCGTAATCATAATTTTGAAGTTCGAGTGCCCATCGGGCGATTCTAGGATTTAGCTCGACTCTGTTTAATGTAAGCGTTAAGGAATTGCAATCAGTTAGTATTTTGAAATTTCTCCCTTGTAAATAGATTCGAAATCTACGCAACGAGTATATAATAGCCAAAGTTTCCAGCTCAAAGCTGTGATACTTCGCTTCAGTCTCTGAACTTCGCTTTGAAAAATAGAATACGGGATGGAGTTTTCCGTCTTCTTTCCTTTGCATTAAAACCGCTCCAAAACCCATAGCACTTGCATCGCAATGCAATTCAACCTCATCTTTATGATCGTAAATAGCTAAAACGGGTGCTTCTATCAGTTTTTTCTTAAGGTTCAAGAAACAGTCTAGCTCTCTTTGTTCAAAAACAAATTCCTTGGTTTTTCTTAAAATGTCGTAAAGTGGTTTTGCTAACGTAGAGAAATCTTTTATAAACCTTCTGAAATAAGAACATAATCCTAGAAAACTTTGAACGTTGTGTACTTTTCCAGGAATTGGAAAGTTTGTAATTGCCTTGATACCCTTGTCATCTGCTCTGATCCCTTCTTTAGTGATAAGAAATCCTAGGTACTTTATACTAGATTGCATAAACTCGCATTTGTCCATACAAAGTTCTAATTTGTTATTGACTAGTCTTATGAATACATCCTTTAATGTTCTTAAATGTTCTTCCATGTTTGCACTGGCTATCATTATGTCATCCATGTATACGATAACTTTGTTTTCGCGTATTAAATCAGCAAAAATTTTGTTTACAAAGCGTTGGAATACTGCTGATGCGTTCTTGATGCCCATAGGCATCCTTAAAAATTCAAATTGCCCTAACGGAGTCACGAACGATGTGTATTTAATTGAATCATTGTCAACGTATACGTGAAAATATCCATTCTTTAAATCGAGCTTTGAAAACACACTTTTATTCACTAACCTGTCTAGAAGATCATCTATCAACGGTAACGGATAATTTTCTTTTATTAAAATTTTGTTCAATTTTCTATAGTCTATACATAAACGCAAGTCTCCTGTCTTTTTCTTCACTAGCACAATGGGGGAAGCATATTCTGAATCACTGTTTCTTATTATACCTTTGTCTAAATATTCGTCTAATAGTCTTTGAAGCTGCTCCTTTTCACTAAATGAAAGTCGCCTAGGTGAGCAACTGAATGGTTTGGATTTTTCTAAACTAATTTTCATTTCACATCTGGTAAATGTAGTATCCGGTCTCTTGGCGTTAACATACGATTCTTCGAACATTTTAACAAATTTGCATTTCGTTTCATAACTTACATCACACCCGCAGTTATAGTCTAAAAACTGATCATCAACAACATTGATGTTCAGCATTTCAGTTTCAAAGTTGTCTCCTAAAATTTCTATTCTTTCACTTCGTTGTATCTCACCAGTTGTATCCTCTGACATTTTTTTCCTAAAAGTTTCATTCTCTAACAATTTTCTCTTAGGAGTTTCATTTTCTAAACATTTTTCCGTAAACGTTTCATTTTTTAAAAATTTTTCCTTAAAAGATGCATTTCCTAACGATTTTTCCTTAAAATTTGCATTTTCTAACGATTTTTCTTTAAAATTTTCATTTTCTAATGATTTTTCCTTAAAATTTCCATTTCTTAACGATTTTTCTTTAAAATTTCCATTTCTTAATGATTTTTCCTCTTCAGTTGCATTTTTCAAAAATTTTTCCCTAAAAGTTTCATTTTCTACAAAATTTTGCGTAACAGTTTCATTTTCTACAAATATTTCCGCAGCCATTTCTGTTTCTAAAGATTTTTCCACAAAAGTTTCAACTTCTAACAATTTTTCTCTAACAGTTTCATTTTCTGTTGCGTTTCCTAACAGTTCTTCCTTAACCCTCTACTGCATGAGCATAGAAATATTGAAGGAAAAATTTTTTTTTGTAAATATTGTTTTATTTAGGTGAAAATAACATATATTTGGATTTTTTTTTTTATTTGGGGCCATAGTTTGGGGGAAAAAAAATGAAGCCATATATGGCGTCAGCAGTTTATTGCAAAAAATAGTACTTATATTTGCTTACCGAATAGTCAAATTATATTAATTATTATAGACAACTTTATATTCTTTTCGAAAAAAAATAGTTTCAAGCGCTAATGGTGTTTTTTTAATAGAGTAAATTCATTTTCAAATACAGCAATTTTCAATTTCGTTCGTCTGCTTGAGGTGCTTGCACAAAACTGATTAAAACGCGAGAGAAGACAACATGAAAAAGTTCTGCACATCGAATTCCAATAGAAAAAAGTGCAAAGAACAATAAATGTTAACAATGAATGAACGTATGTACCGTTTTATCACAAAAAAAAATTATTGAAAGTGAGAAACCATATATGGCTCTGTATGCGGTAGAGGGTTAACGATCTCATTTTCCGTAACAGTTTTATTTCCTAACAGTTTTTCCCTAACAATCTCATTTTCCGTAACAGTTTCATTTCCTAACAGTTTTTCCCTAACAATCTCATTTTCCGTAACAGTTTCATTTCCTAACAGTTTTTCCTGAAGAGTTTCATTTTCCCTAACTGTTTCGCTGGCATCGCAATTGGCTACTACGGCAGTTGCCAGTTGTTGATCATTTTCCCCAAATATTTTAATCATATTATTAATATCTTCATTAACGCCAAGGGTGTCTAGATTGATGCTCAAACCATATAGATTCATGAAATCCCTTCCCAGGACTACATCGTATCTCATTGATTCATTAGCGACGACAACCATTTCGAATTGAATTTTTATTTTTTCTTTTAATACGAAACATAAAGTTTTTCCAAATATTTTAAGCTGGCTCTTGTTTATTCCATGATACACTTGGTTAACTGCTTTCAAAGCTACTTCAACTGGAATTTTGGATTCTTTAATAAATGATATCGCGCTCCCTGAATCTATGAGACACTCTGCAATAATGGGTAAATTAGTGAAATAAACAAAGAAAATTTTTAACCTTCTTACATAGTTGTTAGTGTTGCTGTTGATGTTGCTTTTCCTTAGACGACATTCTCCCACAAAATGGCCCATTTCTCCACAAGCGAAGCAAGATCCAGGTGCCCTTGCTGGTTTGCGGCAGTCTTTGGCGAAATGGCCCTTGAGTTGCAGTTCCTGCAACGCAGGTTGTTGACCACCGCCTCCGATGTTGACTTCTCCGATGTTGACTTCTTTGGTACGTAGCTCCCGGCTTGTTGCGGGAGGCGTACATTGGCAAACGCTAGCAGCATTTGCTCCGGATTGGAATCTTTGGATGCGAGCTTGATCGCGTAAGCTCGCCGATGGGATCCCCTCAATGAGATGCTCGAGCAGTTCTTCCATGTCCATGTTGACGGTTTGGGACATCATTTTCTTTTCCTCGAAGTACATGGTAAAACGCTCGTTCCTTTGCCATTTTCGCTGTTCAAATTTTCGGCGCAGCTCTGATTTCGACGCTGTTTCTCCAAATGCTATGATCAGCTGCTCACACAGCCTTTCGAAAGTTTCTAGCATCCGAGTTGGGTTGGCGTGTAGCCAACGCTGTGCGTTACCTTTAAGTTTGGTAACGAACAGCATTCGTAGGCAGTCATCTGTTAGATTGTAGATCAGTCCTATATTTTTGAGGTGCTCCACCCAGTTGCGTGCGCAAATGTTCCCTTCGAAATCGATGGCAGCTTCTTTGGCATGAGAAAGTGAAACTGTTGATCCAGCCCTGGTAAATGGCCTCTCTCCCTGGTTGCCATCAGGGTTGCCACCCAATCCATTTCCGATAGCGATTGTTGGGGCATTCGAAATGTTGACGTTGCCACTTGATCCATAGTCCATTGTGTTCGTTGAGATGTTTGAATTGTCAGCGTTGCCACCTGGTAAATTTCTAATTAGGCTGGCAGGGCGCAAATCGTACATGTCGGCAACTGTCTGCTCTTGTTGTGACTGTGTGTGTGTGGCGGCACGCGTCTCTTCTTGCCGTTGTGTGTGTGTGGCGGCGCGCGTCTCCTCTTGCTGTTGTGTGTGTGTGGCGGCGCGCGTCTCCTCTTGCTGTTGTATGTGTGCGGCGGCACGCGTCTCTTCTTGCTGTTGTATGTGTGTGGCGCGTGTCTCGTTCTGCTGTTGTGTATGTAAGGCGGCGCTAAGAAGCTCTAGCTGTTGTTGTTGCAATGCGCTACGCGTCTCTGCTTGATGCAACGCATTTTCCTGCGTAATAAGCGCTGTTCGTAGCTGTGTGATAATTCCGAGAAGTTCATTTTGTTCTGGAACATTCTCGGAAACGCCTTCCTGCGACGAATTTGTTTCATTTTCAGGATCGATGATGCTTTGCGGTCCGGTGCCGGAGGTGCCCGGCTGATCTTCTTCTGGCATATTTCCTCGCTGTTCAAGCGGTACTTGCCCTAGGCGAGCCATTAACTCCGATTTAGTACCTTGGGTTGGTAAACCCAACGCCGAAAGCCACCTTTTAATTGGGTGACGGAAAATTTGTTGAGATTGGCCTGATTCATTTCGTAGGTTCGACCACTTCTGAATTTGTGGAAGGAGGCAAAGATCACACACGCGACAGTTTTATTTCAATACGTCTTCTTTATTTGCCTCGCAGAAACAGATTAACTCTCCTAGAGAGGGCGCTCTCTTCCACCGATCTTAATGTTAGTTTACATTCGATTTCCTATCGGCTTAACATAGACTTGACATAGGTTTAACATAGGTATCGATATATCAGTATGACCAGCCTACTACAGAATGTAGATATATTCTACTTATGTCAAACTTATACGCGGGTCCCGAAACAAATTATTCGCGATAACACGAACTTTTTGATTTTATTCTGTCAAGATGAGCTTAACATGCGTGGAATATATCGTGATCATGTGAGCAGTGATATGACGTTTGAAACATTTATGAATATATCAAGGAAGTGCTGGGAGGACAGATTTGGGTTTTTAGTAATCTTAAAGGACGATAATATGAAAACTGGGCGATATCGGAAAGGATTTGATCAATTCATTGTACTCGAATAAATAGTGTTATAAGTATAATGAGATTAATAAAAAATAAACAGTTCAGAATCCAACTTCACAATGACTACATCACTAACAATATCTTTGAATGCGAACAAATTGAATCCGCAAATTGATCTAAAACGTAACTATGAATGTGCTTTAATCGATTTTTATACATTCAACTCTATACGGAATGTGGACAAGGTGAATAATATATTTCAAATTGGGAATAAAGTAATAGAAATTCCTGTAGGGTCATATGAGTTTGATGAAATTGTAAAATATATTATTACTAAACTGAAACAGCACAATCTTCATGACACAATAAAAATTGAATGTAATAATAACAAAGCTTCAAGGCGAATGATGAAGTCCGGATTACAATTCAGAACCAGGATTTGTATGTCCTGCCGTGTGAAAGTTTTCTCCACTTTGAAGGAACACTTAGCAAAATTATTGACACAAATTCAGGAACAAGTAGCACAAATAGTGTTAGCGGCTTGCTCAAAAATAATTGCATGGCCTATTTTCTGGATGAAATAAGATACGAGTTAAATGGGTGTGAATTGGATAGGACACGATTTACCGGAATTACAACGACTATTAAGAACTTTCTATCAGTCGGTCAACAGGAGGGAGTTCTGTGCCCCTGAAAATGTTGATGGGGTTCGGTGAAGACTACAAGAAAGTAGTGTTAAACTGTAAACATGAGCTTGTTCTTTTGCTTACAAAAAACACAGAAGATATGTTTGTCAAGACGGTTGAAGGTAAAACACATAAAATAGCAATAACAAATATAAGCTGGAAAATCCCACACATCGTTCCGAGTGATAGTGCTAAAATTAAAATGTTTAATATAGTAAAAAGTGGGGCTACCCTCCCACTCGCTTTCCGGAGCTGGGACTGCTATATCAATCCAACCTTAGTCCAAGGTACACAGTTTATTTGGAACGTTAAGTTGTCTTCAAGTACAGAACGTCCACGTTTTGCCGTCATTGCCTTTACATTAAATGGGGAACTAATTACAAATAATTTGAGAAATGCTAAAGTTTATTTAAATTCGGAAGTTTTTCCTTATGAAGATTTGAATGTGAAATATAATGACGATCGGTTTGCTGTCTTGTATGATATGTATACAAAATTTCAAGAGAGCTATTACAATCGAGAGCCACGGGCTCTTTTATCACCCATGGAGTTCAAGTCAAAAGCCCCCATTGTTGTTGTTGATCTCTCTTATCAGAATGAGTCAGTGAAATCAGGACCGATTGATGTTAAAATATCCACTGAGCTTACCGATGCGAGTCAAATGAATACAAAGGTATATTGCCTTCTCATTCATGATCGACTAGTTGAATATACGCCACTGACTGGCTTAGTTCAACGAGTCGTTTAAAAAATTTAGAAAGGATCCGATTATTCAAATTTTGGAATTCATTGCGTGTAGACGTTCACTAAGCTCTCAAAAATGTTATCACTCAAAAACAAAGTCAACAACACAACTCCCAAAACAATGCAACACCTTGTAACAAAAATAAACAATTTCATGAAAATGTTTAAAGAACAAATTTTCGCTGAACATGTGGAATATCTGGAGGATTCATTAAAATATCTTAATAAGAGGATGCCTGATACACCGATGGTTTCTAATATACATGGACAACATTTCACATCTTGTTGCTGGGCTAATGATGAAGTTAGTGAAGGAGTTGATACCTGCGCATGTCATTTCTTTACTGTACGCTCACAAAAATCTCTAAAAATTATGAAAATGTATGTAAATTTAGAACATCGTTTCTGATTATTGTACTTGAAAAATAAAAAATATATTATATACGCAAAAATAAAATTTTATAAATTTTTATTTCCAAAATGGGACTTGGGGAAATTTCTTTTCAGATTTTGGTTTCTTGGATTTGAGATGATGGGGTGGGATGCTTCTCGAGATTGTTGAGAAACCGAAACATGAGAATCCAGCTGGAAAATCACAGACTGTCCTTTTCAAGGGTCTTGGATGATCGTCCTCGTTGGGAAACCGTTACAAGTGTATCCGTTTACCCAACTCCCACACACTGGGAAACCGTTACAAGTGTATCCATTTACCCAACCCCACACACTCCTAGTTGTGTTGAGTAATTCAAGATGCTGTTTCAAGTATTCGATCGGTTGTAAGTGGAGGGAGTGTGGGAAAATCACAGACTATCCTTTTCAAGGGTCTTGGATGATCGTCCTCGTTGGGAAACCGTTACAAGTGTATCCATTTACCCAAGCCCACACACTCCTAGTTGCGTTGACTAATTCAACGTATGTGGAGGGAGAGTTGGAAAAATCACACACTGACCCTTTCAAGGATCGTTGGTGAGCATCCTTCCTAGGCATTTAGCTCGCTTCTTCAATTACACACCCTCCCTTTGACTCAGGATTGATCGTGAACGTACACGTGCGAGGCAGGATCGCTGCGGCGCGGGATCGCTCGTGTGCGGTGCGGGATCGCTGCGGTGCACCCTTCTCCATTACACTCCCTCCCTTTTTTAAGTGGAGGGTCGTTGGTGAACGAGTACATGCGCCTGATAAACATACACGTGCGGGACAGGATCACTCGCGATCGTGGGAACCCTTGAACACTTGTTTCTCAAGTGTCCTTTTACATGCTGTGACCCTAATTTATTCCATCTTTATTACCCCCCTCGGTTGACAGGTTGACATCTAACCCTCATTAATTGCATTTTTTTTACATAATTTTGACAGCTAACCCATTAAATGCATTTTATTACCCTTGCCGACATCAAAGGTCCCGAAAATAGCGTTATTATACTACTCTTTGGGAAGAGGTGAAAATCAGCATACGCCAAGTCAGGACGTGGGAGAGAAACAACAATCCAGCCGAATGTGGTGATGGGATCCTGAGTTTGACGGGAGATGTGCGGTCGTGCGTTGCAACGCGTCGCCGTGATGCAATCTCACCCCAGCGCTTAGTATCCCTCGTCCCTACAATCCCTCGTCGATACAATGCCCGCTTGTATTTGTAACAGATCATCTATATATATACAAATTGAGAACAAGTTTCATAACTGATTATAAATCCAGAACGCATGAGCCGATTTCAACGGTTTTGCATTCGTTGGAAAGGTCTCGGGCTCCGTTAGAATGTTAATTCTAACGAAAAATTAATTCTAATGAAAATTCTGGAAAAAGCCAAAAGAAAAGCGGGAAAACCATTTTTCACATGCAGCGCCATTTCTGAAACATAGCATGTCATTCTTCTCTGCTCAGTTCATTTCATTTAATTCATGAGACAAACTTTTTTGAGTTCATAAATAAATTGTAACATCAGCCATTTGTCTTTAAGGTGGTAAGTTGAACTGTCTTAATTATGTGTAAGAAGAAGAAGAAGGAGGAGGAAGTGGTGCTTATAACCTGAAATGCACGATACACATAATTTAAACAGTTCAACTCACCACCTTAGAACTGAAGCTAGAACTGTATTAAAAAAATTACATTGGGCTAGCGTGCGTGCTTTTCTTTTTCATTCAATTTTGTGGTTTTGGAAATCAAATTGGATATTTTATTTGGAAATGGGTTTCCATGTAAGTATTTTGCATCACATATTTAGTGTTAGTCGTTCCTTAAATTTCATCATACAGCAAATAAAATGCCACGACCAAGGCGTACTAATATTGGTCACCGTACACGTAATGCTTACACTTTAAGGTCGAATAGAACATTGCAAAGTGAGGAAGAACGTGTACAAATTAATGCCGATAGCAAAATCGAAACTCACCAAATCGATCTCTTGATAGCCAGCCACTTTGAAATCGGCCAATGCGAGCGGGAGTTCGTGTTTTGCAGCAAACGCTCCTTGCTGCTTTTCATTACAATAGTGCGATTGATTACAGTGCAAATGGCTGTATTGGCTAATTTCCAAATGAAACAGGTTGCATGTGCTATGCTAACGCCAAAGTGAAATCGCCAAAATTTGAATCTCCACCCGATCCACTACCTTTGCTGATTTTTGGAATGGTATCAACGTCGACACATTCTTTGTCTCATATTAAAGAATATAATGCATCATTTCAAATGACTTCTTTTGGTGCGACAAAAATTGTAAGAGACAACTTTATGCCCACGTTCAAGGTGATTAGTTCTTCTTCTTCCTTCTTCGTCTCACATATTAAAGATTCAGGGTCATATTTACCATTGCGCTGGCTCATTATTACCATATCCTGATACCGATCATCAATTCTTACAAATCTATTTCATCGAAGATGAAAATTGGAAATTGGATCGGCGATGTACAATTGCTTCGAGGGCAAAGCGACAAATTGTTTCTGAGCTTCAAACATTTTTTCATCAACACAATGAATTAGTTGGATTATTTAAAATCGGTCTCGATCGTATGCCATCGGATAACTACAAAATCATCATAAAAGCCGATAGAACACCCATCGGAGAGCATGCAAGACGATTTAATGCACCGACAATCGATGATGTGGCTATTGCACTTGTTGGGGACCAGTTTCAATCTCGCGACATCGTGCTACATCAAAGAAATAATAAATAAAAAATAAATAAAAGAAAATAAATATCCATTATTTTACTGGAAAGGTGATGACGCCTATAATAGATACACAAACCGGTAAAGTATAATATAAATTCAATATGCATTCATTTTAACACAAGAAGACATTTTAATTTTTTGAAAATGCATTCATTACAGTCGTGACATGCAAAAAAAAGTTAGTGCGATGAATTATTATTCGTACAGATTCATGATTCGCTCATAAGAAGACAATTTCATTTTGAGATGTGGCAAACTTTTCAATCAATGCGCTGTTGAATGTATAGAAACAGAACGTCTTAATTACCTGAGACGTTCAGTCGTGCCTCGGGTAGTCAGGGCCGGCCAATGTCATCCAGGAAATTTATTTGTTTCAGGATAGTGGTGCTAGTGAGGAATTCCCGACCCGAGTACAGGAGTTTTATTCATTCTAATTTCTACACGGAATGGTATGGTATGGTATGGCTGCGGGGTGGCTCGATCGATGCGGTCAGCGTAGGGCTTCGTAGGGCGTCTGATGTCCTATGTCCGTTATCGGGATTCTCGCGGCTGTGAACGAACTCCTCGCGTCGGGTGCCTTGGATGGATTGCAGTGCCTGGGAAGTCAGCGATTACGGGGTTATGGGTAGATAACGGACCCTTAAGTCAGCAATCAGGAGGTATGGTTGTTGTTGTTGGACCCTGAAGTCAGCAGAGAGAAATGTTGTTGTTGTGGGACCCTGAAGTCAGCAGAGAGAAATGTTGTGGGACCCTGAAGTCAGCGTAGAGAAATGTTGTTGTTGTGGGACCCTGAAGTCAGCAGAGAGAAATGTTGTTGTTGTGGGACTCTGAAGTCAGCAGAGAGAAATGTTGTTGTTGTGGGACCCTGAAGTCAGCAGAGAGAAATATTGTGGGACCCTGAGTCAGCGTAGAGAAATGTTGTTGTTGTGGGACTCTGAAGTCAGCAGGGATAGATATTGTGGGACCCTGAAGTCAGCGTAGAGAAATGTTGTGGAACCCTGAAGTCAGCGTAGAGAAATATAGTGGGATCCTGAAGTCAGCGTAGAGAAGAATTTTGTGGGACCCTGAAATCAGCGTAGGGAAATGTTGTTTTTGGACCCTGAAGTCAGCAATAATACGTAGGTTGTTATAGTTATTGGACCCTTAAGTCGGCCGAGGCAGGATAGGTAGTTAGGGGTGAGCACTTACTATCCTGGTTTACCGCTTGGAGATCCTGCTGTAGAGCCGGCTGGTCGCTGGTGGTTGATGACTTCTATCCGATCGCTGCCGACCACTGAAGCAGTTCCCTGAGGCCAGCGCGCGCGTACCTTGTTCGAATTTGAACTGGTGATGGTTATTATGATTACACAGGCCGACAAAATTTTGACCCAGAAACCAGTATATACTTTTCCGAAGGTTTTCGGTGCGCTGAATCCGAATCCGAGGTCGAAATTTTCGAATTGGCTCTGGTTTCCGAGATATCCTAACCTAAAAGTTCAAAAACAGCGTTTTTTGCCTATATTTGAGGTTATGTAGCATCGAATTTGTTCTTTTAATGAAAATACTAAAAAAGCCATCTTATAGTATATCCCTTGCCCTTTCCAATGCTGTTGAGTTTGATTAAATATCTCTTTTTTTCGCTGAGATATCGTACTTTGAAATTGATATAGTATTCTTTGTCGAGTGAGATGTCTGACATTCCCCGCGATTTCGTTTATGGTCATTTTATGGTCGCCATATTGAATTTTTTACTTACATCTAACATCTAACATCAAATTTCAGAATTTTATCTCAGTTTGGTAAACAGCGACCCCGAAGACCCCCATATACCCAGTTTCAGCTTGATCCAGTAACTTTTTACGAATTTGGTCCGCCATATTGGATCCGCCATCTTGAATTTTAAAAATTTGAGTCCGGAATCGTGATCATCGACCTTAAAAACCCCCGAATAACAGATTTAAGCTGTTTTATGTGCAAAGAAATATGTTTGCTGTGGTGTTAGAGCGCCGTGGAAAACGAGAAACATTGACTGGGTATCCTTGTTGGCGATTCGATTCCCAAAATGTTCAACCTTTTCAGGCTTGTCGACCATTACCCATCAACTGAGCGGGACCCATTAATTCCTAGCTCTAGCGGGAGATGTGGGGGGGTTTTTGCTGAGGATAATGGTTGCTACACCCACAGGTTTTATTATAGAGTCCCTCCTGAATATCTACAATGAGACGATCCTCATGTGAAAAAAACAGCGGCAAAAAAACAAAACAACTCCACTGTCTTAATTTCTTTTTTCTAGAAAATTAACAGCGAGCTAAACTTCATTAAACTATAAGGTAGAGAAGGAAGCACGAATCGGTAGGTAAGCCTGACGGGGTGGTTTTAGCTGTTATTTTCCACTCCCACTATCATTACCCTCCCAACCGTGGTCTTCATTGTAATTTCCGAAGACCCCAAATGTAATTAAATATGCCTCATTTAATTATGCCCCCCTGCCATTAATAAAAACTTAGAGTTTCATCTTTATAACCATTTTAATTTTCAATAAACAATTTCTGCTTTCATTTTAAATTCATTTCTTGCAGTGTACCTATTTATACTAATTAGCGTTACTAGTTTTAATCTCATAATTCCATAATCCTAATTTATTACTATTAATTCCTTATCTTTCTAAGTTTTGCTCCTTATTTTACATTATTTATCGTTATTTATATTTCTCGACAATCTCTAGTCATTCTTATTGTTTATTTATTTTATTTTTTTTGTTTTTTGTTTTATTGTGCCAAGCTGTTCTTTTTCTTTGTTTATTACCAGCAAAAGAACATTGAAGTGATGTGGGTTTTCTCTTTTTATGTTGTAGTTATTAAGTAATCATTAATTATGTTGTAGTTATTAAGTAATCATTAATCCTAAAAAATTATTTAGTGGGTCTTTTTTTTTCTATGTGGTTTATTTAATTAATCGTATCAATGGAAAAAAAGGTTTCTATTGCTAAAAAGGAGAAAATATGTATGTGTAAATCATGCCAATATTAATTTATTTTCAGTGTAGTCGTTAACGTTACTTTACATTATAGGGCTTTAAATTATCATGTTAGAATTTAGATAAGAAGCGAAAGAGTAATTGGAAAAATTAGGCAAATCAATCGGCGCGAGCGGTTGATAAGCCTTATTCAGGTAGCCAGACTCTACACTGAACTACATAAGTGCAATTTTAGTAGCTTTAAGTTTTAGTTTTGTTTTGGCGATAGATATATAATTTTTTTGGTAATTTCACTCACCCACTGCTGGTTCTCGAAGAAGGCCTTCTTGTCGATGCGGTGTTGGGGGGTTATTAGTAAGCAAACTTAAAATTATAAATGCACTATTTAGTTTTTTTTTTTAAATTAAATTTATAATTAAAATATAGGATTATTTATTTCTATTTTTTTTTCATTCTTTTTGTTTCCTTTCATTTTTTTTTTTATATTGTCATGATTAATTATTTTTATTTTTGACTTGAAGTCGTTTTATTTTTGCCTTGGCAACGAAACTTTTTTTTCCGTGTACGATTTTACATTAACGTTTGCCCACTTGTATTTTTTTTTTTTTTTTCGTTTTTTATTGCTTTTACTTATCTGCACACACACACATCACTATCCCATGCTCTTGTTTTATGTAATATGTAATAGGTTTAACTTCAATTCATAGTTAGGTTTTTAGGCACTTAGGTTATTTTAATTTGTTTTAAGTTTTACCTAGTTTTGTAATTGTTTTTTTTTTTTTTTTTTATTTCTAGGTAGATTTTCTGTAGATTTTTCCTGCAACCGCCAACAAATTATATCCCAGCAGAGGTGGGTGACTCCAGCCGAACAGTCGGCGTGGAAGAGTCTTAAAATGCAGCTTCAATTCCTCAGATAACTGCGGGAATAAAACTCTTTAATTTCGGGCAATATTTTCCCAGAATTTCTTGCATATTTACCCAGTGATTTGCTTCTGTACTGGGATCGATCGACCTGGCGATTTCTCGCTGTGGAGTCGTCGATGAATATAACGCGTGACCTAAACGTGCACAACGGCTATTAGAATTTGGTTTTTCTTTAAATTTTTAGTAAAATATTTACCTTGCCGACACGGCAATCCACGGCCATTTATTAATTGCCTTTTCTTTCGGGGCTTTTAATTTGGATGCCGAAAGAAAAGCTGGATTAAGTTGGGAGCACATGGGAGCACTCTCCAGTTCTTTTTTTTTCTTTGCCTTTTTGCTAGGTCTTCTCTCTTCAGGGTCTGACTTATCAGCTTGGCGATCGGATTAGGAAAAGATCGAAGCTAGATGCTGGGGACCCGAAGAACCCTTATCCGAATCAATATTCACCAGCTGGTTCATTTAAATGACGTTGCCAGATAAGGTGCCGATAATTATTATCGCTAATAACGAAGGCGCGAATTTCGGTGATTTAAAAAAAATCTTGATATATGGGGATATTACACCACCAGATAATCTAACGAGAGGGTCGAACGAGGCACGATTAGCTGGAATTAGCTTCGCAAGTCCTTAGCGTGGTAGGTACCGATTTCTTTGCCTTGTAAATTTTCTAAGACATAATAGGCGGTTCCTATTTTTTTCTTTACTCGACACTTTGAAAACTGAGGCCCTAATTTCTTATTAAAATTCTTCGAGAAATTACTTAGGTAGAGTTTCTCTTAAACACTTCTTGGCCTTCTTTGTACGAGACCGGCTTGGATCGCAAATTGTATTGTGTCGCATTACGTTCATAAGCCGTACGGCTATTTTGTTTTATATTTTCTCTTAACCAATATAGTTTATCCTGGCAATTTAACAGCGGAGAGTCTTCTAAGAGGGATAGTTTTCTTAACAATTGATAATCGCTGGCATGATTATTCATATTGAATCCGAACAATGCCTTATAAGGTGAGCATCCAATAGCTTGATGCAGAGAGGATCGTAATGACGATGAAATGCTAGTTAAATTGGTATCCCATTCAGTCTGATCCGCTTTCAGGTAGGATCTTATCGCAGCCAATAAAGAGCGATTAACCCGTTCCACAGCGTTGCTCTGAGGGGAGTATAACGCTGTGAATGTGTGCTTGATTCCAAACTTGGTTAGAAAGGCTTCAAACTCATGAGACTTGAACTGAGATCCATTGTCGCTTACGATGGTCTCTGGTGTTCCAAATTCAGCAAAAATTCTATTGCCAAGAAAATCGATAACCGCGGAGGTAGTAAACTTTTTTAGTGGACATAACCAATGGTAACGACTGAAATGATCAAGGACAATAAGTAATCCTATGTGACCTTTCTTGCTTCTTGGGTAGGGACCTAAAATGTCAATATAAAGTTTCTGAAAGGGTCAGTCCGAAACACTTTGTTGACCCATGGGTGGCCGTAATGTTGTGTTCGGGGCTTTAGTCTCTTTACAAACATCGCAGGCTCGAACGTATTCTCTAACTTGTTTGGACAACCCTGGCCAAAACAAGTGTCTTCGCAGCCGTTCGATGGTTTTCTGCATTCCACCATGCGCAGATACAACACAGTCGTGTGCTTGGCGGATCGTTGCTATTCGTAACGCCTCCGGCACCCACAGTTTCCAACAATCCGAGTCCTGGATGGTATTTCCCGAAGGGTGTTCGGTGCGTATGTACACAAATTGGTCTGCCGTTCGCAGATCAGGAAATTTTTCTCTATTTTCTTCTATTGTTTTCTTGAGCTGAAGATAATCAGGATCTTTGAAAGATGACGATTCTAAGTCAATTTCTGGACCTATCCATTCAACACTATCAATTTCAGGGTCACAAATTCGGGACAACGCATCTGGAACAATGTGATCTTTCCCTTTTCGGTGCGAAATGGTGAACTTGAACGCTTGCAATCTAAAAATCCATCGGGCCAGTCTTCCAGATACATTTTGCTGTCGCATAAGCCAGAGAAGGCTTGAATGATCTGTCACTACTTCAAAAGGCTGTAATTCCAAATAACACCGGAATTTTTCGATCGCTAGTATCACCGCCAGACATTCGCGTTCGGTTACGCTATAGTTCCTTTGCGACTTTGATAGTTTTTTGGACATAAATGCCAATGGTCTTTCCTCTCCGGTATCAGAGACTTGTACCAGCACAGCACCAATGCCATAATCACTAGCATCACAGTGTACAAAAATTTACGGGAAAAATCCGCATTTTGTAACACCGGCGCAGACGTTAGTAACTGTTTTAATTTCTGCATGGCGTCCTGGGCTTCAGGAGACCATTTAAAGCATTTTTTTGTTTTTAAGACTTCTGTAATGGGACAGGTTATATCTGCAAAGTCTTTTATAAATCGCCTGTACCAACCACATACACCTAGGAAACCTCGGACTTGTTTCATATTTTTGGGTGTGGGCCAGTTCATTACACATGATATTTTTTCTGGATCAGTGGCTATTCCACCACTTCCTATCACATAACCTAGATAGTTAACCTTAGTAACGCAGAAGTGACTTTTTTTTATGTTCAGGGTAAGGTTTGCTTTCTTGAATTGATCAGCAATGCGAACTAAGACAGTTAAATGTGACGCAAAATCTTCTGAGACAATGCATAGATCGTCGAGATATCCGAAAACGCAATGACGTAAATCCGGCGGAATTAAGTCATCCATTAAACGAGACATCGTCGAGGGAGCATTACATAAGCCAAAAGGCATGACAGTAAACTGATATAATGCTCGACCTGGGACTGTAAAAGCGGTCAATGGTTTCGCTTCCTCTGTCAACTCAATTTGCCAGTAAGCATCTTTGAGATCTAATTTCGAAATTATATTTGCCTTTGGCAGACGAGCGAAAATGCCTTCGATGCTTTGCAGAGGATAGGCATCTTTTTTTGTAGCTTCATTTAGTTTGCGTGCGTCAAGACATAAACGAACTTTGTTTGGCTTTACCACCAGGCGCATTGGAGAACTCCACGCACTTTGCGAAGGTTCGATGACTCCGAGGCTAAGCATTCGGTCAATTTCCGCGTACATTAGTTTTTCCACTGCAGGACTCACCGGATAATACCGCTGTTTGACCGGCTTGCTTTCACCTATGTCAATACTATGCTTGATTAAGGCCGTGCGACCTAATCCTTGTTTTTCAAAATTGGGAAATAACTCCTTAACGATCTCAAGTTGCTGTCTTTCATTTTGTGTTAATGGGTATTTTTCCTCACCTTCCTCTACTTCTATGTCCTCATTCAGAATAGAGCTTATGATCCCTGGAGCTAATTCAAAAGCGCGCCAGAAATCTATACCTAATATCAACCTCTGTGCTATAGAAGGAATAATAAATAATTCTAAATCTTTCTCCTTGTCTTGATATTTCATTTTTACGCTTAGACTTCCAAGAACTTTGTGAGACTTGGCGTCCGCGGTTCGAACTTTCGACAATATGGGCTTAAAATTTGTACATTTCGAAAAGTCCACAAGCGCTAGTGATGATCCGATACAACTTATGTTTGCACCAGTGTCGAGTAAACCTAGTTCAGAAAACTCCATAAACTTTACACTAGCATAACTACGACGATCAAGGTTGTCTTGAAAAACAGTTGACACAATCCTAGTTCTCTTCTTTTTTAACGAACGATAGTAATTTCGCATTCTGCGGGTATTTCGTTTACTTTCTTTCCCGAGCCCGAAAATTCGTTCTCGTACTAAATAATAGTTTCTTAACCTCTCATGATACGGCTTAAAAGGTATGTTGACTTCATTATTCGACTCTTGAGCTAACTTACTTTTTAGAATTGTAACTCTTTCACAATCTATTCTAGAGCTATCTTCTACTTTTGGGACACCCTTCCTGGATTGGATGTCCCCCCTTGCCGGTTTTCCGCCTTTCGCTTGCAGTTCTGGCAATTGGGTTTATATATTTGCGGGGCTCCGCAACCATAACAAAAAATACGTCTCTCGGCCAAGCAATTTTCCCATATGTGGCCAGGAGCCTCACAATTCCAGCACAACAAAGGAGTTGTACGTTGAATTGCTGCAATTTCATTTTCCTCATTACATTCTTGAGTCTCTGGTAGTTGGTCGTCATCCATCGCGTATACGCGATATGGACCGGGCTTAGTTTGGGGTGGCCGCACTCGGCCTGTTTCCTTAAGGAAATTTTCTCGCTTATGAACCAACCTACGCAACTCTGAGATAGATGAAATATTTTCAAATAACAGTCTCTCTTTCATGTCGATTAGTAAATTTCCTTGGATCATCTCTACTAGCTCATCTTCTGCAAAACTCACTGATAGCTTATCCATGAGCTTACAAACACTTTCATAAAACGTATCGAACGACTCTCCTGGCTTTTGCTTCCGCGAGCGAATTTGTTCACGTAACTCAGTTGCCGTTCTACTCTCGCGATATTGTTCTCGAAAAGCTACGCAAAACTCTCTCCAATTAAAAGTTTGAACTCTTTTATGGTATCTCCAGAACCAACTGCTGGCTTTGCCAATTAAAAGATTATGAATATTTCTGCTGATAATTTCAAGATCACCGTCAAAATGTTCAACTGTCAATATCTTCACGCGATATAGAAATTCTTCTACCGATAAACCTTCAACTGTGCCATCAAACCTTACTCCCCATTTCTGTAAGACGTCGGCTATTTTATGTGGACCAAGAGGATGGATACCGTGGGCTGACCTATAACTACGTTGAGTACCTGGACTCCCATGTCCAGCTATTTGGTCGGGTGGTGGTGCAAGGCTACCACTTCCGGAAATTGATGACAGAACACGAGTTACTGTCTCTCGAACTATGGATTCGATCTCCGCTCTCGGTACGCTATTGGCTACTGGCGGATTATTCTGTCTTCTTTGCCTTGGTGGCCGACCTCGTCTAACTGGTGCATTGGCGGCTTGATTCGCTCGTAGCCTAACTTCTTGATTCGTAGGAGTACTACCGGGTGGATGTTGATTTTCTGTACTTGGTGAATTAGACTGCTCATGGACTCTGATCAGGACCTCGGCTTCTGTTGGTGCCGGTTGGGTAAGTGATTCTAGTTGATGTGCTAACGAACGAGTACACATACGGGAACCTGTTGCAACGGGTCTCTTTGGAGGATAGGTGACCGTACTCCTTGCATTCGGCGAATGGTTACCTACAACTACTTTCCAATCCTTGGGCTGTACTGTCTTTAAGCAGCAAGGACACTCCTTATGTACTTGTATATGTGATTCTAAACAACTCTTATGAAAAACGTGATTGCATTGAGTTATAACACAAGGTTGTGTGTTTAACATAATTTCTTCGCAAATAATACAACAATTTGCTGCAGCATCTGCTTGGTGCTGAGGTTGGGTTGACTCAAAGCTATGTTCTAGTGGCATACTAAACAAAAAATTTTTTATTTTTTTTCTTCGATGGCATTCTCAGGGAGACATAATAAAGATACATATTTCTAGGCTTTCTACTAATTCTGTGCTTAGAGAATTTACTTAAATTGGGCTATGGCAATTAATAAGTGTTACTTCTTTGTATGAACATCCATTTTCTACTGTACTGTGCAGACTTCTACGGACAAATAAACACAAATGCATTTATATTGTATTCCAGTAGCTTACCTCTAGTCAGTTTTCAAACACTGATCACACCAAAGAACACGTCGGACTAAGAATTTCTCTTACTTTACTCCAGTCGTTAATACTTCTGAATAACAAGCTACCTGTAATCTTGGTCGAATATTTTCGAATTCTCAAAAACTCGAATTCCAAAGATGTATATCAATATCAAACAGCTTTCTTGACTACTTTCATAATGATAACAAAAATCTCAATCGAAGACAAAGAGCTTTCAGATTAATGTCAGTTGTAACAACCCGGTATTTTTCCCACCAATTATAAAGACTAAAGCGAAGTAAATCTTCATTTCACTCCACAACTCAAAGGATAATACGTCGATGTCATTTGGTCGTAAGCTTTTCCAATTCCAAAGAATTGTATTTTTCTAGAATTAATTTTTCTACGGTCGAAACCTATCAGCACTCACTAATAATGGCTCGCTTTCCAATTGTCAAATTAGATTCTTTTCTAGCTTCACATACAACTTTCAAAAATCGGGGGTTAGTACTATATACCAGACAAATACTTAAGCACCTGCCTTTCAGCTTCGGCGGCTGCACCAAAAATCTGTGTGACTGCCTGCTGGACCAAAATATATGTAAGGAATAAGCACTTGCCCCCTGTTTGGGCGCCAAAAATCTATGTGGTGTTAGAGCGCCGTGGAAAACGAGAAACATTGACTGGGTATCCTTGTTGGCGATTCGATTCCCAAAATGTTCAACCTTTTCAGGCTTGTCGACCATTACCCATCAACTGAGCGGGACCCATTAATTCCTAGCTCTAGCGGGAGATGTGGGGGGGTTTTTGCTGAGGATAATGGTTGCTACACCCACAGGTTTTATTATAGAGTCCCTCCTGAATATCTACAATGAGACGATCCTCATGTGAAAAAAACAGCGGCAAAAAAACAAAACAACTCCACTGTCTTAATTTCTTTTTTCTAGAAAATTAACAGCGAGCTAAACTTCATTAAACTATAAGGTAGAGAAGGAAGCACGAATCGGTAGGTAAGCCTGACGGGGTGGTTTTAGCTGTTATTTTCCACTCCCACTATCATTACCCTCCCAACCGTGGTCTTCATTGTAATTTCCGAAGACCCCAAATGTAATTAAATATGCCTCATTTAATTATGCCCCCTGCCATTAATAAAAACTTAGAGTTTCATCTTTATAACCATTTTAATTTTCAATAAACAATTTCTGCTTTCATTTTAAATTCATTTCTTGCAGTGTACCTATTTATACTAATTAGCGTTACTAGTTTTAATCTCATAATTCCATAATCCTAATTTATTACTATTAATTCCTTATCTTTCTAAGTTTTGCTCCTTATTTTACATTATTTATCGTTATTTATATTTCTCGAAAATCTCTAGTCATTCTTATTGTTTATTTATTTTATTTTTTTGTTTTTTGTTTTATTGTGCCAAGCTTTTCTTTTTCTTTGTTTATTACCAGCAAAAGAACATTGAAGTGATGTGGGTTTTCTCTTTTTATGTTGTAGTTATTAAGTAATCATTAATTATGTTGTAGTTATTAAGTAATCATTAATCCTAAAAAATTATTTAGTGGGTCTTTTTTTTTCTATGTGGTTTATTTAATTAATCGTATCAATGGAAAAAAAAGGTTTCTATTGCTAAAAAGGAGAAAATATGTATGTGTAAATCATGCCAATATTAATTTATTTTCAGTGTAGTCGTTAACGTTACTTTACATTATAGGGCTTTAAATTATCATGTTAGAATTTAGATAAGAAGCGAAAGAGTAATTGGAAAAAATAGGCAAATCAATCGGCGCGAGCGGTTGATAAGCCTTATTCAGGTAGCCAGACTCTACACTGAACTACATAAGTGCAATTTTAGTAGCTTTAAGTTTTAGTTTTGTTTTGGCGATAGATATATAATTTTTTTGGTAATTTCACTCACCCACTGCTGGTTCTCGAAGAAGGCCTTCTTGTCGATGCGGTGTTGGGGGGTTATTAGTAAGCAAACTTAAAATTATAAATGCACTATTTAGTTTTTTTTTTTAAATTAAATTTATAATTAAAATATAGGATTATTTATTTCTATTTTTTTTTTCATTCTTTTTGTTTCCTTTAATTTTTTTTTTTATATTGTCATGATTAATTATTTTTATTTTTGACTTGAAGTCGTTTTATTTTTGCCTTGGCAACGAAACTTTTTTTTTCCGTGTACGATTTTACATTAACGTTTGCCCACTTGTATTTTTTTTTTTTTCGTTTTTTATTGCTTTTACTTATCTGCACACACACACATCACTATCCCATGCTCTTGTTTTATGTAATATGTAATAGGTTTAACTTCAATTCATAGTTAGGTTTTTAGGCACTTAGGTTATTTTAATTTGTTTTAAGTTTTACCTAGTTTTGTAATTGTTTTTTTTTTTTTTTTATTTCTAGGTAGATTTTCTGTAGATTTTTCCTGCAACCGCCAACAAATTATATCCCAGCAGAGGTGGGTGACTCCAGCCGAACAGTCGGCGTGGAAGAGTCTTAAAATGCAGCTTCAATTCCTCAGATAACTGCGGGAATAAAACTCTTTAATTTCGGGCAATATTTTCCCAGAATTTCTTGCATATTTACCCAGTGATTTGCTTCTGTACTGGGATCGATCGACCTGGCGATTTCTCGCTGTGGAGTCGTCGATGAATATAACGCGTGACCTAAACGTGCACAACGGCTATTAGAATTTGGTTTTTCTTAAATTTTTAGTAAAATATTTACCTTGCCGACACGGCAATCCACGGCCATTTATTAATTGCCTTTTCTTTCGGGGCTTTTAATTTGGATGCCGAAAGAAAAGCTGGATTAAGTTGGGAGCACATGGGAGCACTCTCCAGTTCTTTTTTTTTTCTTTGCCTTTTTGCTAGGTCTTCTCTCTTCAGGGTCTGACTTATCAGCTTGGCGATCGGATTAGGAAAAGATCGAAGCTAGATGCTGGGGACCCGAAGAACCCTTATCCGAATCAATATTCACCAGCTGGTCAATTTAAATGACGTTGCCAGATAAGGTGCCGATAATTATTATCGCTAATAACGAAGGCGCGAATTTCGGTGATTTAAAAAAAATCTTGATATATGGGGACATTACATTGCTTCATAGGGCCTATCCATAATGTTTTTTTTTCAGGTAAATTCATTAAAATGAAAATTTCATACGATATCTCTGCGAAAAAAAGAGATATTTAATCAAACTCAACAGCACTTAAAAGGGCTAGGGTTATACTTTAAGATGACATTTTTAATATTTTTAGTAAAAAAACTAATTCGATGCTACATAACCTCAAATATAGGTAAAAAACACTGTTTTTGAACTTTAAGGTTAGGATATCTCGGAAACCAGAGCCAATTCGGAAATTTAGACCTCGGATTCGGATTCAGCGCACCGAAAACCTTCGGAAAAGTATATACTGGTTTCTGGGTCAGAGGGTCGAGCTGATTTTGTCGGCCTGTGTTATTATTATTTATTATTATTTATTAAATGAGTTATTTATTTCTTATTATTTGTGAGCGGCCCGCGTCACATACCTTCGATTCAATCAAGCTGTTCACGCCAGAAGGGCGCTTATTTTCCAGAGGCAGTGTGATCCCGTACACTCGCTCTCTCTCCCTCTTCCACTGCACTTTCGTGCATAGAGCTTCTTATCCGCTCTCCCCAAGCTAGCTTTAAGACTTCTTGTATTTAGTACTAATTTACGATTCCACAAATAAAGACGCACGTCGCTTAATATCCCGAAAGTTCTTCCGTGTTTTACTTATCGAGTGTTCCAGGTTAAAGCCATCCCCCTCCGAACATTTGGTCCATCAGAGCCGGATTATTCTATCCCAGCAGCAGTGGCTTTAAAACCGCACAAGATAAGTGAACATTTCCATAATTTTGTCTAAATCCAAGTACGATTGATCCGACACTACGGCAGCTTCCGATTCCAAGTCCGAGTATTATAATCCAATTGTGCAATTAATTTCTGCGAGTTCCTAAATTAAAAAAGTGTGTATTTAAATAAATGCCATAAGCCACAGCGAAACTTCCAATTTCGAATTTCTCTTCGTTCACTGTATTCCGCTTGCATTTATTTACACTCTCCTATATACATTCAATACAGTCCACTCCACTGCTCGCCACCAGCAAATTATATAAAATTATTTAAATATATACCTACAATTACAAATATAATATTTCGGCACGGGTATTTTAATAATTTAAACAATTTACTCCATAACTTAAAATAAATATATTTATAATAATTCCTCAACTTTAAACTACAAAATTCTACAAATACAGTCCTATAAATAAATAAATACATATATCTCCAAAATCACGGCACAGAAACGCCGGCTTTAGTTGTTCATTTATTTATCTACTCTTCCCTGCTGTATCCTGAGCTTCATCCAATTACATACATATTCGACTGCAAGTCGACGCTCCGATTTTTGGCAATTTTTTCCGCCTTTCGTTGTCTCCGCTATTCTGCATTGGCAAACGGTGAATGCACAAATATATTCACATGCACGTCTTATCTTCAAGAAAGTACCGCGGCAAATACAGCAGCGGTCAACTGAATAAGTCCAGGCACACAAAATAATTTTAAAATTATTTTTTATAAAATTCCAACTAACTAAATCAGTTAGAAATTCAAGTGCGCTTCCATATCCGCATTAGTGTGACCGTATCCGTTCTGCAGCAGAGAGAATTTTATTCGGTTAATTCGTACATCGCCGCCACTACACAATACAATTCAAAAATTAAATTCCTAATACGTTCCGATTGGTTCCTAAATTTCAATTCCAGCTTCTCTACAATATAAGGTAATTCGATAGTTCAATTGGTTGCACGCTTATCCATCGTCCCAAATATATACGTTTTTTTTTCGATCCAATTGGTTGCACGTTTTATCCAGCGCCCCAAATATAAGTTGTTTTCGATCTTTTAACTGGTTGAACGCTTTATCCAGCGTCCCAAATATAAGTTGTTTTTCGATCTTTCAACTGGTTGTACGCTTTATCCCGCGTCCCGAAAATATAAGTTAATTCGATCAAAAATATAACCATAAACAAACAATCCAGTTTGTTTTTTTAAATAACCAGAATGACTGCTTCCATTTTAAATAAATTAATTTAGATCTGTGACCGTCTAAGTCTAAAATCTGCAAGCCAGCAGCACCCAGTCCATCCAAATATACGTGTCAAATTCATCTCGACCAAGGCCGAGCGCTATGGGATAAATTCGAGAAAGAATATGAAGCTTGTTCAGAGCAAATTGAAGTTGGCTTAGACGGCACGGCGGATACCTTACCGACTCTAATGGCAAAATACGAGTATGCCAATTTTATTTACGAAAGGTGTGCCGCAAAGCTCATGGAACAGATCGATACGATCTCGTCAAAACAGCTCCAGTCCAATCCCCTGCGCCCAAAAATTTCTTTGCGTCTGGCTGTCGGCTCATTCCATAGTTTCCAATTCACCAATCACCACTCACCAACGATGGTTTCCTATATGAACGTTTTGAAAGCTAGATAGCACTGGTGAACAGCCAACTGAAGAAATTACTAAACATGCAGTCCATTGCACATAAATCTTCGGCAGCCTTGAAAGAGCTGCAAAAAAATGCCTCACATCCCTAAATTTGTCCGCCCTTCCTACGGATAATTGGGATTGTCTCCTGGTGTATGTGTGTTCCACAAAGCTTCCAAAATGATCGCTCTCATTATGGGAGCAATCTATCCCGAACAAAACCAACCTTTCTACGTGGGCAGAACTTGATTCTTTCCTGGCACAGAACTCTAGAGACTATAGATTCTATTCAACCTCCTAAGTTGCGCCTCCATCCGTCCGAAACGACACCCTCCGACGTGTCGCCACGAATACTGAAATCCTTCAGTACGAGGATCGTTCCGATGCGATGTATGTTCCAAAGAGAACCATCCAGTGCATGTATGTCCACGCTTCCTCCAGATTACGACAGAGGATCGCACCGCTTACATCCGAAAAAGGCAATTGTGCTTCAATTGCTATGCAATGCTTCACGTGTAATGGTCGGCATCACACTTTGTTGCATCCAAGCAGTGTACCGGTTCCTCTAGATACTGCATCCGCTCCGTTCCAAAGGATTTCCTCGTTCTCCAAACGAGTTACCTCTTCTCCCGATTCCTCCAATTACTGGGTTCCATACGACGTGGTAAAATGCAGACGTTCCCGAGGTATTTTATCCTACCAATGCCGACTCTGCCAAGGGAACCATCCTCTTCGAAAATGCCACCGTTTCCTTCTGCTTAGCGCTAAGGAACGGCTTCAAGGAATGGTATAAACGAAGTACTGCGTCAATTGCCTGGCCCACCATCACTCCAAGGGATCTTGCCGCAATGACGACTGATGCCAGTCGTGTGGCCAGAATCACCACACACTTCTCCATTTCGACAAATCGCTCAGCGTATCCAACGCTTTCCCGAGCTAAGACCTCCAAATATTCCTACTGCGTATCCTCGCAAGGAGGGCCTCGAAAGCCTACTAATGTTTACACCAAAGGGCGCTTATTTTCCGGAGGCACTGTGATCCCGTACATTCGCTCTCTCTCTTCCTCTTCCACTGGACTTTCGAACACAGAGCTTCTAATCCGCTCTCCCAATCTAGCTTTAAGACTTCTTGTATTTACTTAGTACTAATTTGTACCAATAAAGACATACGCACATCGCGCAAAACCCCGAAGAGTTCTTTCGTGTTTTATTTATCGAGTGCATTCTAAATTAAAGCAACCCCCCCTAAGAACACACGGAGTTACCAACCCTGCCTAAAATTCAGTGTCTGCTTATTTTTTCTTCAAATAGCGAAATTTCAAAATAAGTATTAACCTGTTCGATCAAGTTATATATTTTATGCCAAAAAATTCAATTTTATTTTCCCTTATTTTAAGTAAATCTATAAGTTTCGACGTTTCCTCTAAATAAATTCTAGATTGGCCAACATTGCTATGGAATGCCTGCTCTACGTTTAAAGCTTTGCCACTCGTTTTATGTGACATAAGTAGTATAAATACCCGATTAGCGGGACCTTTGATGTCAGCAGGGTAATAAAAATGCAATTAATGGGTTAGCTGTCAAAATTAAGTAATAAAAATGCAATTAATTAATGAGGGTCAACCGAGGGGGTAAAAAAGATGAAATAAATTAGGGTCACAGCATGTAAAAGGTCTAAAAGGGTTCGCCGCAGCGATCAGGGGCGGGAGAGATCCCGCGCCGCAGCGATCCTGACTCGCACGTGTACGTTCACGAGCAATTCTGAGTAAAAGGGACGGTGTGTAATTAAAGAAGGGAACTAAATTCCTATGAAGAACGGTCACCAACGACCCTTTAAAAGGGACAGTCTATGATTTTCCCACACTTCCTCCACCTACAACTGATCGAATGCTTGCAATAACATGTTGAATTAGTCAACACAACTGGGAATGCGTGGGAGTTGGGTAAATGGAAACACTTGTAACGGTTTCTCAACGAACTCAGAACACGCTTCAAAAGGGATAAAAAGGGTGGAAAAGAATTTTTGGGTTTTTTCTGATTTTTGTGGGTCTCTATATAGACTAACTGAGTCTTAAGAATCACTTTTATTTTGTTATTCGAACAATTTGGAATATTCGTCGGTTTCTGTGAAATTTCAAATCCACAAGTCCAAAATTAAATTTTTAAAAACAAAATAATTAAAAATTTAAAAAGTTCGCTACTTATTTAAGCCCAAACTTTAGTGAAAACCAAAAAACCCAAATTTAAAACAAATTTAAATAATCGAAAAACAAAAACAAAACAAAAAACCAAAATGTACGCCAACAACATTAACAACAACTTTATCAAGAACGTGAATGGCATCAATGGCATAACCATGTTCGTACCGAACAACATAAATATTCTACTGCCAAACCCCTGAATTGAGAAATTAAAAAAATTACCGACGGCTACAAGGGACGCATTCTTCAATATATGTACATGAACGAGGGAGCAGCTCTTAGGATACCGCGTAAATTTCTTAATGAAGCGGGCCAAGCGCTGCTACCTCACACTGAAAGAGTACTATCTACCCATTGGCCTACCTCACCGGCCACCATGTCTTGAACTATCATTTTCACAAGATGCGTCTGTCTTCGGACACGGAGTGCAGGCTCTGTAAAGAAGACGACGAGATGATCAAACACATTCTTTGTGAGTGTTCAGCCATTATTTGGTCCAGAAGGAGGCACCTGCACAGCGAGTTCTTGACAGCTTCGCAGATCAGGCAAGCCTCGACAAGAGATCTCTTAGCCTTCATAAGGAAGGTTGAGCAACTCTTGTCTCAATAGGGAGTAATATAGGCACAAAAGATCACTCAGTCGCAGTGCCTTAAGTCTCTGTAGGGAGATCTGCCCAACATTTATTATTATTATTATTATTATTATTATTATTATTATTATTATTATTATTATTATTATTATTATTCCCGCAAGGGCACCCTACCCGGGTGACGGGCCTGACACACCCGCGTTCCCTAGTCACGGCACGACCACGGATATCACAAGGACCAACGACCAGACGCAACCCTTCTGAATCGACGATCTCGGGCTGACGAATGCGGCATTCCGTTACCTTAGTAAGCAAGAGTGACATCTTGATGAAACGGCTTTCGGGATAATGTCTCATTCGCCTCCGTCCAAATAAAACTTAGCAAGTCTCTAAGTACGTTCGAACCGCTCGCCGATGGCTCGGTGGTGCAGGTGCAGTTGAGTGAACTCCTGCTTAGAGTCCGTCCTGGCTCTGAACACAGTTGCCCATGAAGCACTGTGTCAACCCTCGCATGGACCTCACTGCTTGCATAGGGACCCATGGGGACACTTTCGGACTACTGCACATAGGCGGGGAGACAGCGGCTTAGAGTTTGGACCAAACCACACAAGATGATCAGCGCACAACAAAATAAGGACAATGAGGGAGAAGTATTCAGGAAGAGCGGCCTGATGGCAAGAACACCGGACAACAACGCGACGACAATGACCCATCCAAGCCCTAAGGATGGGGAGAAGGACAAAACAGAGGTCGAAGGTGAAATAACCCCCCACCCGCCGCAACCGACTGTTCTGTTAACACAGACCTCGACGTCAAGCTCCCCACGTCAAGAGCTTATATATAAGATGCAGGCGTTAGAAGAGAAGGCCTTATCGGAATGCAAAGCAATCCTAAGGAAGATGAAGATGGCAATGCAAAAACAAAGGAACATCAGCATGGACGTCAAGGACGGTACCTCAGAAATGAGTGAGCTCTTTGATGTAATGGAAAATTACCGATCGAGCTGGAAAGCTGCTGAACTGGAGCGCTCAAGGGAACCGAGGAAAGCCATAGGAAATATATCTGAAAATGGATCAAGCGAAACACCCGTCTCGACACTTAAGAAGAGGGCGGCCACTAGCCCGGCTGCGGAAGAGCCGAGCAAGAAAGTCAGGAATAGGCAGGCAAATGACGGATTTCAAACGGTCAAATATAAGAAGGGGAAAAAGGAAAGCAACACTAAAGAAGCTGACGTAGGGCACAGTGTAGCTGAAAAAACAAAAGACAAGCCTAGCGCAAGAACGCGCACTCGACCAGAAGCTGTACTAGTTAGACCAGCAGAGGGAAGAAGCTACGCCGAGGTGCTGTGCAATCTGCGTAAAAACCTGAAACCTGAGGACTCCGACAGTAATATACAGTCGGTAAGGAAAACAAAGTCAGGCGATATGCTTTTGGAACTTTCCAAAGGAAGCCAAACGGACAAACTGTGCGAACAAATCAAGAAGACACTTAAAGAGGGCGCAACAGTGAAGACCATGAAGCAACTGGTCAAACTGGAAATCAGAGACATCGACAGCATCACACAAGAGGACGAAATAATATCAGCAATTAGAGAAGGAATAGGCGACACAAGCCAAGACATCACAATACATCTGACAGGAGTAAATAGGTCTGAGCAAAGGCGAGCCTTTGTTACACTGCCTTTGAAGGACGCGTCGAAGATATTGATGGAGCAGAGAGTTAAAATAGGATGGACCCGTTGCCGGGTTAAGCGGTGTCTCGACATAAAGAGATGCTTTAAGTGCTTCGGGATTGGACATGTGCAAAAGGACTGCAACGGACCAGACAGGAGGGACCTCTGCATCAGATGTGGCGAAAGTGGACATAAAATGAAGACATGCGCAAAGACTCCGAGATGCTGCATCTGCACATCAGAGAACAGGAGCGACGTTGGACACCTCCCTGGATCAGCGAACTGCCCTAGCGTAGCCAGAAAAGGAAAGCCATGAAGATTCTTCAAGCAAATATGCATAGAAGCAGAACGGCAAACGACCTGCTGCACCAAATTGTGCTGGAAAACCAAATCGACGTGGTTATCATCAGCGAACAATACAGGAGACGAGAGGAAGGTTTTTGGCTAGAAGACGATACAAAGACGGCGGCAATATGGATCCCCGACCCGACCACGGTTCCACACAGAAACGACAAAACAGGAAGATGCCATGTACTAACACAGATTAGAAACTGGACGATATTCAGCTGCTATTTGACCCCAAGTGACGATATTCAGACTTTCCAGACGAAACTTGACTGTATTGAAGACAACGCAAGGCAAATAAGAGGTGACATTATAATAGCAGGAGATTTTAACTCCAAAGCACAAGAATGGGGAATGCCATTAACCGACTATCGAGGCCGGAGAGTTCTCAACATGGCGGCAAGTCTAGGAATGCTAACTGCGAATTTAGGGACAACAGCAACATTCAATCGACTAGGCAACCAGGGTACAATCCCTGACATAACGCTAGTGTCAGAAAACGACGCACACAAAATCAAAGACTGGAAGGTTATCGACACCTACAACGGAAGTGACCATAACTATATAACGTTTGACATAACAGGAAACTCAGTGACTACCGTAGCACCGAAGAGAAAAGGATGGAATGTCAATCGTCTGGACAAAGCGCGGCTGATACAAGAGATCGACGCAAGACAAAACCGGCAGAGTGGCGGAGATATAGTTGACCGTAACATGGCAACGATAAAGCGGGCCTGCAACGCTGCAATGCCAAAATTGGGCAACCCTCGCAGACAAGGACAAGAAGTGTATTGGTGGACAGAGGAGATAAAGGCTCTTAGAGAGACTTGCATTAAAAACAGACGCCGCCTCACCAGAGCTAGACGTAGAGGAGAGTTTGCTGAACAAGAAAGTCTATTTAAGAAATCCAAGAAGGACTTAAATACTGCCATCCGGAAGAGCAAAACAGAGAAATGGAAACGCCTCTGTGACGACGTCAATACTGACCCATGGGGTATGGGATATAAAATTGTGATGAAGAAGCTGAGAGCAAGAAGTACAACACCGGAACTGGAGGAAGGACAAATGGACCACATAGTCAAAGCACTATTCCCCGATCACCCAAACAGCTTCTCGAGAACCACCTCACCAAACGCAGAAGAACAAATCGAGCTGTTCACATTGGACGAACTACAGAGAGCGGCAAAAACATTAAAAAAGAGAAAGGCCCCAGGGCCCGACAACATTCCAGCAGAGGTCCTAACAGTAATAGCGGAGAGCAGACCCCAAATCCTGCTGGATATGTACAATGAGTGCATTACCAGCGGGAAATTTCCAGACGTCTGGAAAGTGCAGCGCCTGGTGCTGATAAGCAAGGGAAAGGGAGACCCCTTAACTCCATCAGCTTATCGACCACTGTGCATGCTAAACACAACCGGTAAACTATTAGAGAAAATGATCAAGCCGCGACTGTCAGCAGCGATCGAAAGAGCGGGTGGTCTCTCCCCGAGGCAGTATGGCTTTAGACCAGGCAGGTCAACCATTGGGGCAATAAGCGAGGTCGTTAGCCAAGCGCTTACCAGCCATCAAGGCAACCATTTCTCTAGACCGGTAGTACTACTAGCAACTCTTGACGTGAAAAACGCATTTAACAGCGTTAAATGGGGAAATATAATTGACGCTTTGAAAAGACGATTCCAGATCTCAGGATATCTTATGCGGATAATACAAAACTATCTTGACAACAGACGGCTGCTGTATCAAACAAAAGCAGGACAGAAATGCATAGAGATAACTTCAGGGGCAGCGCAAGGATCTATACTTGGACCGGAGTTATGGAACATCAGCTACGACGAAATTTTACACCTAGAAATGCCTGACGACACGTTTATCGTGGGATACGCAGACGACATTGTCGCAGTCATTACAGCTCGAAACACCGACTACGCACAGCGTAAGCTGACACAAGTAATGACGCGGGTCAAAAGGTGGCTGAACTCACACGATCTACAACTAGCGGACGAAAAAACCGAGATACTGATAGCTTCCAGAAAAAGGATACCACTAGAAATAGATATGACAGTTGGGGAAAACATAATAAGGACGCGGAAGGTTATAAAGTACCTAGGAGTTAGACTGGACTCAAAACTGACATTCAGCGCACACATTCAAGAGACGAGGAAACGGGCGACCGAGACGACGAAGTCGCTTAGCAGACTCATGGCAAACGTTGGCGGCCCTTTACAATCAAGGCGGAGACTGTTGATGGAGGTGAGCAACGCGATCATGCTGTACGGATGTGAGGTCTGGGAAGGAACCCTCGAGACTGCCATCAGGTCAAACCCCTTACTGGCGGTGCAGAGAACCATGGCTCTACGAATCGCGAGCGCGTATCGAACGGTATCCGGTCCGGCTGCATCAGTAATTGCAGGCGTGATACCAATCGACTTAGTGTCAAAAGCGAGAAAACGGATCTATGAGACGAGACAAGCTGGAGAGACGACGAGAGCGCTAATCGAAAGAAGCAAAGAAGAAACCCTCCAGCAATGGCAGGAAAGATGGGCAGCTGAAGAAAGGGGAAGATGGACTGCTAGGTTGATACCCAACCTGGTAACATGGACTAAAAGAAAACACGGAGAGGTGGATTACTACACCACACAGATGCTGTCAGGACATGGTTACTTTGGTACCTTTCTACACACGATTGGAAAAAGAGATGACGGAAGATGCGTATATGGTGATGCGGAGATGGACAACGTGGAGCACACTATTTTCCAGTGCAAAAAGTTCGGACCAGCGCGTAGACGCATGGAGGAACTTGTCGGAGCAATAACCCCCGAAAATATTGTTCCAAAAATGATAGACAGCGAAGCAGCCTGGAAACACATTGCAGGATTTGTCGAGACCATTCTCAGAAGTAAAAAGCCTGATTTGGACGAAACAGCTGGGTGACCTGGACGCAGACGAAGATGAAAGCGCATAGCGCTTAACTGGCGCCACCTCGAAGTAATGGCGAAAGCTTTTCCGAGGTGGAAACACGGCCATAGGCGAGGGGGGGGTTTAGTGGGTGCAAGCCCCACATACCTTTTTTTTTTGCGACGGCAGAAAAGGATGCGTTAGGCATTCCCCCTCCTCAACCCAAAAAAAAAAAAAAAAATTTTTTATTATTATTATTATTATTATTAATAAAATTATTATTATTATTATTATTATTATTATTATTATTATTATTATTATTATTATTATTATTATTATTATTATTATTATTATTATTATTATTATTATTATTATTATTATTATTATTATTATTATTATTATTATTATTATTATTATTATTATTATTATTATTATTATTATTATTATTATTATTATTATTATCTATCCCGCACGTGTATGTTTATCAGGCGCATGTACTCGTTCACCCACGACCCTTCACTTAAAAAAGGGACGGAGTGTAATGGAAAAGGGCGCACCGCAGCGATCCCGCGCCGCAGCGATCCTGCCTCGCACGTTTACGTTCACGAGCAATCCTGAGTCAAAGGGAGGGTGTGTAATTGAAGAAGCGAGCTAAATTCCTAGGAAGGACGCTCACCAACGACCCTTGAAAAGGATAGTCTGTGATTTTCCCAACTCTCCCTCCACTTACAACTGATCGAATGCTTGAAACATCATGTTGAATTAGTCAACACAACTAGGAGATCGTGGGAGTTGGGTAAATGGATACACTTGTAACGGTTTCCCAACGAGGACAATCATCCAAGGCCCTTGAAAATGATAGTCTGTGATTTTCCCACACTCCATCCACATACAACCGATCGAATACTTGAAACATCTTCTTGAATTACTCAACGCAACTAGGACTGCGTGGGAGTTGGGTAAATGGATACACTTGTAACGGTTTCCTAACGAACTCAGAACACGCTTCAAAAGGGATTAAAAAGGGTGGGAAATAATGTGAAGTGATTCCCAAATGTTTGTGTTTTTTCGGATTTTTGTGCCTCTCCGTATAGACTAACTGAGTCTTAAGGGGGTCTTCTACCTTCGCGCTCAAATTTGGAGCCTATTTTTCAAAAATGGATTGCATAAAAACTACACATGATATCCGAACAAAATTTTTTTTATTTGATTAACTAATGCTTGAACTTGACAAAAAAAAAACCATATGAATTTATCATAACATTTGCCATTGGCGCGTCGTCGAATTAACCTCTGCCGGCGCGAAAGAGTCAAACGGCTGGCAAGAAATCTCAGCTTCAGAACATGCAAACAACAAGAAGTTTTTTTAAACTTAATTTTAAGAACGTCGATTAGGTCAGGACACAAGCTTTTTTTAATATTTGCAAATTTCACAAAATGGCAGCGATTTGAACAAAAAATTTAATTTTTTACCATGTTTTTCAACCTAAAAATGACTGTAAAAAATTGAAAAAAAATTTTTTCGAAAAAAGCTTGTGTCCTGACCTAGCGAGATGTTTTGTGAATAAGTAACGCTTTACAGATCTAGGATATCTTCTATGGTTTCGTCAAAATCGTGCCAAAACTTTTGAAAAACACTACTTTCGGGAAAATGCGTTTAAAGATAGGAAAAATGGTCGAAACGTATGGAGGTGGCAATCTTTCGGGCTTCGTTTACCCATGAAGGAATGCGAATTTTACAAAACCCTTTATATGGCGTATTCCTCAGATCCTCTAGTATTTAAAAAAATTAAAAAAAAAAATTGATTTTTTTAAACCGCGAAGGTAGAAGACCCCCTTAAGAATCACTTCTAGTTTGCTATTCAAACAATTCGGAGTATTCGTCACTTTCTGTGAAATCCACAAAATCCACAAGTGCACTTAAGTTTTTAAAATCAAATAATTACAAATTTCAAAAGTTCACAAGCCCGAGCTTTAGTGAAAAACAAAAACTCAAATTTGAAACAAATTTGTTTTAGTGAAAAACAAAAACTCAAATATAAAACAAATTTATATAAACTAAAAACGAAAACAAATCAAAACCAAAATTTACGCCAACAACATGAACATCAACATCGTCAAGAATGCGAATGGAATTTTCTGCGACTTCTGTCAGGAACAACTTCCAGCCAATACCAAATGGCATCACCATGTTCGGACGGATAAACATAAATATGCTGCGGTCAAACCTGTAAATGGTCAAATTAAGCAAATTACCGACGGCTACAAGGGACGTATTCTTCAATATATGTACAAGAACGAGGGAGCAGCTCTTAGGATTCCGCGTGAATTCTTAAATGAAGCGGGTCAAGCGCTGCTCCCTAATATTGAAAGAGTCCTATTCACTCATATCTCATCAAAAATAAATTTCGAGTTATTTGCGGAATACATTTTGATGAAGGATGAGGAAATTCATGTCGAAGTAAAATCGTTCCAGAGCAAGAATTATATAATGCCCACACAATAGGTATAATAACCAAAATGGATGAATTCCAAGAAGCGGGAAGTGGGTGGACACTAACTGAAATAATTAGAGTTGAATTGAACATGTTACAATGTGTTCCTCTAAAAGGATCGGAGTATTTCGACCTACCCACACCCCTGAAAAACCGGAAAGCATGCATCAATGTTCAAAACAATGATGCTTACTGTTTCAAGTGGGCGATTATCTCAGCACTTGACCCAAAAGAAAAGGGAGAACGCTGCAATGCATATGGAGTGGATATTAAATCTCCAATCATCCAAACCAGCAACGGGATCACAGTGGACTTCTCAGGATTATCGTTTCCAATCCAACTGAAACAAATAAATCGCTTCATAGAGAAAATTCAACATATCAGCATAAATGTGCATCTATATGAAGAGGAAAAGGACAATGTTGACGGACCTCTTTTCTTAACTGGAGCGAAGAGGGAACATCATATAAATTTGTTGTACCTCAACCCCCCATACACCAATCTACATGGACATTATGTCTGGATTAAAAATATGTCTCGGTAAGCATCTATAAAATCAAAGAAAAAAAAACATAAAATAAAAAAAAATTATAATATTAATATATATTTATTACTTATCAAATTTACTTTTTAAATTTATTGCCTTTTTTATTTCAGCCTTTTATCGTCTCAATTGGGAAAAACTGGTGTTTACGTGAGGGGCCCATTGTACCCCTCTGGCCACCGAGCTTCCGAAAGCTCGGCCGCTCTTGCGCTCCCGTCTTTCGGGCTTCCGCGCATAGCTCGTCGAGCGTGCCGACGCTCGCCCGCTCTCCGCTCCGCTGCAATCTCCGGCCGCTTCGCTGCACTATTCCGCCGCTCTTCGGCACCTTTCTTGGCAGCGATCGTTCTCTATGCTCTTCTCTACATCTTTGGCCACTGCACTCACCCGCCGCTCCCTGGCCAAGCGCATCCGCTCTCGCCCCTCTGATGCTCCCGCGCCCCGATCTCGGGATAATTCCGAACGCAGTCGGCCGCTGTCGATCTCCCGCTCTCGCTTTAGCGAAGTCTCTATGTTTAAGCTTAGATTAGTATTATGTATGCAGCGAAATAAAGCTGACGCACCCCGACCGATCCCACGACGCCCCCGACTTTTCATTTCATCATTTTCGACTGCATCGTGGGAAATTTCTACCTTTCTGGAATCCTTTAGCGGAGGATCCTGCCACCCCCCTACATAAACATGGTCCTTCGAGCCGGATAAGGATATCATCCTGGAATCCTTTTTTCACCAGCAGCTCTGGTGGTGCCGCCGCTAAAGATAAGTACAAGGTCTTTTCGTCTCATTCTCGCTGCCGATCTTCAGCAGTGGTCCGAACATTCAAATTAGTTCACACTGCTGCAAGATTGTTTAATTTTCTTCAGTGTCAACTCCAAGTCCGAGTTTTCCCGACACAACGGCAGTTGAGAAATTAATAGTGCTTCTAGTCCGCTGAAATTTTTCCATCCGTCTCTGCTTTGTGTGTGTCGCCAATTCCTCGCCGTTCTCTATTCCCCGTTTATGGCATATGTGCATATGTGCACCCATACACACACATCTACACGCTTGCGAACTTCTGCACATATTTGGGTGCACTTTTACCTCCGCGAAAAATTGCAAAGTGAAAAGTGAAATTATGTGGTGAGAAAAAAGGCACAATTAATATCTGCCAACAGGTGCCGCGTTATTGTTGTTTCTTTTTTTCTCCCCCCTCTTGCGACCCTTACGCATGCACTGCTTTGCCGACGCCATAGCAGTGAGCCTTTCAGCCGCCTTTTATTTTCTATTACTCTTACTATAATAATTACAATCGAAGCAAAAATATAAGTAAACTCCACGTCCAAGTCACGCAATATATTTACTCCAAATATATACCTCCATTTATATTTACTTATTGGGTTCCTAAAACATCAAGATCTTAGACTTTCCTGTCTACATTCTTGTTCCCAATTCTGCTTTTTAATCCGAATCAGGCATTGTCCGCCTACAGTAACAGTCGCTCCGTTTTTCTGGGTTGTTATTTTTTCAGCTGCCTCCGATTATTTCTCTGCGCGAATTTAACCAACTCCAACGAGGCAAATCAAAGCATTCATCTTCTGGCTATTTTCCATTGTACGTGCAAGGGGCAATTATTTAAATAGTTTCCAACGCCACAATTCGAATCAATTTATTTCTTGATTTAATTTACTCATCTTCGGAAACCCTCTGTTCTTCTCAAATCTGCCCAGTTCTCAAATTACAATTTGAGCGCCCTCCAAGTCGGTGAATAATTCAGATCAGTTGATCAGCCCGATCCACGTTCGCTTCCGTCAATCCTCCTAAACTGGTCCCATTCCGCATCTCCGTGCCCGTCTCATCTAAAGCCCTTCGCCCAAGCTTACCCCGTCCATTTCCAATATGGCTCCAAATGCGGTAGAAATCGCCGTGAGCAAATTTAGTTCTACAACGGAGTTAATTATCCAATTCGAAGCTGACATTTACGCCCCTGCATCTGGAGGTTTATCCCCTCATATGTGCCGAGTCCATCTGGACGAAATCCGGGCCTTATGGGAAGGTGTGAAGAAGGGCTATATGAGCTGCTTGGACCTTCTTTCCGTGTCCGCTGAAGATCCGACCACCGCAACAGTACTTAAGGTTAAGTACAATTATTGTTATTCCATCTACTCGAGATGTGTCGCCCAGCTCCACGAAGCAATAGAGAATGGCGCCTCCCTGTCCACCCAGTCGTCCGCAAGCATCCCACCGCCCACTTTTACTGGTTGTCGCTTGCCACCAGTGAACATCGAAGTCTTTGAAGGCGAGTATCTTCGGTGGCCTACCTTTAGGGACCTTTTCACGGCAGTCTACATCAACAATTCGAGACTTACGCCAGTGGAAAGGTTGTTCCACCTTCTTTCGAAAACGAGTGGTGATGCGCACGCCATTGTTTCCAAGGCACCGCTAACGAATGAAGGGTTCGTCTCCGCGTGGCAAAGCCTTACGGACCGCTTCGAAAATAGGCGAATTTTAGTAAACAGTCAGCTGAAGATTCTTCTTAATATTCAGGCAATTCCCCAAGAATCCGGGGCAGCTTTAAAAGAGCTGCAAGGCACCATCCAAAGTTGCCTAACATCCTTGAAGATGTCCTCCATTCAAGTCGAGGCATGGGATTGTCTCCTTGTGTATATGATTTCCTCCAAGCTTCCAAATCTCACTCTTTCTCTCTGGGAACAGTCGATCCAGAACAAGTCTGAAATTCCAACCTGGAATAAGTTAGATGCGTTTCTGACAGAGCGCTATCGGACTCTGGAGGCCATCGACGATGTCAGGCCTAGCGACTCTGGGCATGTTCCGCCAAAACCGACAATTGTCAACCCACCCGCGCACATACTCAACTCTAACGAATCCAGGATGGCTCCGGCTCCCAGAGGGTGTGACCTGTGCGCCATGGGAAATCACCCTCTGCGTACATGTCCCCGTTTCCTAACGATGAGTGTTGATGATCGCTCAAATTTCGTCCGAAGAAAGCAACTCTGCTTAAATTGTTTGGATCGAGGCCACCAATACCGGGACTGTACCAGTGCCCATAGCTGCATCTCGTGCCACGTCCGGCATCATACGCTTCTACACCGCGACATTCCAGTTGCGTCCGTACTAAGACCATCTGCTCCGTCTAGTCCACGACCCGTGCCCCTTGCGCGAAGCGCTCCAGTTTCCGCCGACCACTCAAGTGTCCGAGTCTTTTCCACGCGAGTTTCCTGTGCATCCAAAGGTCCGTTGAACACACCCCTTCCTACTCGCAGTGCGGCCGCCTTAAGAGGCAGGCGTTACAGAAGCACTAACTCCTACCGGTGTCGAGTCTGCAACGGTATCCATCCCCTTCGAAAATGCCAGCAGTTCCTCAAGCTGAGTGCTGAACAGAGGCTCCGCGCGGTTATCGTCCACCGCTACTGTTCCAACTGTTTGGCCCACGAGCATTCCGAGGGAATCTGTCGCAAGGCGGACCGATGCAAAACGTGCAATCTGCACCATCATACGCTCCTCCATCCAGCGCATCCAGAGCTCGCGGCCCATTCGCAGAATCGGGCACCTCCCTACTTCTAATTTGCAAATTACGATCCATCACTCACGCTTTATTCTTCATCCAGACCAGATCCAATGTCAACACTTCCATTTCTTCTACAAGCAGACGTACCCGAGGTACCTAGTCCTACCCAAGCCGAGTCTGAGCGGAATTCATCATCAACATTTCGCCGCAAGCAGACGTTCTCGAGGTACTTAGTCCTACCGAAGCCGAGTCTACACGGAATCCATCCGCGACAGAGAGATCATCGCATCAGTACGCTCCGTGCCGATCAGTTTCGCCGTCTCAACGCCCTATGATGCGCATAGATCACGGCAGCTGAAGCCGCTCCGGATCCTGCCACCAGCAATAAGAAGGACGACAATGTTGCAATCCGAGTGATTGCAAGGGGGGCCGGAATGTTTACGTGAGGGGCCCATTGTACCCCTCTGGCCACCGAGCTTCCGAAAGCTCGGCCGCTCTTGCGCTCCCGTCTTTCGGGCTTCCGCGCATAGCTCGTCGAGCGTGCCGACGCTCGCCCGCTCTCCGCTCCGCTGTAATCTCCGGCCGCTTCGCTGCACTATTCCGCCGCTCTTCGGCACCTTTCTTGGCAGCGATCGTTCTCTATGCTCTTCTCTACATCTTTGGCCACTGCACTCACCCGCCGCTCCCTGGCCAAGCGCATCCGCTCTCGCCCCTCTGATGCTCCCGCGCCCCGATCTCGGGATCGCCGAACGCAGTCGGCCGCTGTCGATCTCCCGCTCTCGCTTTAGCGAAGTCTCTATGTTTAAGCTTAGATTAGTATTATGTATGCAGCGAAATAAAGCTGACGCACCCCGACCGATCCCACGACGCCCCCGACTTTTCATTTCATCATTTTCGACGCATCGTGGGAAATTTCTACCTTTCTGGAATCCTTTAGCGGAGGATCCTGCCACCCCCCTACATAAACAACTGGAAATAGCCGTTTGTTCTGCGACCTATGCCTCGCTTACTCAACAAGTTTGGCAAGAGCCAATCGTCATGAAGAAAGATGTGGCAAGATCGTGATTCAACAGCTCAAGGAAGGATAAACAGAGCTGAAATTTAAAAATATTCATCGCCAGCTGGAGGTCCCATTTGCAGTGTATGCTGACTTCGAGTGCATACTTGAACGTGCATCGATAGATGTAAGTCAAAAAACCAAAATAGTTAATAAGCATAAACCAATAGCCTTTGCATATTATATCATGTGTTCCTTTGACTCAACACTTGATAAATATGTAACAAAGACTGCGTTAGATGTCGGGCGCACTTTTGTTGATTCAATTATATCCGATTTGTCTGCTATTTATGAAAAGTACATGACTCATGTAGTTCCAATGCAAATGAGTACACAAGACTCTTACGATTTTGATGAGGCACTTAATTGTCATATATGCAAGGGAATTTTAGGTAATGACAGAGTGATAGATCACTGTCATTTTACAGGTAAATTTCGTGGGGCAGTACAAATTGATTGCAACCTAAAATATAGAACAGGAGATTTTATACCTGTTTTCTTCCACAACCTCTCAAATTATAATCTCCATCTTTTCGTAAAAAATCTTGGGGACATTGATGGTGAAATTAAAATAATTCCTTTGAATACGGAATTATGTGTTTCATTATCTAAATATATCACTGTGGGAAAAAATAAGTTAGAAATTAGATTTTTAGACAATATTCGTTTAATGCCTCCAAGCTTAGACACCCTTGCAGGAAATTTAAATGAAGGGGATTTCAAGGTTCTTCGAAATCAATTTCCAAATAGAACAGATTTCAATTTACTTCTTAAGAAAGGAGTATTCCCCTATGAATATCTAGATTTGGAAAAGAAGTTGTCGGAAACTTGTCTCCCGTCAAGGAGTGCATTTTACCCTCATTTAAGAGACTTAGAATGTTCTGAAGCTGACAACCTCCATGAACCATTCAAGTGTCAAACACTTAAAGATTACACGAGCTCGACCCCGCCCACTATTACATAACTCCGGGCTTGTCATGGGATGCGATGTTAAAAACAACAGAGATATCCCTCGAATTGCTCACTGATGTTGACATGATAACATTTATTCAGTCTGGAATTCCAGGAGGTCTAGTTCAAAGTAGTCATAGATATACGAAGGCAAACCACAAATACCTTAAAAGATTTTGATCCTTCAAAGGAATCAGAGTACTTAATGTAAGTGGATGCCAATAAATTATATGGATGGGCAATGTCTGAAGCACTGCCTTATTGGAATTTTAAATGGCTAGATCAACCGGAAATAGATTTGTTCGTCATAAAATCTATTTCTGAAAGTAGCGAGTATGGATATATTCTAGAGATAGATTCGAAATGCTTATACTCGCTTTATGATTTACACAATGACTTACCTTTTCCCCTGCAAACAGACTACCCTCGAAAAACTCCAAAACTAATAGCTGATTTGTGTAATAAAAATAAATACATCATACACTATAAAGCTTTACAGCAGGCTATTACAAATGGCCTGCAGCTAGAAAAAATGCAGGCCATCCTTCAATTTAAGCAAAAACCATGGCTTAAGAAGTATATCGACATAAATCCCGAACTTAGGACTAGGGCTAAAAGTAATTTTAAAAAACACTTTTTAAGCTTTTAAACAACAGCGTTTATGGGAAGACGATGGAAAATAGCTTAAGGGGGGATATATGTACATGTAGAAACTTTGAAAAAAGGTGATTTTTTAACATTAAATCCCAGGAGAATGAAATTAAAGAGAGTCAGATTTATCTTGCTTATATTTAAAGGCATCTTTTAACTTGTGACGCGGGCCGCGCAAAAATAAATAAATAAATAATAAATAATAATAAACTGTAAATAAATAATAAATAATAATAAACTGTAAATAAATAATACACAATAATAAACTATAAATAAATAAATCATAAATAAGAAACCAGAAATAATAATAATAAATAAAATAACAATAAATGATAATAATAACCCATAATAATAATAACCCATATTAATAAACTGTAAATAAATAAAATAACAAATAATAATAATAACCCCTAATTATAAAAAACCCATAAACAACCACCCAGTGATTAAAAAGTTCAAACTCGAACGAGGCGCGCGCGCGCCCAACCAAGCGAAAGGGCACTCTAAAACCGAACGCCGGCCACACTAAACCCGAGCACCGGCCACACTAATTCGGGCAAACACACGGCCCGGGCGGGCACACCAAAACCAGCCAAGCGCTATATAAAGCGGGCGTCTGGCCTCAGAGCATTCATTCAGTAGTCGGAGTCGACCAAGGTGGAAGTCACCAGCCAGCAGCAACAAGGCGGCCAAACCAGGATTAGGAGCCAGCGGTAACTATTAATAGCCAGGAGCAAGGCTCGAACCATCGTTACGTATCCTGCTGACTTCAGGGTCCTGCATTAACCCCCCTTCCCGTATTCTGCTGACTTCAGGGTCCCCAACCAAAACATTTATTTCTCTCCGCTGACTTCAGAATCCTATAATACGTCTCTCCGCTGACTTCAGGGTCCTACAATACTTCTCTCCGCTGACTTCAGGGTCCCAACAAAAACATTTATTTCTCTCCGCTGACTTCAGGGTCCTATAATACTTCTCTCCGCTGACTTCAGGGTCCTATAACACTTCTCTCCGCTGACTTCAGGGTCCTATAACACTTCTCTCCGCTGACTTCAGGGTCCTATAATACCCTTCCCCGCTGACTTCAGGGTCCACACCCGTATTCTCGTATACCTCCCAGGGGTTCGACGGAGCCTGTTCCAGCCAGACGCGAGAGGGCCCATCCACAGACGCGGACACCGGACACGAGAAGCTTCACCCCGGACTCGGACGCTCGTCGAGGAACGCCCTCCGTGAACAATCGGCCACACCGCCCGTCTTCATATCCTGTTGCAATACACACTGTCGAGAAACCAATAAACCTTGAACATATAAGCCTAGTTAAGGTTAAACTCTGCGCGTTCTCACTGGGTCTCGGGTCAGGGATTCCTTTTCTAGCACCACTATCCTGAACCAAATAAATGTCCTGGATGACCCTGGCCAGCCCTGACTACCCGAGGCACGATCGAACGTCACAGGTGGCGCCCGAACAGGTTTAAGTGGTGATTAGAGGAAACCAACGCCGAGAGAGTGATTTCCAGTTGGGTATATATGGCAACAAAACCCGAACTGATAGAGTACGCAAGTGAATTCGGATTCATCAGGAAAGAGCGAGGATTTACGGAGAACATTGGCCGCTTTTTCAAAAAGGACGGACCACGCAGAAACAGTAAGAAAGAAGCTGACACTGCTGGCAGAAAAATACAGGAAAGAGAAAAGCCCCACCAGGGTACCGGAAATCATAGTAACAGAAGTAAAAACAAGAATGGACAAAGAAAAGGAGCTGAAAATTGAAGGGAAGAGGGAAACAGGGATAATTGACAGGGTGCGAAATTGGGATATCAGATACCAAGGGACGTCAAACCCGCTAGAATTCCTAGAAAAAATGGAGCAATGGGCAACCGGATATGGACTCCATCTGGATCAGCTGGTCCAAACAATGCCATTCATACTGGAAGGGATCGCCATAGACTGGTGGAACACGACACCAACAAGGATCACTTCATGGGCGCAAGTACGAACGGAACTGCTGGAGTACTTTTTACCGCCTCGGTACGGAGAACAGCTGGAAACCCAGATAGCGCAGTTAAGTCAGAGAGAGAACGAGCCAATAAGGGAATACGCGATGAACCTGAGGAAGCTGATGAGGTTCACGAAACTGTCGGAAACAGAAAAGCTAGACTGGGTGTATAAGAACTGCAGGAGCAAGCTAAAACTATACGCAAGGAGGACCGGATTCACAACAATCGCACAACAATCACACAATCGAACAGATGGAAGCACAAACCGGGCAAGCAGTGCCACAACCGGTGAGGCAAGAAATATGCATGCGATGCGGCGGAACCGGTCATACGGCACGCACATGCGGCAACCCACCAAGGCTGTTCTGCTGGGTGTGCGGGAGAAACGGAGTCAGAACAACAGACTGTTGCCGGGCCAGGTCGGGAAACGACGGAGGCCTGAGCGCGTAGAGCTGGAAGCTTAGGCGCGAAGAATAGGTCCAGCAGCAGGTGATATGAGGTGCGACGGCTATTAGATAGTAGCGCAGTTTGGAGTAGGGTGTAGGAGTGCCAAGGGCATAATAGACACCGGAGCGACAAAAAGCGCGATAAGCAGAAATATGTTCCAAGATCTGAGAGAGGAGGGAAGGTGGAACAGGATGCATGCGGAGATATCACTGGCGGACGGATCTCGACAGAAGGCGATGGGAGGATTCAAGACAAACGTGGAGTTCGGAGGACGGAGATTTGAAATAACATTAATGATCCTACCAAACGTAGAAGGAGGGATCCTCTTGGGGATGGACTTCCTGGCAGGAGCGGAGAGCGTGCTGAGATTCGGCGGACTGGAGCTGGAAATCCGAGGAACCGAAAACGGAGGGAGGAAGGAGATACGAAACACAAGAGAGGCAACGTCGCCAAGGGAGCTGTCCGAGGAGGAGATCAATGCATTCTTGGAAGAAAACAGGAGGATATTCGAGAACATGGAAGGAGTCAGTAACGCAGCCGTACACAAAATATACCTCAAGGACGACAAACCCATCAAACAGAGGTATTATCCGCGAAACCCAAAACAACAGGCAATAATCAACAAACAGGTAGATGAATTACTCAGCCTGGGCCTGATAGAGCGATCACGAAGTCCATACAACGCGCCTGTAGTGTTAGTAAGGAAAAAGAACAACGAATGGAGAATGTGCATCGACTACAGGTTGCTGAACGACAGGACAGAGAAGGATGCGTACCCGGTACCACGTATGAACTTCATCCTCGACCAACTACGGGAAGCCAAATTCATAAGCACCATCGACTTGAAATCAGGCTACTGGAAAATCCCAGTGGAGGAGAAGAGCAGACAATATACGGCATTTACGGTACCAGGGCGAGGGCTATTCCAATGGACCGTAATGCCATTCGGGCTGACCACAGCGCCGGCAACGTTCCAAAGAGCACTGGATAACATCATCGGGCCAGAAATGGAGCCATTTGCCTTCGCTTACCTGGATGACATAATCGTGATAGGACGAACCAAGGAAGAGCACCTGGCAAAGCTGAAAGAGGTATTCAAGAGATTGCAACAAGCAAACCTACGGATCAACCCGGACAAATGCAAATTTTTCCAAAAGGAGTTAAAATACCTGGGACACGTAGTAAGCGACCAGGGCATCCGATCGGATCCCGAAAAGGTAGAAGCAATCAGAGATTTACCACCCCCGAAGACCACCAAAGAGGTGCACAGCTTTCTCGGGATGGCGTCATGGTATATGAGGTTCATACCAAAGTTTACCGAACAAGCAGGAGCACTACAGGAGTTAATCCGGAAAGGGAAAAGGTTCGAGTGGACCGACCGGCACCAGGAATCCTTTGACAGCCTAAAGGAAAGCATGACAAAAGCACCAGTACTGGTATGCCCAGACTTTACCAAACAGTTCAAACTGCAGACGGACGCCAGCGACGTGGGCATCGGAGCCGTACTGACCCAAGAAACAGAGGACGGGGAACATGTCATATCATTTGCCAGCCGGAAGCTGAGTAAGGCGGAGCAAAACTACAGCGCAACGGAAAAGGAATGTCTAGCAATCCATTGGGACATCGGGAAATTTAAGATGTACCGGGAAGGATACCAATTCATAGTGGTGACAGACCATATGGCGCTTAGATGGCTGAATTCAATCAAGAGCCCGGCAGGAAGGATAGCACGATGGGCATTGGGACTTCAGCCATACCAATTCGAGGTACAATATCGGAAAGGGAAACTGAATGTGGTGGCAGACACTCTGTCAAGAGCCCCACCAGTGGAACTAAAGGCGATCAGAAACACCGATGGCTGGATAGACCGGAAGAACAGGGAACTGCAGAAGGACCCACAGAATACGGAATTCCGAATAGAAGGAAAACATCTATACAAACTGAGTCAGGATAGAAGGGACCAACACCCGTGGAAACTGTGCGTTCCGGAAGAGGAAGTACAACAGATCCTAACGGAGAATCACTGCCAGGCAGAAACAGGACACATGGGGATGTTCAAAACGGCTAGAAGGATAAGAACCAAGTACTTTTGACCACAGTTAATAAAAGACGTAAGAAACTTCGTACGGAGCTGTGAAAGCTGCCAGCGATATAAAGTGGCGCAGAAAAAAGCAGCAGGAAAAATGCTGACCAGGGTCGCGGAAGCCCCCTGGGAAACAGTATGTGTCGACTTCGTAGGGCCGTTGCCACGGTCAAAGCATGGAAACACGGCACTACTGGTCATGGTGGACAAGTTCTCAAAATGGGTGGAGTTGGCAGCAATCAGACAAGCGACAGCAGACTCATTCCTGCGGGTGTTTCGGGAAAGGATAGTAACCAGGTATGGAGCTCCGAAAATACTAATATCAGACAATGGAGTCCAATTAACCGGGCGCAAGACGAAGCACGAAATGGAAAAATGGGGCATACTTCAACAATTTACGGCCCCATACACCCCGCAGGAAAACCCCACAGAGTGGACCAATAGGACCGTAAAGACAATGATCGCCAAAATAACAGGCTAGGACCAGACAAACTGGGATGACAAACTCCCAGAACTAATGCTGGCCTTCAACAGCAGCACGTCGGAGTCCACCAAATATAGCCCAGCGCAGATAGTGCTAGGGAGAGAATTACGAATACCCAACACGGTATTCGATAGGGAGACAGAAGGCTCAGGGATGAAAGAAGGAAGCGTAGAGGAAAGGTGGAGACGGATAGAAAGCCTACGGAAAGAGGCGGCAGGGCACATGGGGAAAGCAGCGGAACAACAAAAACGCCAGTACGACTTACGGAAAAGAGAGTGGAAACCAGCAAGACGGGAACTCGTGTGGTGCAAGACGCACCACTTATCCAAAGCAGCGGAAAAATTCAACGCCAAACTCGCTCCAAAATACGACGGACCTTGGAAAGTGATAGGGTTTGTGTCTCCGGTGATCCTGACAGTTCGAAACCAAACAACACGAAAAACAAAACGAATTTATATCGGGGACACAAAACCGCACATAAGCGAAGACACGAACCATCACGAACACGATCAATCGACTATCAGAACAAGGAATAACAACGCCAACGGGCACACTAAGGAGGGAAAGGCAAAGAGAAGACAAGCACACTAAAAGGCGGCCAAGGCCTATATAAGCAGAGCCAGAAGCAGTCAGAGCCACAACGAACATGAACAAGTTCAAGTTGAGCGTCGAACGGTTCAAGGAGAACCACTCCAGAGCGAGGGAGGTGCTAGCCCAGTCAAAGTTGATCGAGCCGCCGCCGCAGGGCACAGCTCGGAAGAGGACGGCGCCACCAAAAATGGCACCGCCACGACGACCGGCGAACGAACATGAACAAGTTCAAGTTGAGCGTCGAACGGTTCAAGGAGAACCACTCCAGAGCGAGGGAGGTGCTAGCCCAGTCAAAGTTGATCGAGCCGCCGCCGCAGGGCACAGCTCGGAAGAGGACGGCGCCACCAAAAATGGCACCGCCACGACGACCGGCTGGTCAAGGAGGAGGGAGTGACGCGGCGTCCTCACGGCTGACGGAGACCGTCCAAGGAGGCCGAAGCGGCACGACCATCCATCCGGAGACCGGGAGACCACCAGCGGCGAGGGAGGCGACCCGCGACGGAAGGGCCCAGCAGACGGAACTCGTCCGAAGGGTCCGATCCGGAACGACCCACCCACAAGGCCAGAGGGGGACGGGCTATCCCGCAACGGTCCCAATGCAGACGGAGAACGTCCATCAGGGCCGAAACGGGAATGCCAAAACCCCAACGGGAAACACTGGCGGAGCGAACCCGAGGGAGGCGAACCACGACGGAAAGGCCCAACCGCTGACGGAGATCGTCCGAGGGGGCCGGACCCGAGTAGCATACCTTCCGAGGATTAGCGGTGGACACCCACGGAGAGCCAAGGAACAACAGAAATAAGAGCAGCAAGACAACCGATGACGACCACAGGACCGACGACATGACAAAGCTATGGAAACGAACGAGCAGCGGAGACACCAACCACTTCAAGAAATTTCCGGACAGCCGCGATCATGAGCACGGCACCAATGGATACGACGCCGCGGGACAATTTACTAGATAGAGACTTCCTGGAGCTCCACCGTGAACGAATTTGGATGGACGATGCCAGCGGGAGCCCGAATCTCTGATGAGGTGATGGCGAAAATAAGGGCGAAGCTGGCCCAGAAACAGAAAAGGACCCAACGGCGCTGGTTGGAGAAAGACGGGAACGCATGGTGGCGCATTGTATCCAACAGAGGAAATTTTGTGACGGTAAAACGTCACTTCCCAAAGGAGGGGGGAGTGTGACGCGGGCCGCGCACAAATAAATAATAAATAATAATAAACTGTAAATAAATAATACACAATAATAAACTATAAATAAATAAATCATAAATAAGAAACCAGAAATAATAATAATAAATAAAATAACAAATAATAATAATAACCCCTAATAATAAAAAAACCCATAAACAACCACCCAGTGATTAAAAAGTTCAAATTCGAACGAGGCGCGCGCGCGCGCCCAACCAAGCGAAAGGGCACTCTAAAACCGAACGCCGGCCACACTAAACCCGAGCACCGGCCACACTAATTCGGGCAAACCCACGGCCCGGGCGGGCACACCAAAACCAGCCAAGCGCTATATAAAGCGGGCGTCTGGCCTCAGAGCATTCATTCAGTAGGATTAGGAGCCAGCGGTAACTATTAAAAGCCAGGAGCAAGGCTCGAACCATCGTTACGTATCCTGCTGACTTCAGGGTCCTGCTTTATCAACATTTACGTATCCTGCTGACTTCAGGGTCCTGCTTCAACAATAATTACGTATTCTGCTGACTTCAGGACCCTGCTTCAACAACATTGACGGGCCACGCCGATCCTGCTACAACAACAACTACGTATTTCGCCGACTTCGTCCTACATTGAACCCCTTCCCGTATTCTGCTGACTTCAGGGTCCCCAACCAAAACATTTATTTCTCTCCGCTGACTTCAGAATCCTATAATACGTCTCTCCGCTGACTTCAGGGTCCTACAATATTTTTCTTCGCTGACTTCAGGGTCCCAACAAAAACATTTATTTCTCTCCGCTGACTTCAGGGTCCTATAATACTTCTCCCCGCTGACTTCAGGGTCCTACAATACTTCTCTCCGCTGACTTCAGGGTCCTATAACACTTCTCTCCGCTGACTTCAGGGTCCTATAACACTTCTCTCCGCTGACTTCAGGGTCCTATAATACCCTTCCCCGCTGACTTCAGGGTCCACACCCGTATTCTCGTATACCTCCCAGGGGTTCGACGGAGCCTGTTCCAGCCAGACGCGAGAGGGCCCATCCACAGACGCGGACACCGGACACGAGAAGCTTCACCCCGGACTCGGACGCTCGTCGAGGAACGCCCTCCGTGAACAATCGGCCACACCGCCCGTCTTCATATCCTGTTGCAATACACGCTGTCGAGAAACCAATAAACCTTGTACATATAAGCCTAGTTAAGGTTAAACTCTGCGCGTTCTCACTGGGTCTCGGGTCAGGGATTCCTTTTCTAGCACCACTATCCTAAACCAAATAAATGTCCTGGATGACCCTGGCCAGCCCTGACTACCCTAGGCACGACCGAACGTCACAAACTATACAAAAAAGTTTTTGAAAATAAAAAAAAAACAAAATGGCGGAAATATGACCGATCCCGTTGGCAGCGTCGGCTTAGATAAAGTTTGCGGCCGTCAACCTTCTGTGTTCATTTTTCATCTAAAACAAAAAAGGATTGTTTTTTGTGAATCAGAAACTTTAATGAAGTGCGTAGCAGAGCAGTTTTGACGATTTTGAAAAATTTGAATTTCTAGCTTTTGTGAAAAAGTTAGATTTTTACAAATTTTTTTGACATTAAAATAAATAAAAAATTAACAAAACGATATATTTTGTGAAATATTGCTGTGTCACGCACTTGAATATCGAATGCTTCAAACAAAAAAATTTCCTTTAAGTGAATTGATTGAATAGTTTTCTTGTAAAATTGACGGCCGACTTAAAAAACATGATTTCGAGAAAACGAGCTCCAATGTTTTTCTACAAAAGGTAACATTTCCCATTCAACTCACCGGTCACGATTGTCACTAATCTTGGTTTAGATTAATCTGCGACTCCCGGGTCGTATATTAGATCCTCGGATTCTTTGTAAAATTCGTTTTCCACGGCTCGTGCCTCCCTTTTAGCAGACCGCGCCTTCTTTGTGGAACTGCTGTAGCGTTCCTTCGCAAGCTTCACTCGATGCTTGTCCACTTGATCCGCGAACGCTTTGCACTGTTGCACAATCTTCAGTTCCAGTAAATCCATCGTCGATAAAACGGCAGTGTAACCCTCGTTGAAAATTCCAGTGGCGAGAAATTTTGCAATATCCAAAATTTTTTTCCCCGAATTCAAATGTTTAGTAGTCAAGCGCCAAACTGTGGCGTTAAACGATTCGTTCGAATTTTGTGAATGCCCTCCCAAACTTCTTTGTGAAAGTTCATTTTTGGAGAGATCTTCATAGATTGGACAGGGCTTCGGTTAATCGTCCTTTTTCACCGAGTTTGCCGTCCTTCTTTATATTTCGAAGTCGTGTACCCATTCGATTCTGAACATGGCCAACGCAATCGTCACCATAAGTCTTTGAATCACCGTCTCCAATAAATTCAACACCGAATTTCTTTAGCGAGTTCTTGAACATTTCGATGATAGAGTCGACCTCCATTTTCCCCGCTGAACCTACATGGTTGTTGGAGCAAGATTCTTCGTGATTTTCATACCAATCTGCGTAATTTATCGAATCTTTTTTCCCACTCCACAAGGAGCAAGCCTTGCAAAAAGAACTGTTTACAGAAGCGTTTAAAACTTTTCCAGTGTAGTGACCGATAATTGTTGTGACGACGTAATGTGAAGAAAAACCTCGTTTTTCCATCACCGGAAACTTTGAAATCACTTTCGGGTCTACCATTTTATATATTTTCCGCTTTTTCCTCTACCACAGCTTTTTTGGTACATGTCTCATAAGTAGCAGGTGTCTCACGATACAATCGTAAGCGCTCTGCAACAAGCCGGCAGAAATGTTCATCAAATTGCAAAACAAGTTCAAGCCTTCGTTTGCCACACCGAGGAGGCGCATGACAAAAAGGATTCGCCTGTTAATTTCGTATCCCGATCCTATCGACGGCCCCGATTGAACTTCTCGCTCTCCACACTTACACGACACAACGATTTTTAAACCTAGTCCTCTTAGTCCACTTTGTCCGGAATTCACTGTTCCATTGCAAATTCCACAAACACGGATTTGTGAAAGTGTAGCGAAAACTGAGAAAAATTCAACAACTCGATAAGCGTGGAACAGATTCACAGTGACGTCGGCCTGACTCGTACTGCACAGTTTTTTTGCAGAGGCAATACTTTCATTGGCGTTATCACTTGAATTCACTTCGGAAGGCCTAGTGCCCGTAAACCACGACCGCGACCGCGACGACAATTGACTATGTTCACGCCAGAAGGGCGCGAACTATTGAGCGGCAGTGTGAGCGGCCAGCGCCCGCGCTTAAGCTTTCGCTGCGGCTCTTCTCTTGCTCTCCTCGCGCTCTCCCTCCTTTCCACCAACGGCAAGTTCACCACTCCGCGGTCCACCGGCTTTCCTATTTTTAGTTCTAAGTTATTATTATTACAAAGGCCTTGTTGCACTGCGACCAGATGTTAGGTCTTTTGTGCCGGCCTGTAGGATTAGGGTAAAGCCCCTATACCTAGGCTTCTAATAAAAGAAAGCACTTTGGTAGGGTCTATTTGTTCCCAAATCCTGTAGGGGGGAATAAGTTCACCTCCTAGATGTTGAAGTCGACGTCTGATTAGCGAGGGGCACTCACATAGGATGTGTTCCGATGTTTCTTGCTCCATCTCGCAGAATCTGCATGTGTCGATTTCTGAAAGTTTTAATTTCTTAAGGTGATACCTAAGGTTGCAGTGACCCGTTAGGTAACCTGTTAGAGTTCGAATTTCGCTCTTTGGTAGGTTGATGATGCGTTTTGATCGCGTCATCTGGGGGACGAGAAATTGTTTGGCTTGTCTCAGCCCTGCACTGTCGGTCCAGTGACGGTTTATCTCCGATTCCTCCCATTTCCTGAGCAGTTCTCTTTTGTGTCCTCTCGATAGTCCACAGAACGGCTCAGGGCCGATGAAAGGTGTCATCGCCCCGCGTTTGGCTAGGGTGTCTGCCACCTCGTTTCCGTATGGCCTTCATGCCCTGGTACCCAGCCCACCGTTAGGGTGTTTTTGGAGGCAAGGGCATTCAGCTGTTGGAAGCAGGTTTCTACAAGTCCGGACGAGATCGTGAAGGGAACTCAGCGCTATAAGCGCTGCCTGACTGTCTGAGAAGATGTAAATCCGTGCGCCTTGCATTTTCCTGCGAAGGCATTCTCGTGCACAGATTTCTATGGCGTGTATCTCTGCTTGGAAAATGGTGGGCGATTTTCCCATGGCTATGGATTTATTGAACCTTGGTCCGAAAATACCAGCCCCGGTATCACCGTTTTCCAGTTTCGACCCATCAGTGTACCATGTTTGTGATCCACTGGGTAGAGATATTGATTTTGTTTTCCATTCATTCCTAGTGTATAGGACTACAGAGAAGTTTCTGTGGAGAACAAGTCTTGGTTTCTGATCGTCAGTTACGCGCAGAATGGGATCATTTATTAGGGGTTCAAGGACCCTAAGATGCCCGGTAAGATCACCACTTTTGATATTGGTGATGTTTTGAAGGCGAAGTGCCCCCAGGCAGGCCTCCTTTTCAATGTAATTGGTAAAGGGGGTATGCCAGTTATGACTCCTAGTGCTGCAGTGGGGCACGTCCGGATGGCTCCAGTGATGCCAATGCAGACCAGTCGTTGTAATTTGGTAAGTGCAGCCGCGGCTGTCCTCTGGGTAGATTTCGTCCACCAAGCAAGAGATGCATAGGTTAAGATCGGTTTTACCACAGTGTTAAAAGACCAGTAGATCATTTTGGGACTTAGGCCCCATGTTCTGCCGTAGAGCCTGTTACACGCAAAGTGTGCTCGAATGGCTTTGTTTATGGTCTTTTCCAGGTGTGCATTCCAGTTGAGCTTGGAGTCAAGCGTGACTCCTAAGTAGTTTGCCTCAACCGAAAAGTCAATGATAGACCCATTTAGGGATGGTCTTCTTAAGGAGAGAGACCTTTTCCTAGTAAATGGGACTATAACTGTTTTTGATGGGTTTATGGACAGTCCTTTGTCCTGGCACCATCTGTTGGCTATATCTAGGGCTTGCTGCATGCGGTCCGAGATGGTTTGCTCATGCCAGCCCACAATATAGATGACTAGATCATCAGCGTAGCCTTGAGTTGGGAAACCTAAATTGTTGAGCTCATAAAGTAGCTCGTCAATGACCAGAGTCCACAGAAGGGGAGAGAGTACTCCCCCTTGAGGGCACCCCCTTGTGGCTGTGATTGAGGTCATAGTTCCTCCAAGGTCTACAGTTATGATTCTGGATTTAAGCATTTCCAGAATCCACCTAGTGATAGGTGTGGAGACATTCTTGCGTACAAGAGAGGCACGTATAGCCTCATATGACGTGTTGTCGAAAGCTCCTGAGATGTCTAAGAAGGCACCTAGTGCTATCTGTTGAGCGCCAATGGCCTTTTCAATGGTTGTTGTAAGGCAATGTATGGCGGTCTCAGTTGATTTACCAGCTTGATACGCATATTGGTACTTGTTTAGGGGATGTTGCTTGAGATTTACCTCCTGATGTGCTGGTCGATTATCTTTTCCATAGTTTTGAGGAAGAAGGAGCTAAGGCTAATCGGTCTATATGATTTAGGCAATTGGGAGTCTTTCTTCCCTGCCTTTGGGATAAACACAACTTTTACTTTAGCCCAGTTGCTTGGTATGTGTCCAAGCATGAGACTGGCTCGAAATAGACGGACCAGGGGGAGTGCGATTAGATGCAGTCCCCGCTGCAACAAGCATGGATAGATCCCATCTGGTCCGGGTGATTTGTATGGGCTGAAATTTTGTAGTGCCCATTTTACGCTATTTTGATGAAACAGTCTATAGGGCATGTTTCCAATGTGTTCTGAGCGATAGGGGGGTTCCCCTCTCTCAGCCCCATTAGAGTCTGCCACCATAGTCACGTTCAGGTGCGGGCATTCTCCAGTCTCCGAGAGGTAGGTTGGTGCCTCACGCTCTGAGATGGGTTGCTCCACAGCCACACACCCAGGGAAGTGAGTAGCCAGGAGTAGACAGCTCGTCTCCTCTGGGTTGTTTGTGTGTGTTCCATCCGGCTTTTTCAGCGTGCAGGTGCCGTTTGAGTGGTCCTTGGAGAGGGCTTTTTGTAGCCTAACAGCTTCCGGGAGAGATGAGATCTGCCCGCAGTGTTGACGCCACGTAGCCCGTTTTGACCTTCTCAGCTCTTTGTTGTAGAGCGTTAAAGCAGTAGTGTAGGAGTCCCATGAGGCCCTCCCACTCCTCGCTTTATTGAAGAGCCTGCGCGCAGCCTTTTTGAGATCGCCAAGGCTTTTGTTCCACCAGGGAACAGTCCTTTCGGTCTTGCGTACCTTTTGGTCGCAGCTGGCGTGATATGCTAGTTCAACATTACTGTGAAGCACAGTAGCTTCACGCTCTAACTCGTCTATGGATGTTATTGGACGGGTTGAGCAGTCTCTGGTTTGCTCAAGTTCAAAGCAGAAGAGATCCCAGTTGGTTTTCCTGGGATTTCTGGTGACTAGGTCACATTGCAAGGCACATCCTATGTCAAATCTAATGTGTTGGTGATCTGACATAGTGATCTCATTTGCAACGTGCCAGTTGGAGACAACGGACAACATATTAGTACTACAGAGAGTCAGGTCAAGGACTTCCTCTCTAATGGCATTAATAAATGTGGGTTCGCTACCCTGGTTTAGTAAACCTATGTTATTACTAATAATGTATTCAAGAAGGTACTCACCCTCTTGTTGATGTCACTGCTCCCCCAGACCGTATGGTGTGCATTGGCATCACAGGCGATAATCCATCTGAGCCGGTTTCTCTGGCAGTGCTCAATCAGGGCACAAGTAGCCGCCGTAGGCACCTCCTCCGAGTCGCCGGGTAGATAGGCAGAGGCCAACACTGCCTCCTGCTCGCCGTGGGCGGTGGGTATTTTGACCCAAACCGCCACCAGGTCCTCAGTTATGAACTGTGAGAGGGGAACAAATGTTAGGTTTTTGTTTATTAACAACGCCGATCTAGGGCGAGGTTGGTTATTTGCATACAGCAACTTACCGGATGGGGTGCTAAGCCCCAGGACACGTCCTGCATTTATCCAGGGCTCCTGGATGAATGCAATGTCCATGGTAGGAACCTCTCGCAAAGTACGTCTGATGCGGCCTTTGCGTGGTGGAGATTCGCTTGAAGACATCGGAGGTGTCTCCTGGTGTTGGGGGAAGGGGGAGAGGCGGGGAGGACATTAGTCCGCCCTCTTGCGGCCCCTGGCCGCTATCTTCCGGCCGCGGTTGGTGCCTAGAAGTGCCTCCTCCTCCTGGGTGCGCCTCGCACTCTTGGGAACGCGCCCGGTGCCTCGTGTGGTGCGCCCGGTTCCGCGCGTGATACGCCCATGGAGTGGGGGGCGCAGGAACTTCCGCAGTGCTGCGGGCTCCTGGGCCATCGCGGTGCCCTGTGGTGTCGCAGCAGCCATAGCAGGGGCACTGGCAGTAGAGCAGGTGGGCTTCTCCGCTGCGGGAACGGGAGCCACTGCCTGTCTTTTTGCCTGCGTGTCGGCCTTAGGCTTAAGGGTAGCCTTGCCGAACGCAAAGTTCAGGCTATGCCCTAGCTCTTTCAGCCGGTTGGCCGAGGCTGGGTCCAGCGCGATCGTTATGACCGCCGTGTTCTGCCTAGATTCTCGGTGGAAGACGCGCCAGTCTCCCACGCTTAGGCCACTGTTTTGGCCTTCAATCAGGTCCAGAACCTCTGAAGTTTTCATTTCCGCATTAGGGAGCGGAAAGTAGCCGATGTAGACAGCGGCACGTGGGCCTCTGTCCGGGGACTACTTTTATGTGGGCGTCCTTCCACAACCGGAGCTTGGGCACCTCGGTGCTCAGCCACTCGGCTGTCTTTGCGTCACCACATGTTATGGCCATCCAGCCTGGTCGGAAGGTGCAGCCCGAAAACAGCGGCTTCGTGGAGCCGTGTTTCAGGGCCATCACCCTCGACAGAATGGCGGATTGCACCGTCTTCAGCTGCTCCGTCGTGAGCAGATTTTTAGGGTAGTCCTCAGGGAGTATTGCCATCTTCACAGAGCTGGCTACGTCCCTGTAAGAGGCCATGACACCGACTTGGGTCGACTGCTCCAGTGCTGCCTGCCTAGCCACAGCAGCGGATGTGGAGGCTACTGGAGCCTCCGTGGCAAGCTGCACTGTTGCAGGACCCTTCGTCAAGGCACTAGGTGCCGCGGTTTTCGTCATGGGCCTCTTATTCGACACTCCTTCTGGGGTCGTGTTGGCCGATCTACCTCTTTTATTGGTCCCGCCACTCTTGCTAGGCACTGCCCTAGGAGGGTCCATAGGCTTCTCTGCGAGCCTTTTGGCCTCCTCTAAGGGTATGCCGTTCGCAAGGTGTCTGCGCAACCTTTTTCGTGCGGCGCCCGATAGAGCGACCCGCTTTATTTTATCAACCTTGGGAGAGGCGAGAAGGGCTTCTTCCTCTTCCTTGGTGATGTTGTCGGTGCCAGAGCCTTGTGAACAGACGTCCATGGCTTCTTCGGGCTCCCGAGTGGGTTCGATATTGATCGATTTGGGGCTGCTAGAGCACCCTGTTTCAGTTTTACTTGTATTGGTCTCCATATATTGGTCCCACGAGTAGTGAGGAAGGAAGTATCCCCGGGGCAGGCCTCATACCCCGGATCGGGCGCTTGTACGACCGGAGGTGCCAGGTATCCGGAAGCCACCGTTAAAAGACACACTAACGTAGTGCCATTCATCACAGGGGCACGGTACGGTAACACCGGTGATTCGGTTTTTCGAGTTGTCCTCTCTAGATCCGCCATATTTAGTCTAGAGCAGGGGCACCTCGAGCGGATGTGGTTCTTCACCACGTATGGTCGGTCTTTAGTAGTCGGCATGTGACTGCCAACTACCACTAGCTGAGTCGGATCAACGCGGCGGCAGGCGCACACGCTTCACTGACACAGCCTTCGCCCCCTAGTTCTAAGTTAGTATTAAAACTCTGTGAATAAAGTGAAGTTGTAGAAGCTGACTCCCGACGCCTACTTATTTCTGGGCCCCCAACAACAACAATTACAGCAGCACTTCATCGACTCCACTCCAGCGACCACGACCCACTCCAGCGGCCGTACGACCTTTTTTGGCTATTCCGCCCACTCCAGTTCAGACTACGTTTATCACCTTTATGACGATTCATAACGTATTTCGTGGAAGAGAATAGGCATAAAAAAAAACACAATAGAAGCGAGAGACAAGTGCGCGGCCTTAAGCGCGCTTGCCCTTGTTGAACGGAAGCATGCATTTTCGACTATAACTTAGTCATTTTTCGAATTTTGACTTGGACTTGGACATACTTAAGACATCAAACTTTAAGAAAAAAATATTTTAAAAAATCGATTTTCTTAAAGTGCTACATGTATACCCCCCCTTAAATTTGCCGAGATCGTAGCCAGACACATCTTGCTCTGAAACGATTTTACTTCGACTTAAATTTCATCATCCTTCATCAAAATGTATTCCGTAAATAACTCGAAATTTATTTTTTATGAAGTATGGGTAGATAGTGGTCTCTCAATATAAGGGACCAGCGCTTGGCCCGCTTCATTTAGGAATTCACGCGGAATCATAAGAGCTGCTCCCTCGTTCATGTACATATATTGAAGAATGCGTTCATTGTAGCCGATGGTAATTTTTTTAATTTGTCCATTCAGGGGTTTGTCAGCAGAATACTTATGTTGTTCGGTACGAACATTGCTAGGCAGTTATTCCTGGCAGGAGTTGCAGTAAATTCCATTCATGTTGTGGATAAAGTTGTTGTTGATGTTGTTGGCGTACATTTTGGTTTTATGTTTCGTTTTTAGTTGATTTAAATTTGTTTAGTTTAGTTTTTGTTAAAGCTTTGGCTTTTGTTTTTAATATTTATTTTTAAAAAGTTTATTTGCACTTTTAGATTTTGAATTTTTTAATTGTTGGTTTTACAATTTTTTTTTTACTCCGAATCGTTCAAATAACAAACTAGAAGTGATTCTTAATAATCAGTTAGTCTATACGAGGACCCACAAAAATCTGAAAAAACCCAATCATTTTGGGGAAGCACTTCACATTCTTTCCCAACCTTTTTATCTCTACTGAACTGTGTTCTGAGTTCGTTGAAAAACCGTTACAAGTGTATCCATTTATCCAACTCCCATGCACTCCCAGTTGGGTTGACTAATTCAACATGTTGTTTTAAGCATTCGATCAGTTGTATGTGAAGGGAGTCTGGGAAAATCACAGACTGTCCCTTTTAAGGTTCGTTGGTGACCGTCCTTAATAGGAATTTAGCTCCCTTCTTCAATTACCATACACACCGTCCCTTTTACTCAAGATTGTTCGTGAAAGTACGAGTCCGATCTAGGATCTCTGCGGTGCGCCATCGCTGCGGCGCGCCCTTTTCCATTACAATCCGTCCCTTTTTTTAAGTGAAGGGTGAACGAGTACGTGCCCCTGATAAACATACACGTGCGGAACAGGATCACTCGGGATCGTGGGAACCCTTGAACACTTGTCCTCAAGCGTCCTTTTACATGTTGTGGACCCTAATTTATTTCATCTTTTTTACCCCCTCGGATGACAGGTTGAGATCTAACCCTCTTTAATTGCATTTTTATTACTTAATTTTGACAGCTAACCCATTAATTGCATTTTTATTACCCTGGCGACATCAAAGGTCCCGCTTATCGGGTATTTATACTACTGGTGCCATAGGAACGACATATTTTCATAAAATTTTAGATTTGGCCATTTTGAAATATTCTAGAACTTCGGTCTTAATTTTATCAAAGTCGGATGACTACGATATGATAATATAGCTGTCATATGATCGTTAATTGTAGAAGAAAATACAAAACTGTGAATCTAAAACTCTAACTGTAAAATTTTAAATGTAGTTTAATAGGTAAGTATTAAAACCGAATTTTTTGCTTTATACAATTTTTCTTAGTTTTTCTTTTCTTTCAAGCAAATTCGGTGAATTTATAAATTTCCAATTATAAGCTGCGGGGGTATTCAAACTTTGGCATGCCGAAATTAACTTCATTTTTGGTTTTTTATTAATAAGAAGAACGGAACAAATTTATATTTATATTTTGTAACGACCCTCTCTCGGGCTGCGTGGCTTAGATCGCCGAGGTCGTGAGTTACACAAATTTGTGCGTGCCGTTTCCTTGAGTCCCATAAATACCCAGTAAAAAGAGAGTTGGAAGTTCGGTTTTGTATTTATTTATTTATTACGATCGGGTTTTTCCTGGGGAAGAAGTGGCGACTTCGCGACTGGCGCGATGTAGTCGACTTGAGAATATCCTGGAATGTAAGGGTGCGACTTCGTGACTGGCGCGATGTAGTCGGCTTGAGATTACCCTGGAATGCAGGGTGTGCGACTTTGCGACTGGCGCGATGTAGTCGGCTTGAGATTACCCTGGAATGCAGGGTGTGCGACTTTGCGACTGGCGCGATGTAGTCGGCTTGAGATTACCCTGGAATGTCGAGTGTGTTGGGGCGAGGCGCGTTATCCGAGGCGCGTTGGCCGCAGTTCGGGTCGCGACGGTCGAGTCCGGGTGACGGTTGGTCGTACTGACGATCGTCGTGCCTATGCTCGCACCGTTATTCCTATCCTCCTGATACCCGTGATTTCCCTCGTCATGATCTGCTAGCAAGAGCTAAACCTTGGCCCATGTTCATCCTGTTATGCTCGAGTTCGGTTGCCGGAACCTTACTCCGCTACCCTGTTCTCATCAAGATCTGCTAGCATGAGCTAAACCTTGGCCCCTTCCTGATCTATGGCATGGGCTCGGTTGCAAGAACCTTACCCCGCTACCCTGGTCCACCTCAAGATCCGCTAGCAGGAGCTGAACCTTGGCCCCACGTCTATGCCACTGTGCACGAGTTCGGCTACAAGAACCTCACTCCGCTCCCTGGTCCACATCAAGATCCGCTAGCAAGAGCTGAACCTTGGCCCGCATCTACTTCTGCTACTAAGTGAGTTCGGCTTCAAGAACCTTACCCCACTACCATCACCACTTGTTCAAACTACTATCAGACTTACCCAGGTGTTGTCAGCTCGGCTGCTCGCCAAAAGTGAACTTGCCCTGAGTTGTGTCTCGCCTTTTATAGGCCGCGATCAGCTGTGTTTCCAGTTCGATATCGATTCCTATCGATAGGCACCTGGGTTGCCATATCGTTCGACATGGCCTCTATCTATCAGCTGTTCAGGGCTGGTGCCCCTATCGGTTCTGGGGTTGCCAGATGTTGCCCTTATTGTTGTGGGCGTTGCCAGATGGCGGACTATCGCCTTTTTATTTATTACTAATAATCTCAATTCATAATAATAGCCATTCATAATAATAATTCATAATAGTAACAATTCATAATAATAATAATAATAACAATTCATAATAATCTCGGTAAATAATACTTAAAAATTCCTAATGATAATAATAATGGTAAATAATAACAATTAATAACAAGAAATGCGGCGCGGGGCGTCGCATCTCCCCCTCCGTTGCCAAATCAGGCCTGCGTTGATCTTTACGGCGTACAGAATTCCGCCTACCGTCATCTTAAAGTTGACCCTCTTTTTCGGCGGTCGCTTCTCCAGTTTGCGGTCCACTTCCTTCTGCACCTCCTCTGGGATTCGCTTGTCGTCCTGCGCCGGTGCCGTTGCCAATGTCTCGTCCTCGTCCGTGTTCAATTCCAGGATGTCCTCTCGTTCTTTTCCCCAGTCGGCTAATTTCTGTGGCATTCTCCATGGTATCTGCTCAGTCTGTTCGTCCCATAACTTTTTCCGTTTTGTTTCGTCTTTGTTCGGTTGGTTGTTGTTGCTCGGGGTCCTTGGCCGTTCGGTTGTCGTACCTTGGGTTGCTTGTTTCGTCTCTTTCCGTATCGGTGGTGGTCTCGGCGTCCTGGGATCTCTCGGGGTCGTTCCCTGTGTTTGTGCCGGGTTGGGTCTCGTAGTCCTTTTCTCTGCTGGGGTCGTCACCGTTGTTGTTGTTTTCTCTTTGTCCTTTGCCGATGTCGTGGTTGTTTCCTTCGTTGATGTCTTGCTCGTGCTTATCGTTGCCAGTACCGTTCTGTTCAGTGTTGTCGGGGTGTGTGCTATCCTCTTCTTTGTCCTGGGGCCTTGTCCTGCGTCTTCGTCTGGTTGCTGGGGTGGCGCGATCGGTCTCTGGCTTTCCTCCGTTCGACGTTTCGGAGCCTGTCTCGCTACGGGAGTTGCCACTGCGAATCCGCGCCTTCGCTGCCTTGGTTTTGCCGTGTTTACCATCGTCTTCCTCTTCTGGCCTGCGAGCTCCATCGTTCGCCTCCGAAAGGCTTCTCTGGTCTTCTCGAACTTGTCCATCTGTTCTCTGCGGAGTTGTTATGGTGTTGCGTGATAGGCGTGATAGGCTGTTTTACCCCCTCTGTATACTCCTTCATCTGGTTTACGTACGCTCTCTGTACCTTACCGGTCCCTACGTTCTTGACCCTTGCTATGACTGGTGATATCATCTCTTTGACTCTGAATGGCCCCTCGAACTTCGGTGCGAGCTTGGCAGCTTGTCCCCTTTCTTCGGCCTCCAATCGCGTTTACGAAGGTTGTACGTTCGCGCTTGGTCTTGTGCTGCCTTTTCCATACTCTGCCGTGCCAACTCCCATGTTTCCTTGATTCGTGTTATTCTTTCCGTTGGGTGTCTTCCTGCACGATCAACTGCTTCCTCAGCACAAGGAGCACCGTTACCTGGGCCTGATCCTTGATCGCAGGCTCACATTTGCCTCTCACATCAAGCAGACAAGGGGGAAATTGGAGAACGCTGCGAGGAGGCTATATTGGCTAACTCATGCTAACTCTAAGCTAAGTTTAGCCAACAAGAAGAGGGTTTACCTATCTATCATAGCGCCAATTTGGAAATATGGACTTCCCATTTACGGCATCGCTTCTAAGTCCAATCTAAAGCAGATAAGTTCATTCCAAGCTAAATTTCTTAGGCACATTAGTGGGGCAGAGTGGTATATCCGCAACGCTGACATTCACCGAGATCTCCATGTCTCGCTGGTTGGTGACACAATCAACGATTTCGCCAGGAGACACTGTTCCAGACTCCGAGTCCACCCCAACCCGCTAGCAAGGGCTGCAGCAACTGCGCGGACCAGACGCAGGCTCAAGAAGGTCACCCTAGGTCAACTGCCGAGCCGTAAAATCCTTTAAACCATCTTGCTAACAATTCGGGCAGCTGTTTGCTCTGAAGCATACAAATTGACACTTTAAATTAATTGTAAAGAACCACTATATACAAATTGTTTTTGAAAATAATAGTTATAGTTATTAGTGTAAAAACAGCCACTTCAATAAACCTATTACACAAAAAAAAAAAAAAACAAAAAAAGTCCATCTGTTCTCTGCGGAGTTGTTATGGTGTTGTTAGGGTACTGCGTGATAGGCTGTTTTACCCTTCCTGTATACTCCTTCATCTGGTTTACGTACGCTCTCTGTACCTTACCGGTCCCTACGTTCTTGACCCTTGCTATGACTGGTGATATCATCTCTTTGACTCTGAATGGCCCCTCGAACTTCGGTGCGAGCTTGGCAGCTTGTCCCCTTTCCTCGGCCTCCAATCGCGTTTACGAAGGTTGTACGTTCGCGCTTGGTCTTGTGCTGCCTTTTCCATACTCTGCCGTGCCAACTCCCATGTTTCCTTGATTCGTGTTATTCTTTCCGTTGGGGTTTCTTCTTTCATGGCTGATCCTGTAGTCATTGCGTCGAATAGGTTTCCCGTTGTTCTTGGCTCCCTACCGTAGGTTAGGTACGCCGGGCTGTACCCTGTTGATTCTGACCTGCTGCTGTTAAAGGCTAAGATTAACTCTGGCAACACTTCATCCCAACGCTCGTGCCGTTCTCCGGTGAACTGTGCGATCATCGGATTTATGGTCCTATTTGCTCGTTCAGCCGGGTTCTCTTGTGGTGTATATGGCGCTATGAATTGTTGGAGTATTCCCCACTTCGCCATCTGTGCTTTGAACTTGTGGCTCGTAAATTGCACCCCGTTGTCCGATATTAATACCTTTGGGGCGCCGGTGCGTGCGAGGATTTTCTCCCTGAATGTTTTTAGCACTGCCTCTGTCGTTGCCTTACGTATTGCTGTTAGTTCTACCCATTTGGAGAACTTGTCGATGAATACCAGCAACATGTTATTGCCATGGCTTGACCTTGGGAAGGGTCCCACAAAGTCTACGCAGATAGTCTCTCCTGGTGCCTCCGCCACTCTTGTCAGCATTTTCCCGGCCGCCTGCCGTTGCGACACCTTGTATTGCTGGCATGCTCTGCAGTTGCCTATGTATTGTTTGACTTCTCTATGCATCCCCGGCCAGTAGTACCGATTTGCTATTCGGTGTTTCGTCCTTCGGATTCCTAAGTGACCTGCCGTGGCCGTAGTGTGGTTCTCTTCTAGAACTCATTTTCTCTGTTCTTTGTTTACACAGAGCTTCCATGGTTGCGTGTCCTCGTCGGCCGCCCAAGACGGTAGGTGTCAATACAGTTTGCCTCCTTCGATGCAATAATCTGGTAAACTGGCTGGGTCCTTTTGGATGGTCAGTATCTTCCCTCGTATCCATTTGTCCTCCTCTATGTCCGCCCTCTGTCCCTCTTCGGTGGGTTGCCTTGATAGGGCGTCCGCCACTACGTTTAGCTTTCCTTTTCGGTATCGCACCTGAAATGAGTAGGGTTGTAGCGCCAGTGACCATCTTGCTACCCGCCCCGACGGGCTTTCGATGGAATTCAGCCACTTGAGAGCTAGGTGGTCCGTGACTTCTATGAAGTGATAGCCTTCCAGGTACATCCTCATCTTGTGGATACCCCAGTGTATTGCCAGGCATTCCTTCTCAGTTGCTGAGTAATTACGTTCCTCCTTCCGAAGTTTTCTGCTCGCGTAGGAGATCACGTGTTCCCCTTCCTCGTCCTCCTGGGGCAATACAGCTCCTAGTCCGCAATCGCTTGCGTCTGTTTGTAGGATGAAGGTTTTTGTGAAGTCCGGGCAGGCGAGCACCGGTGCTTCCGTTAGTGCTTTCTTCAGCTCTTCGGCCGCTCTTTCGATCTCGTCTGTCCAATAGAACTTAGTGTCCTTCCTGATCAGTTCGCACAGCGGTTTTGCGATCTCAGTGAAACCCAGCACGAATTTTCGGTATCACGATGCTACCCCAAGGAATCTGTGCACCTGCTTTGTTGTTGTAGGCCTCGGTAGGTCTCTGATGGCTGTTATCTTTTCTGGATCTGTGTGTATTCCCCGTGCGCTCACTACGTGGCCCAAGTATTTTATTTTTTCCTCGAAAAAGTGACATTTTTCGGGCTTAATCTTTAGGTTTGCTCTTCTCAGGCGTGCCACTACTTCCCTTAGCTTCTCCAGGTGTTCCTGTTTGGTCCTGCCGACGACCACTATATCTTCCAGGTAGGCAAATGCAAATGGTTCCATCTCGGGGCCTATCACCGAGTCTAATGCCCTTTGGAACGTCGCCGGGGCCGTATGAAGTCCGAACGGCATGACCTTCCACTGAAATAGCCCTCGCCCAGGCACCGTGAATGCAGTGTATTGCTTGCTTCGGTCTTCCATTGGTATTTGCCAGTAGCCGTTCTTCAGGTCTAGCGTGCTAATGTATTTTGCCTCTCTCAGCTGGTTCAGGATGTGATCCATTCGTGGGACCGGGTATGCGTCCCTTTCTGAGTGTGTGTTCAGCTGTCTGTAGTCTATACATAGCCTCCATTGATTGTTCTTCTTCCTTACGAGTACCACTGGTGAGCTGTACGCCGAATGCGAAGGTTCGATCAGGTCCTGTTCGATCAGTTGGTCGACCTGTTCGTGTATTATTTTCTGCATGGCTGGGTTCTTCGGGTAGTACCGTTGTTTCAGGGGTCGGTCATGTTTCATATAGATCGTGTGTTTCGCTATGTGGCTTGTCCCTTTTACCCTCTCCATTACGGCTAGCTCTCTATCTAGAAACGCCTTGATTTCGGTATCCGTTGGTTCGCTTGCTGCTGCGCTTCCCAATTTCTGTGGCTTCTTCCCACCCTTCGTGTTTGGGTCGAGCTGCGCTTTGAGGCCTCCACACCGTAGTGTAGTGTTGCACTGCGCTAGGAAGTCTATCCCTAACAGCAAGTCCCCGATGACGTCTTCTAGTATTAATAGTGCCACTCTTACTTCACTCTCTCCGAGTTCTATATCCAACTCTATCTCCTCCGTGGCCACTGTAGCCGTTCCATCCGCCAGGTTTATTACCTCGTCTGTTTGTCGGACCTCGCCGTATTCTCGGAGCTGGAGTGCCAGTTTTCCGCTTATGAAACTCCTTGTCGCTCTGGTGTCTAGAATGCCGTGAGTCTGTTTATCTCCTTTTCGTACGCGAGCGGTTATCCTTCGACCGTCGAACCTGATCATCGTCGCTGGTGGCTGTTCTGGGCCGGCCTTGGGTACTCCACCTGTCTCCCAGCGCCTCTTGCGTTTCCCTCTGCCCGTCTGCAGCAGTGAATTGTTCTCGTGTTGTCCCGGCCGCATACCCAACAGAATAGTCTGGGCGGGTTGTTGCACTGGTATGCTCGGTGGCCCGGTGCCTTGCAACGCTGGCAGAGGTTATTGATGTTGAACTCTCTCGCCGTTCCAGCTTGCTGTGTGTGTGGTTGATATGCGTTATAGCCCCTATATGGTCTGTCCATTCCTGTTGGCTGATTGTATTGTGGTGGTGGTGGTTGTGCCCATCCTACCGACTCGTACTCCTCTGCCAGTCTCATGTATTCTTGTAGCGATCTCACTTCGCTTCTTTTTGCGTAATACCTGAACCCTGGCGTACTGTTCCTGTACGTCCACTCCAGCTTCTGGTCTTCGCTTAACGTGGTGCACAGCATTATTTTCCTGAGCTCTCTTACGTAGTCCTTGGCCGGCTCTTGGTTGGACTGTTGCCTTCTTGTGATTTGTTCCATGGCTCTTTCCTGGTAGTCCGCTGGAACGAATTATACCTTTGCCTTTGCCATTTCTTCGATCTTGGTCAGGAACTCCAGAGCGTCCCCTGTCCCGTCGAACACTTCGTTCCATCCACGAATGGTGTTAATGGCCGCTGCTCGTTCCCCCGCTCTGCTCTTGTATTCTTCCTTACGTGTTTCTTCGTTTCTCAGTTCATATTCAGGTTTTCCGCTTGTTTGTTCCTGTTCTTGTGTCGTTGGGTATTTGACCTCCAAATTGACCCCTGCTCCCGGGTTTGGCGAGACGCTCCGTGTGTGACGCTGGCTTAATTCTCTTAGCCTCCTGATCCTTTCACCGTCATGGCTTCCGTTCTTTATGAAATCGGATAGCTGGCGTCGGAGGTCTTCTACCAGTTGTTCTGGCTCCATCCCGAATTCCCTGACGTACCCTTCTAATTGGGCCTTGTTCAGGTTGGACACCCATCCTCGGGTTAACTTCTCCGTCGTTAACATGGTTTGTATGGTATTTTATCGGACTCAGGAACTATACACGTTGGGCGCCAGTGTAACGACCCGCTCTCGGGCTGCGTGGCTTAGCTCGCCGGGGTCGTGAGTTACACAAATTTGTGCGTGCCGTTTCCTTGAGTCCCACAAATACCCAGTAAAAAGAGAGTTGGAAGTTCGGTTTTGTATTTATTTATTTATTACGATCGGGTTTTTCCTAGGGAAGAAGTGGGGACTTCGCGACTTGCGCGATGTAGTCGGCTTGAGATTACCCTGGAATGCAGGGTGTGCGACTTTGCGACTGGCGCGATGTAGTCGGCTTGAGATTACCCTGGAATGTCGGGTGTGTTGGGGCGAGGCGCGTTATCCCAAGCGGGTTGGCCGCAGTTCGGGTCGCGACGGTCGAGTCCGGGTGACGGTCGGTCGTACTGACGATCGTCGTGCCTATGCTCGCACCGTTATTCCTATCCTCCTGATACCCGTGATTTCCCTCGTCAAGATCTGCTAGCAAGAGCTAAACCTTGGCCCATGTTCATCCTGTTATGCTCGAGTTCGGTTGCCGGAACCTTACTCCGCTACCCTGTTCTCATCAAGATCTGCTAGCAAGAGCTAAACCTTGGCCCCTTCCTGATCTAAGGCATGGGCTCGGTTGCAAGAACCTTACCCCGCTACCCTGGTCCACCTCAAGATCCGCTAGCAGGAGCTGAACCTTGGCTCCACGTCTATGCCACTGTGCACGAGTTCGGCTGCAAGAACCTCACTCCGCTCCCTGGTCCACATCAAGATCCGCTAGCAAGAGCTGAACCTTGGCCCGCATCTACTTCTGCTACTAAGTGAGTTCGGCTTCAAGAACCTTACTCCACTACCATCACGACTTGTTCAAACTACTATCAGACTTACCCAGGTGTTGTCAGCTCGGCTGCTCGCCAAAAGTGAACTTGCCCTGAGTTGTGTCTCGCCTTTTATAGGCCGCGATCAGCTGTGTTTCCAGTTCGATATCGATTCCTATCGATAGGCACCTGGGTTGCCATATCGTTCGACATGGCCTATATCTATCAGCTGTTCAGGGCTGGTGCCCCTATCGGTTCTGGGGTTGCCAGATGTTGCCCTTATTGTTGTGGGCGTTGCCAGATGGCGGACTATCGCCTTTTTATTTATTACTAATAATCTCAATTCATAATAATAGCCATTCATAATAATAATTCATAATAGTAACAATTCATAATAATAATAATAATAACAATTCATAATAATCTCGGTAAATAATACTTAACAATTCCTAATGATAATAATAATGGTAAATAATAACAATTAATAATAAGAAATGCGGCGCGGGGCGTCGCATCTCCCCCTCCGTTGCCAAATCAGGCCTTCGTGACACTGGTGAAGACTTCGCCGGCTGCGTTGATCTTTACGGCGTACAGAATTCCGCCTACCGTCATCTTAAAGTTGACCCTCTTTTTCGGCGGTCGCTTCTCCAGTTTGCGGTCCACTTCCTTCTGCACCTCCTCTGGGATTCGCTTGTCGTCCTGCGCCGGTGCCGTTGCCAATGTCTCGTCCTCGTCCGTGTTCAATTCCAGGATGTCCTCTCGTTCTTTTCCGCAGTCGGCTAATTTCTGTGGCGTTCTCCATGGTATCTGCTCAGTCTGTTCGTCCCATAACTTTTCCCGTTTTATTTCGTCTTTGTTCGGTTGGTTGTTGTTGCTCGGGGTCCTTGGCCGTTCGGTTGTCGTACCTTGGGTTGCTTGTTTCGTCTCTTTCCGTATCGGTGGTGGTCTCGGCGTCCTGGGATCTCTCGGGGTCGTTCCCTGTGTTTGTGCCGGGTTGGGTCTCGTAGTCCTTTTCTCTGCTGGGGTCGTCACCGTTGTTGTTGTTTTCTCTTTGTCCTTTGCCGATGTCGTGGTTGTTTCCTTCGTTGATGTCTTGCTCGTGCTTATCGTTGCCAGTACCGTTCTGTTCAGTGTTGTCGGGGTGTGTGCTATCCTCTTCTTTGTCCTGGGGCCTTGTCCTGCGTCTTCGTCTGGTTGCTGGGGTGGCGCGATCGGTCTCTGGCTTTCCTCCGTTCGACGTTTCAGAGCCTGTCTCGCTACTGGAGTTGCCACTGCGAATCCGCGCCTTCGCTGCATCGGTTTTGCCATGTTTACCATCGTCTTCCTCTTCTGGCCTGCGAGCTCCATCGTTCGCCTCCGAAAGGCTTCTCTGGTCTTCTCGAACTTGTCCATCTGTTCTCTGCGGAGTTGTTATGGTGTTGTTAGGATACTGCGTGATAGGCTGTTCTACCCCCCCTGTATACTCCTTCATCTGGTTTACGTACGCTCTCTGTACCTTACCGGTCCCTACGTTCTTGACCCTTGCTATGACTGGTGATATCATCTCTATGACTCTGAATGGCCCCTCGAACTTCGGTGCGAGCTTGGCAGCTTGTCCCCTTTTTTCGGCCTCCAATCGCGTTTACGAAGGTTGTACGTTCGCGCTTGGTCTTGTGCTGCCTTTTCCATACTCTGCCGTGCCAACTCCCATGTTTCCTTGATTCGTGTTATTCTTTCCGTTGGGGTTTCTTCTTTCATGGCTGATCCTGTAGTCATTGCGTCGAATAGGTTTCCCGTTGTTCTTGGCTCCCTACCGTAGGTTAGGTACGCCGGGCTGTACCCTGTTGATTCTGACCTGCTGCTGTTAAAGGCTAAGATTAACTCTGGCAACACTTCATCCCAACGCTCGTGCCGTTCTCCGGTGAACTGTGCGATCATCGGATTTATGGTCCTATTTGCTCGTTCAGCCGGGTTCTCTTGTGGTGTATATGGCGCTATGAATTGTTGGAGTATTCCCCACTTCGCCATCTGTGCTTTGAACTTGTGGCTCGTAAATTGCACCCCGTTGTCCGATATTAATACCTTTGGGGCGCCGGTGCGTGCGAGGATTTTTTCCCTGAATGTTTTTAGCACTGCCTCCGTCGGTGCCTTACGTATTGCTGTTAGTTCTACCCATTTGGAGAACTTGTCGATGAATACCAGCAACATGTTATTGCCATGGCTTGACCTTGGCAAGGGTCCCACAAAGTCTACGCAGATAGTCTCTCCTGGTGCGACACCTTGTATTGCTGGCATGCTCTGCAGTTGCCTATGTATTGTTTGACTTCTCTATGCATCCCCGGCCAGTAGTACCGATTTGCTATTAGGTGTTTCGTCCTTCGGATTCCTAAGTGACCTGCCGTGGCCGTAGTGTGGTTCTCTTCTAGAACTCATTTTCTCTGTTCTTTGTTTACACAGAGCTTCCATGGTTGCGTATCCTCGTCGGCCGCCCAAGACGGTAGGTGTCTATACATTTTGCCTCCTTCGATGCAATAATCTGGTAAACTGGCTGGGTCCTTTTGGATTGTCAGTATCTTCCCTCGTATCCATTTGTCCTCCTCTATGTCCGCCCTCTGTGCCTCTTCGGTGGGTTGCCTTGATAGGGCGTCCGCCACTACGTTTAGCTTTCCTTTTTGGTATCGCACCTCAAAGGAGTAGGGTTGTAGCGCCAGTGCCCATCTTGCTACCCGCCCCCACGGGCTTTCGATGGAATTCAGCCACTTGAGAGCTAGGTGGTCCGTGACTTCTATGAAGTGATAGCCTTCCAGGTACATCCTCATCTTGTGGATACCCCAGTGTATTGCCAGGCATTCCTTCTCAGTTGCTGAGTAATTACGTTCCTCCTTCCGAAGTTTTATGCTCGCGTAGGAGATCACGTGTTCCCCTTCCTCGTCCTCCTGGGCCAATACAGCTCCTAGTCCGCAATCGCTTGCGTCTGTTTGTAGGATGAAGGTTTTTGTGAAGTCCGGGCAGGCGAGCACCGGTGCTTTCGTTAGTGCTTTCTTCAGCTCTTCGGCCGCTCTTTCGATCTCGTCTGTCCAATGGAACTTAGTGTCCTTCCTGATCAGTTCGAACAGCGGTTTTGCGATCTCAGTGAAACCCGGCACGAATTTTCGGTACCACGATGCTACCCCAAGGAATCTGTCCACCTGTTTTGTTGTTGTAGGCCTCGGTAGGTCTCTGATGGCTGTTATCTTTTCTGGATCTGTGTGTATTTCCCGTGCGCTCACTACGTGGCCCAAGTATTTTATTTTTTCCTCGAAAAAGTGACTTTTTTCGGGGTTAATCTTTAGGTTTGGTCTTCTCAGGCGTGCCACTACTTCCCTTAGCTTCTCCAGGTGTTCCTGTTTGGTCCTGCCGATGACCACTATATCTTCTAGGTAGGCAAATGCGAATGGTTCCATCTCGGGGCCTATCACCGAGTCTAATGCCCTTTGGAACGTCGCCGGGGCCGTATGGAGTCCGAACGGCATGACCTTCCACTGAAATAGCCCTCGCCCAGGCACCGTGAATGCAGTGTATTGCTTGCTTCGGTCTTCCATTGGTATTTGCCAGTAGCCGTTCTTCAGGTCTAGCGTGCTAATGTATTTTGCGTCTCTCAGCTGGTTCAGGATGTGATCCATTCGTGGGACATTCGTGTTCAGCTGTCTGTAGTCTATACATAGCCTCCATTGATTGTTCTTCTTCCTTACGAGTACCACTGGTGAGCTGTACGCCGAATGCGAAGGTTCGATCAGGTCCTGTTCGATCAGTTGGTCGACCTGTTCGTGTATTATTTTCTGCATGGCTGGGTTCTTCGGGTAGTACCGTTGTTTCAGGGGTCGGTCATGTTTCATATAGATCGTGTGTTTCGCTATGTGGCTTGTCCCTTTTACCCTCTCCATTACGGCTAGCTCTCTATCTAGAAACGCCTTGATTTCGGTATCCGTTGGTTCGCTTGCTGCTGCGCTTCCCAATTTCTGTGGCTTCTTCCCACCCTTCGTGTTTGGGTCGAGCTGCGCTTTGAGGCCTCCACACCGTAGTGTAGTGTTGCACTGCGCTAGGAAGTCTATCCCTAACAGCAAGTCCCCGATGACGTCTTCTAGTATTAATAGTGCCACTCTTACTTCACTCTCTCCGAGTTCTATATCCAACTCTATCTCCTCCGTGGCCACTGTAGCCGTTCCATCCGCCAGGTTTATTACCTCGTCTGTTTGTCGGACCTCGCCGTATTCTCGGAGCTGGAGTGCCAGTTTTCCGCTTATGAAACTCCTTGTCGCTCCGGTGTCTAGAATGCCGTGAGTCTGTTTATCTCCTATTCGTACGAGAGCGGTTATCCTTCGACCGTCGAACCTGATCATCGTCGCTGGTGGCTGTTCTGGGCCGGCCTTGGGTACTCTACCTGTCTCCCAGCGCCTCTTGCGTTTCCCTCTGCCCGTCTGCAGCAGTGAATTGTTCTCGTGTTGTCCCGGCCGCATACCCAACAGAATAGTCTGGGCGGGTTGTTGCACTGGTATGCTCGGTGGCCCGGTGCCTTGCAACGCTGGCAGAGGTTATTGATGTTGAACTCTCTCGCCGTTCCAGCTTGCCTTGTACGTCCACTCCAGCTTCTGGTCTTCGCTTAACGTGGTGCACAGCATTAGTTTCCTGAGCTCTCTTACGTAGTCCTTGGCCGGCTCTTGGTTGGACTGTTGCCTTCTTGTGATTTGTTCCATGGCTCTTTCCTGATAGTCCGCTGGAACGAATTATACCTTTGCCTTTGCCATTTCTTCGATCTTGGTCAGGAACTCCAGAGCGTCCCCTGTCCCGTCGAACACTTCGTTCCATCCACGAATGGTGTTAATGGCCGCTGCTCGTTCCCCCGCTCTGCTCTTGTATTCTTCCTTACGTGTTTCTTCGTTTCTCAGTTCATATTCAGGTTTTCCGCTTGTTTGTTCCTGTTCTTGTGTCGTTGGGTATTTGACCTCCAAATTGACCCCTGCTCCCGGGTTTGGCGAGACGCTCCGTGTGTGACGCTGGCTTAATTCTCTTAGCCTCCTGATCCTTTCACCGTCATGGCTTCCGTTCTTTATAAAATCGGATAGCTGGCGTCGGAGGTCTTCTACCAGTTGTTCTGGCTCCATCCCGAATTCCCTGACGTACCCTTCTAATTGGGCCTTGTTCAGGTTGGACACCCATCCTCGGGTTAACTTCTCCGTCGTTGACATGGTTTGTATGGTATTTTATCGGACTCAGGAACTATACACGTTGGGCGCCAGTGTAACGACCCTCTCTCGGGCTGCGTGGCTTAGCTCGCCGGGGTCGTGAGTTACACAAATTTGTGCGTGCCGTTTCCTTGAGTCCCACAAATACCCAGTAAAAAGAGAGTTGGAAGTTCGGTTTTGTATTTATTTATTTATTACGATCGGGTTTTTCCTGGGGAAGAAGTGGCGACTTCGCGACTGGCGCGATGTAGTCGGCTTGAGATTACCCTGGAATACAGGGTGTGCGACTTTGCGACTGGCGCGATGTAGTCGGCTTGAGATTACCCTGGAATGCAGGGTGTGCGACTTTGCGACTGGCGCGATATAGTCGGCTTGAGATTACCCTGGAATGTCGGGTGTGTTGTGGCGAGGCGCGTTATCCCAAGCGGGTTCGCCGCAGTTCGGGTCGCGACGGTCGAGTCCGGGTGACGGTCGGTCGTACTGACGATCGTCGTGACTATGCTCGCACCGTTATTCCTATCCTCCTGATACCCGTGATTTCCCACGTCAAGATCTGCTAGCAAGAGCAAAACCTTGGCCCATGTTCATCCTGTTATGCTCGAGTTCGGTTGACGGAACCTTACTCCGCTACCCTGTTCTCATCAAGATCTGCTAGCAAGAGCTAAACCTTGGCCCATGTTCATCCTGTTATGCTCGAGTTCGGTTGCCGGAACCTTACTCCGCTACCCTGTTCTCATCAAGATCTGCTAGCATGAGCTAAACCTTGGCCCCTTCCTGATCTATGGCATGGGCTCGGTTGCAAGAACCTTACCCCGCTACCCTGGTCCACCTCAAGATCCGCTAGCAGGAGCTGAACCTTGGCCCCACGTCTATGCCACTGTGCACGAGTTCGGCTACAAGAACCTCACTCCGCTCCCTGGTCCACATCAAGATCCGCTAGCAAGAGCTGAACCTTGGCCCGCATCTACTTCTGCTACTAAGTGAGTTCGGCTTCAAGAACCTTACTCCACTACCATCACCACTTGTTCAAGCTACTATCAGACTTACCCAGGTGTTGTCAGCTCGGCTGCTCGCCGAAAGTGAACTTGCCCTGAGTTGTGTCTCGCCTTTTATAGGCCGCGATCAGCTGTGTTTCCAGTTCGATATTCGATTCCTATCGATAGGCACCTGGGTTGCCATATCGTTCGACATGGCCGATATCTATCAGCTGTTCAGGCTGGTGCCCCTATCGGTTCTGGGGTTGCCAGATGTTGCCCTTATTGTTGTGGGCGTTGCCAGATGGCGGACTATCGCCTTTTTATTTATTACTAATAATCTCAATTCATAATAATAGCCATTCATAATAATAATTCATAATAGTAACAATTCATAATAATTGTTGAGTTTGCTGCTTGTCCCAAAGTGCGGGAGAGCGGCGACCAGCTGATCGCTCGCTCGGTCTGGCCAGTGCAGCTGCAGGGAGAAAGAGAATGGAGGAGAGGCGAGAGCGAGTCAGTCTGAATTTGCACACGTCGTTGAACGCCCGCCGTCGGTCTAACCATCTATTTCGTTACACATATTCACGCATACGCCTGTATATTATTAATTTAAATTCTACATATCACGGGATAATTATATTTATTGAAATTGATTCGGCCGTGTTGTTTTTACTTTTGCCGGGGAACCCCTCTTACAATGACCTCTTGATAATACACAAGGGGGCACAACTAATCATGGTGGCCCATGAGGGGAACCTGCAATTGTAAAATTTGAATTCGAATGGTTATGTATGTGTGTAAATAGATTGCGTTAGATCGCGGCCGCGTTAAGTTGCAATTCGGCTCGGCAAATTGCCTGAAATTAAAACTGCGATATATATAAACGCAGCAACGGTTGTTTGGAGTTTGGCGGCTCTTCTTCTTCACCTATTCTCGGCTGAGCGAAAGACCGAAAAGGAAGACGGCGATACATAGGCGCCGCAGCTGCAGGTCGTGGAACTTTGTGACGCTCGCTTCGATTTTTGGCGGCTGCTTTTCTACACTTATTCTCGGCTTGGCGGAACGCGGAAAAAGGAAGACGGCGATACATAGGCGCCGCAGCTGCATTTCGCTGGACTTTGCGACGCTTTTTCTGTTGTTTTGGGCGGCTTCTGGTGAGTGGAATCTGGTGGACAAACGGAGTAAGTGACCAAGGTGTGTGCGAGACAAGAATTTTAACGAATTTTTCTCATTACATGATTGTTTTGGGGTGGTGAGTTGCGCTTTTGTTGCCCTTTGGTTGCCCCTTTTGTTTTTTACACTCGCCATCATGAAATCAGATTCAGAGGCTCCGATTTTGGAGCAACTAGTAAATTTGGCAAGCAAATCGGTACCAGTCGCTCAAATCGACGTTGCAGAATTTCAAGAAGGATTTGCAGTCAAGGAAAACGAGGATTTATTTAAAGAAACGTCTAGAGCAAGTGGAAGAGTTGCGGAACGCGTTTCGCGAAACGGATGCCGTGATCGTTAATCTAGAAGGGTTCGCTGGATCGAACTATGTCGCGAAGAATTTCCAGTCGGAGTTCGAGGACGCCTATTGCACCATCGCAGAGGACTTGGATAAACTTCCATCCGAGAATCCTCCGCCGCCACCACAAGCGGGCGGGGGTGCGGATCCCGAAGTGCGGCTGAACATGCCACAGATGTCAGTGCCCAAATTCTCGGGTGAATGTGTGGACTGGCCAGGCTATTATGACGCCTTCACAAGCCTTATACACAACAACGTAAATCTGAGCAATGTGCAATGGTTGCACTTCCTCAAGGAGTCGCTGCCAATAGGGCGCGATAATGACATCCGGCAAATGCAACTTACGGATGCAAATTACGCCGTGGCTTGGGGACTGATGATTAAAAGGTACAATAATCCACGTCTCGTTTATTCACACCACATGAACGCTATCTACGCGTTGCCCAGGCTGTTAAAGGAAAATACGGACTCAATACGGTCGATGTTAAGCACGGTCAATGTTTGCCTGGCTGCAATCCGCCGCGTTCAAGCCTTGGACGGGGAATCGCAGTACTGGTTGGCGCATTACATAGCATCGAGGTTGCCCAAGGAGACTCACAACGCCTGGGAACACCATCAAGGAAGCGGTGCCACCGTTCCTACTTATAAGGATTTAGAATCATTTTTGAATGATCGGCTGGTCATAATGGATGCGATCGAAAACCGAAGTTCGTCGTACGACTCCAATCATGTCCCAGGATCTACCGACCCGAGCAAACGAGTGCGAGTGCATAACGCACAGGAGCGCTCAAGACGCCCGGATACCGCCTGTTACCACTGCGGCGGCGACCATATCCTGCGTCGTTGCGCAACCTTTCTGGCCTTGGACTGTTACAGGAGAAAGGATATAGTGAGCAGGGCAAAATTATGTATTAATTGCTTGAGTAAATCGCATGCGCTGTCACGATGCACCAGCAATAAGAGCTGCCAAGTCTGTGGGCAGAGCCATCACACGCTGCTGCATTTCCCAGTAGTGGCTCATAATCCATCGTCGAGTCGCGCACAGCCGCATTCAAACCGGCCTTCAGCGCCGCCATTTGGTGCACCTGCAGCCAGGGAGAACGAATCTCAGCACAGCCTGCAGGAGACGGAGGAGCCACATCCGCACGCATCTTACAGATGTCATTCAGCAACTTCATCGAATGTCCTTTCGAGGAATGTGCTTCTCGCCACTGCTCGTATCACCGTACGGAATCCGGTCAACGGCCTACAAGCAGTCATAAATGCTCTCATCGATCAAGGATCTGAGGCAACCATAGTTTCCGAACACGTCGTTCAGTCTCTGCACCTGAAGCGGTCAGCCACCCGAGCGTCCATTTTTGGGGTGGGCCCCGGGGGCGGTCGTCGTTGCAAGTACACAGTAAATTTCGAAATCTTTAGTATTATTAACCCAAATTTCTCCTTAGGGGTTGATTCAGCATATGTTCTCAATTCTGTTACGTCCTGCCTGCCAAGTGTGAGCTTCGCGCCACAACATTGGGATCATATTCGAGGGCTCTCATTGGCGGATCCCCATTACGCGCGGTCGAAGCGAGTCGATCTAATTTTGGGAGTAGACATGTTGGCGCAAATTATGTTGCCCGACACCAGGATCGGTTTGCCAGGTGAGCCCATAGCTCAGAATACACACTTCGGATGGATCCTCTCTGGACGAGCTGAAGGAGTGAGGGAAACAACCGAGTTGCGCTGTCATCGAGTGCTTTTGGACACTGAGGCATTGCTGAAGCGCTTCTGCGAGGTCGAATCGGTTCCAGATCGCCCCACAGCAACAGGCGAGGAACTCTGGTGCGAGTCCTTTTTCCAGAATACTCTCGTGCGCCGATCGGATGGGTCGCTACGTAGTGCGGTTGCCCTTTAAAACCTATCGAGACCCAGCCATGGTCCTGGGAAGATCTCATCAAATGGCACTTAATCGGTTCCTGCAGTTGGAAAGACGTCTGTCTAGCAGCCCAGAACGGTGGAGCAGATACGTCGAGGAGATCGAAGAATACTTCGCGCTCGAGCAAATAGCGCCGGCGGTGGGCAGTGAGAGCAGTTCGGTAAGGGATACTTCTACGAATAGGCACGTGGCTTCCTGTGTGCTCCCGCATCACGCTGTCTTCAAGAAGGATCCTCAATCGACCAAACAGCGAATCGTCTTCGATGCCTCCTCAAGGACTAGCAACGGACGGTCTTTAAACGACATTCTTTGCGCGGGACCGACCCTGTAGAACGACATGTCGGCAGTCATACTCAATTGGCGGAAATATCGTTTCGTTTTCACGGCGGATATTCAGAAAATGTATCGATGTATCGATGTGCACCCGGAAGACGCCCAATATCAGCGGATTTTATGGCGGGCGGCGGATGGATCGGTCAATGTCTATGCCTTGTCAACACTAACCTTCGGGACGGCTTCGGCACCCTTCACGGCCATCAGGGTCATTCAACAGTTAGCGAAGGATGAGCGGCGTTCATTTCCTAAGGCGGAAGAAGTGTTGATGGACGAGATATATGTTGACGACATTCTGTCCGGAGGGCATTCGATAGAAGAGACGCAGGATAAACGAGCACAGGTAGAGGGTGCTATAAAATCCGCTTGCATGGAGTTGCGAAAATGGTCCAGCAACGAAGCGAGTATTGTCCGCTCGATTCCGATAGAGCATCAGTGCAGTCGGACACCTTTAAACTGGGACACTACGGATCCTATCAAGGCGCTAGGAATGTATTGGCTCCCAAATAAGGACTGCTTCAAATTTCAGGTCGATTTTGAGATGCCAGCTAATTTCACCAAAAGAACGATCCTGTCGAGCATAGCGAGGCTGTTCGACCCGCTGGGTCTCATCGCGCCAGTCATCATCTCGGGAAAGCTAATATTGAAGGAGGTAACCATGGCCAAGAAAACGCATATCGACGGCACTCTGACGGCTCTGGATTGGGACGACGAGGTTTCTAATGCTCTTGCGGAACGGTGGCAAGCATTTTGGGACAGATTGCTAAGGATTGACGATATAAGTATACGGCGGTGGATTCATTATTCTCCGGGATCCATAGTTTCAGCTCAGCTTCACGCGTTCTGCGACGGGTCCTCCACATCCTATGCAGCTACGACCTAACTAAGGCTCGAGCATGAGGGCGGAACGTGCAGCACCTCGCTGTTGACCGCAAAATCAAAGGTTACTCCAACTAAACCTTTAACCATACCTCGAACGGAGCTGAGTGGTGCCGTACTGGCGGTCAAATTGGTCAAATGGCTGACCACGGCTAAGTGGCTAAAGGACCTTCCCATTCAAACTTTTTATTGGACGAATGCTACAATTCTGCTGCATTGGCTGCACGAAGACGTCAACAGATGGAAGACCTTCATCGCAAACAGGGTCGCCTTCATTCTGTACCACTCCTCACCATCTCAGTGGAGGCATGTCGGGACGAGCGAGAATCCAGCGGACTGTGCGACAAGAGGGATGCCTCCGAGTGAGCTGAAGGACTTCGACTTGTGGTGGCGAGGCCCGGAGTGGCTTACACGCAGTCAAAATGACTGGCCTTCGACAGAGATTGGACAGGTCGACATGAAGGATGCCGCTCTAGAGCCAAAAGCGGACAAAGTTCGCGTTTACCACGCAGTCCCGATGTCATCGCTTCTGGAGCGATTTTCTAGTTTTAGCCAGGCGGTACGAGTCATAGCATATATATTTCGGTTCAAGACCAATACTATCGAGAAGAGAGGGAGGTGCAGTGGTCCTCTAAGCATTCAGGAGATGGACTATTCTCTATTCGCTATCGTACGCATCGTTCAAAGGGAGTCTTTCGCGTCCGAGCTGACCGCTGTAAGGAACAATAAAAGGCTGCCTCCCAAAAGTAAGCTCTTGAGCCTGTCACCGATACTGGTAGAAGACGTCTTTCGAGTAAGGGGGCGACTGCGCCATTCAGGTTTGTCGCACGAGCGTCGTCATCCCATGATCCTCCCAAGTTCTCATCATTTTACGCAGCTAGTAATACGGTACTCGCACGTCTTAACTCTGCACGGAGGTGCGCAGCTGACTTTGGCGCACACTCGCCAGAGGTTCTGGATAACTACAGGAAGACGAGCTGTACAAACAGTTGTACGAAAGTGTGTGAGGTGTTTTCGGACCCGGCCAATAACTTCGACACAGCTCATGGGAGATTTGCCGCTTCATCGGGTGAACCCCCCTAGCAGACCGTTCTTGGCGACTGGGGTTGACTACACAGGCGCTATAGAGCTGAAGGCAGCACGCTTGCGAGGGACAAGCTTTTACAAGGGATACATTGCCGTTTTCATTTGTCTTGCAACAAAGGCAGTGCACTTAGAAGCGGTAACTGGCCTCACCACGGAGCTCTGGACAGATTTACCGGTCGGCGAGGGATGGTTCAGCATCTCTACAGTGACAACGGAACCAACTTTGTGGGCGCGGATAATTTAATGAAGACGTTCTACGGCAGGCTCAAGGACGATTACGAGAAGCTCATAGCTCCCAAGCTTCACAACGGACCGTATGGCACTTCAATCCCCCTCAGTCGCCCAATTTTGGCGGTCTATGGGAGGCTAATGTGAAGTCTGTGAAACATCACCTTAAGAGGGTTATTGCAGATCGGCGTCTCACTTATGAGGAGTTGACAACGGTGCTCGTGAGCATAGAAGCTTGCCTCAACTCGCGGCCGCTGTGCCCTCTCACGGCTGATGCAGACGACCTGGAGGTGCTCACGCCGGCTCATTTTGTGATTGGGGATTCTATGCTGGCGCCTCCGGAATATCGACCACAATCCAAGTCCTTCGTGGAGCAGTTCCTCCTTCAGCAAACCATGATACGACATTTTTGGAAGGCATGGAGTCGAGACTGGCTAGCTCATCTGCAGCAGAGACCCAAGTGGTGCCAGGAGGCTGAAGGTTTGCATCTCAACGACCTTGTCATCATCAAGGATGACCGATGTCCGCCGTCACAGTGGTTGCTGGGGCGGGTCGTCGAGTTGCACCCAGGGACGGACGCGTTGGTCCGAGTAGTAACGCTTAAGACCAAACAGGGTCAATTAAAACGGTCAGTGTCGAAACTGTGTCCGCTTCCAATCCGTTCTTAAGCGCTCTCACTTAGATACCTCAATCATAACGAATTATTTCTTGCGCACACTTCTTGTATCATTTCTCCAAGCTAGATTCTACCTCACCTACCAGGATGGACCGGACAAGCGAGATTTTCATGCTACGTCTAGCATTAGCGGGCGGCATGTTCAGTTTGCTGCTTGTCCCAAAGTGCGGGAGAGCGGCGACCAGCTGATCGCTCGCTCGGTCTGGCCAGTGCAGCTGCAGGGAGAAGGAGAATGGAGGAGAGGCGAGAGCGAGTCAGTCTGAATTTGCACACGTCGCTGAACGCCCGCCGTCGGTCTAACCATCTATTTCGTTACACATATTTACGCATACGCCTGTATATTATTAATTTAAATTCTACATATCACGGGATAATTATATTAATTGAAATTGATTCGGCCCTGTTGTTTTTACTTTTGCCGGGGAACCCCTCTTACAATGACCTCTTGATGATACACAAGGGGACACAACTATTCAATAATAATAATAATAACAATTCATAATAATATCGGTAAATAATACTTAACAATTCCTAATGATAATAATAATGGTAAATAATAACAATTAATAATAAGAAATGTGGCGCGGGGCGTCGCAATTTTTAGAAATTGTTATCTTTGAAAACAGATATATTATTTTTTAAATATGTTATACAGTTGTTAATTGTTAAATATTACATACATTTAAATTTTGATACTCGTTGTAGATTGTTAACATTTGAAGACATTCAACATTTAAAAAGTATTGGTTTTCCTTTCCATAAAAAAGATGAGAATTTACAAAGAACGTCAAACAAAGCTCTGCAGTACTCCTCAGAAGAAGATGAATATGATAATGGGGACATAACTGGTTACGCATACGAAAGTTATGAGAACTCTGAAATTAACTATAAAGTAAGTCAATCAGGATTTTTTCAATTCTCGTCCAATTTATTTACCAATTTTCAGAATAATCATCCCGTTGGAATTATGTCCAAATTGGCATTAAAAAATATAATTGGTCCCAATGTGAATAAAAAAAGCAATATGGGTAAGTTTGAACTTAAATAAAAATAAGTAAACTATTAAACATTTTTTATTGTAGGATACGAAAACACTTACATATCCCAGTTGCATCATTACGAAAGTCCACCATCTACATTAGCTGTATCGAAAGAAAAAAAAGAAATAATGTTTAAAGACATAACTGATATCGCACTTACAACATTGGCCTTTTTATCATTTGGAATGTTTACTTTGCAGGTGTTAATGTGCATAGTAATGGTAATGGTAACACGTTTTTTCTCATTACCTCCAAATTGTGAGGACCCAGATATGGGCCACGCAACTCATAGGCTAAGTTTGTAAATATTTATAGTAGGTATGCAGCCATAAAGGCGAAGACATAGTCATATTTTAAGTCTTAAAATTTTAAGTAGAGTAACCCGTTACACAGTCTCCCCGAAAGTAGGCGGCCGCCACCAACACCTCTCGAAGGCCTTCCGCTGTGGCCACCTCTATGGCCGTTGCAACCAGATCCCTGCAAAAAAAGTTGGTTAGTGGAAAGTGCTTTACGTTTCTATCGAGAAGGATAGCCGCGCGAGGAGCACCTCCACTGCGGGCATATAACAACTTACTTGAGCCGCAGATAAGTCCTTTAATTTGGCCACCGATCAACAATGGCTCCTGAACTAGATCCCGTTGTCCCGCTGTCCACAGCGCTACGATGAGGCCCAGCTATGGCGGATCTACAACATCTCGGAGGCCATGCAACGCCGGGTGCCCGTGGGCCAGATGCTCGAGCAGAAGTTTGGTGGCAACATCTGGAAGGAGAACTCCAAATTCCTGGACATCTCCATTGCCCGGGATCAGTTGAAGGCGGCACGCAGTTTTCTCTCAGCCCATCGGCTGGATGCCCAGATATTGTCGGATAACATCCAGTAGCGAGGTCGTGACTTGAAGGTGCTGAGGTAGGTAATGACTAGAGTAGCTCCTGCCCAACCACTGATTACCGCTTTCCCCCTAGAATCTCTGAGAATCCCCGCGAGAACAAGAAGGTATGGATTGACGGCGGCATTCATGCTCGCGAATGCACCCGCGACGGTCACCTGTATCCTCTACCAACTGATGTCGAACTGGGAGAACCAGCCGGCGCAAATCCGCGGCCGTGATGAATCCCGATGGCTACGAGTACAGTCGCACGACGAATCGCCTGTGGCGCAAAAATCGGTCGCCATCGCGCCAGAGTCAGTGCAACGGCGTGGACCTCAGCCGAAACTTTGACATTGGATGAAATGGCTACGGATCGTCGACGAATCCCTGCCGGGACACATATCGCGGCTCATCGCCTGGTCGATCTTCTTCTCGGCGAAGGTCCTGCACTGGGTGGCCGACGCCCTTTTGGCGTGGTGCAGGTTCACCTGGAGAACGCTATATTTCTCACGGCTCTTCCTTTGAGCGTTCGACGAGGCTGCCGCGCTTGCGTTGTCGAGAGTTATTGCCTCTCATTCCCTTCGGCGGCCTAGATGCAGCGACCGACAACGGGATCTTGGCTGCCGGTGCCGTAGCCTTGGGTGGCTGTACCTTGCCATCGCCCTTGACGGGAGCGCTAGGCCTTGTAGCACCGCCTGGGGCTTCTTCGGCTGGTGGCTGGATGGCGGTGGCCTTTCTAGCGAGCCCAGCAGCCGCGCTAGTAGAAGGGCCATCCTCGGGGAGGGTATCCGCGCGATAGACTACGCTGCTTTAATCTTTAGACGTGGAAGTCTGCCAAAGCAGTACCAGACTCTGCCTTCGCACTTGGCAAGCGACCGCAGCGACGCCTGGTCCACCATTATGGCGAGGTGCAGCATCTCACATTGTGTGTTCCGCTGCACTACTCTCCGTTGTGGGGTATCGAGGTCGTTCTGGCTACCAACATAGGCGAGACCTTCCTCGTTCGAAGTGGCGAAGTAGCCTGGCAGAAGGCTGGCCCGGAGGAACTGGCCCTCCTCCAACATTTCCACGTCAAGCGAACTGTTAGCCTTGATAAGGCTAAAGTTGTGCCTGACCCACAGTTAAAGTCGACGACCCGCCAGTCGAAGCGAAATCGAGCTTGACACCACTGGCCATCCGACTGTAAGACGGTGCTGTTGGCTCTGAATGAGCAATTCTCGGCTTCTTTGTTAAGCCGGACTCCGGGGTCGTGTCAAAAGACCGCTCCCGCTTTGCCTTGGCTTCGGCGGGAAGGGATGCTTTTGCAGCCTGGAGAGCCTCTCCTCTCGGGAGCACTTTAGCGATATCTGCCTTGAATAGCTTTTTCTCTCGGCTTGTGAACTTCACAAACGCGACCTCAGAAGCCAGCCTCAACCGCTGGATTCAATTGCCTGCATCCTCCAGATCCAACGCCTGTGGTAGCCAGTAGCAAACGAAAATATTTAAAATAAATAATTTAATTAAATTCATTGCGGAAATTCAAATTAGGTTTAAATCCGCATATGACCACCGCGATAGCGTAGGGTATAGCAGAGAGCGCGAGCGACGAGAAGTTTCGCACCGTTTCCGCATACAGCCTACTTGCATAGCGCTTACTCTTTCTGGTGTGCACCGAATGCGTGTGAAGTCGAAAAAGGAGAAGAGAGCCTGGAAGTATTCCGTTAGGTGAAGTTTGGCAACGCCGCAGCGCGCAACCAACTTCTCACGACAGAGTTCTCGCTCATTTCTTTTGTGATCTCAAATAGTTCGCATGCAAATTGCTGCTAATCGTCAGAATAAGAACATAAAATTTTCACACCGCGTGGCCGATATTTTTCAAGTGTTATTGCGGCCAACAAAACAAGCCAACAGGCACAGGAGGAGTTTTCGAGGGATTCTAACCCCAACAAGAGGTGAATATTTTAGTGCAAGTGCAAGTGAAAAGTGTTTTAGAACAGCCAATTTATTTATATAGGGGAGAGTGAGACGGAAGATCCGTCGAAGCCGGCATAGCAGCGCCAGAGCTACAAATTCATATCAGCTCGTGAGCGTTGGCTACCGGCAGAGCAATGTCATCGAAATTTCTGGACAAGATTGGAAGTAGTCTCGGTGCGCTGCAGAAAGCGCCAAGTGAGACCCTAACCTGCCAAGGCAGCGCTGCTGACGTCGAGCAAAGCGCCGCTCAAGCCGCCGAGCAGAGGAGAAGAAGAAAAGAAGGGAGTGTCAGCTTGACAGCGGCCGCATTCTCTTCCGCTGCCGCGTGCCACCTACTACATTTAGGCATTTTTTGCCCGCTGCCGCGTGCCGTTTTGATCGCGAGTGCGACATTTTAGCCGCGACAGCCGCGTGCCACATGGAGGTTCCAACATAACCTCAAACCGATCCGCTAGCCCTACGCAGCCAACCCATCCCATACGCGGCGACAGCAAAACCGCGTGGGTTCGGCAACATTTGGGGCAGCGATCGGCAAGGCGATGTGAGTCACCGACACAGGTAGACCCTATCCCTGATGGATGCCACGTCCAGCGAGCGGCAGCGAGGAAGCAAAAATAGGAAAAGGAGACATTTGAAGTGCTAATTGCGGAAGGCTTATAACGCACGTGCCACGTGCGGCACCTAGCCTGGACACGAGAGGACAGACCTGCCGTCTGGCATGCGAGGACGCATATCCCTTCGTATGTGAGGAGCTGATTAGAAGGATGCCATAAGGAGGCATCGCCATCTGCAGAGACGTTGCTGATCGAGTGGTTAGACGTGTGTTGCAGATTTTTTTCTGATTTTTGCTTTGTCGAGACACTTGTAAACTCGAGATTTAAATTTCATAGAGTAATGATATTGGAATTCTCATTCTTTCACCGAGCCAGGTGCCCAATTGTTGTGAATTTTAAATCGAATTTAAATCAAAAATGGTCGAAGAGCACCACGAATTTAATTCTTTTGTCAGAAGTTAAGAACAATTAATTTTGATTAAGCATCCTACCACAGCGTCTTCGATTGGCCAACCGAACCTGCTTCGCCGGATTTTTTGGAGTAAGTGAGAAACTTCTTTCCTTTTAACTTCTAAACCTGATTTGAAATTATATTATTTTTGTGCGTGTGCCAAAATAAATAAAATAAAATAAAATAGATAGGATAATAAAAGGGCAAGTAAAGAACAAATAATGTGAAACAAAAAGAAGAAAATATTATGCAACCCACCATTCTATATCTTAATTAAATATATAAATATAAAGCTTATGAATTAGGAGTTAAATGAGAAGAATATCTTAATTAGGGATATAGTTCTAAAGATGTAAATTATAAGTCAATTCCACTCAAAATATCTCATGTCGTTCTAGAGCCGATTAGCCGATATGATTGGACCTTTAAATATTTTGTTATAGAAAATTTGACTTTTTTGAATATGTTTATATAGAATCTAAATTAATTCCATGCAAGATCGCGATACTGCCGCAATATGAATTTAACTTGAAAAAAAAAATGTGATTTTTTGAATAAACTTTGATTAAGGGATAACCGTCAATCTATTCTTACGCGTTATCATGGTAGGGAGGGTAAAGAAAAGGGGGCGAACAACACCAAGCCACCCTTACTTCTTATGTTTATCTTGACCAGCTTTAATAAACCCGTCCGTCCGTATGATTTTGAGTCTGATTACATCTTTGTTGTTTGAACCAGTAGTTTACAGAAAGTGCACTTAAAACTCTTTTTTGCGTAGTGCGGTGTGTGCTTATAAGGAAGAGGCGGAAGAACCCATGACTATCCGACGAGCTTACCACAGAGCAATGCTAGGAGTGCACGAAACCGAATCTCCTTATACACTAACTTACCCTAAAGTTGGTGAAAACAGGTCAGGGAGTCCGAGCGGACAACCGACACCCCTAGTCTCTATTATACAGAAGTAAAGGGACTAGCTGTCTCCTACACGCCATAGAGGTTGAGCAGGATGCGTCGCGCATATGGGGGTGGGCGCCGGCAGCACATATCCATAATTGTTCCAACGAGTAGACGAGAAGGGAGGTCACCCGCATAGTCCGTGTACCGCGGGAAGTCCACAATTGAAACTGGAGGAGGACGGGTATCCGGAGTCCGCATACTAGCGATCGAGTGCCCCCTCTGCCTCCCTCGGCATATGCTGTTAAACCTTAAATTGGGGAATTTCATTAAGAGTTATCTTCTCTTAGCCCGACTACCAATGGTCAGCACCCTTGGACGAGACATAGCCAACACAAGGGTCTGCTTCCAGCCGCCCTCGCGTGGAGAGTATAGTCGCACTTCCGGGAGTGTGTGCAGATACGGCGCGTACTACCAGCGTAGTTACACGTGATTCCCCTTGCACACCTGTCGGATAGCGGCCCGCTCAATGTCATAATAAAGCAAACAAAAATTGTAGCAGGCAATATAGTACTAGGTGAAGCTGCCCACAGTAAAGTGGAATCGGTCTCTTTCGAAGGAGAACCATAAGCTTGATTCAAGCTGCTAAGTTCAAATGCGATCGACCTTGTTAAGAAGAACAAAGTGTGTAGATAAAGCTTAGAGATATAAAACTCAAATAAGCCTGATACAATCACAAATACAATTTTCTTTATGGTCCATACAATAAAACTATAATGTAATATGAAAGTGGTGCAATTAGATGGTTGTCCTTCCTCAGCGTGACCAGCGCGAATCGCTGTAGGTCCTTCACCATGCCTCCACTATTACAGCATCGGGGTGCGGTTTGCTTGAGGGCTTTTTCTTCTTGACCACCGTAATTTATGAGTTTCCGGTCTGTCTGTGCAGACCTGTCCTTTTTCGGTACTGCCGCCGTTAGTTTGTTCCCTATTCACGCGGGGTTTTCCACCGGGTATGCTCTGGGCGCATTTGCAGAATACCTTCTATAGTCCGCCCGGCCTGGAACTCCTCGGTACTCGTGTCCGACTGCTTTAAGTCTCAGCGTCTCCTCATTCATCACCTTCGTCGACACGTTGATTAGGCGCACCTGCTTCATGTGAACCAGGCTGTTGAGTTTGCCCAACAGCTTACCGAGCTTCGAGGCTTCGGCGTGGGGTGTGGGCTCCGATGGGGCAGCCTTGCCTTTTTTCGGGAGCGTGCGCCGGAGATGGCACGACGTTTGAGGAACGGACTATCAGATGGGGTTATACCTTGGTCGCCAGAGCCACATTTTTTGTGTTCCGGCATAGCGGTGGGGATAGCAATCGGTCCAATCCATGACCTTTTCCACTCTTGGGCTCCGCGAGCGCACCTCGATGTAGACGAAATGCGGCAGCATTCCGAATCCTTGCCAAGGATTTCGAACAACAGCACGGGAATGTATGCTATGTCTTTCGCAGTGCTCGTTGTCTGAACCTCGTACCAAGCACATTGCGGGCAAACTGGTGGCGTGACCGGCACAATATGTGGGGGAGTCCACGTTTGACCCCCGAAGGAAGAGTGCGAAGGCGGAAGAGAGGCGGAAATAATGAAGACAAAGTTTTCGAAAAAACAATCCCCATTATTCCTGGCTATCATCCATCTCGCCGGATCAGTGGGTGAGTCAGGTGAGTCAGGAGACTACCCTCTCTATCCTAGGGGCACTGCCACAACGCAAGTTAACACCAGTGCGCCCGAGATGGCGTCCGATTGCTATAAGTTCGAAGTCCCAACCATCCGTTCGCTACCCGTGGAAATTCCCATCTGTCTGATTGGAAACCCTTCATATGCGGGAATCAATCCCGAGCTGACAGCACTCAATAGGTTAATGTCCCACTCAAGTGGCCACAAACGAGTAAAGCAAAGACCCGATCTTGCCGAGTTAAAAGTAAATACTTCGTCCCGGAATATCCAAGAAAAAATTTCCCGGGGTGAATTTTGGGTAGCCATGATCACGCTTGATCAGTGTACTTTCGTTCTGTATTCTGAGTTTGGAGCACTCGCCACTTTTAGTGGGGATCTGCGCTTTTTTTTCTGTCGCTGAGATCGCTGAGCACCTCAAGGTGGCGTCTTTTTCTTGAGTAAAAGAAATGCGCAGCACATCATTCACCCTTTTCTTCCCCTCCTCGTCGCAAACATCGGATTAGTGTAAGAAATCTTCCTTCACTGAAAACCGTGTGGAGCGGAAAATAACTTGTGCACAATTGGACCCCATCGAAAAGTTGTTGATCAACGAAGCTGTCCACGTAAATTGGCAAAATTTCTCATATTACGTTGCAAACATCGTACTTTTGAACCAAATAAGATAATAAAGAAATTTAACGAAATTTTACAGATAATAATAATAAAATTCGACCGCGTGCGCGATAAGGCGAAACTTTATCGAACAGCAGGTGAATATCGCAAAAAATTAAAGTTTCAATTAAAGCTATGGTTACTGGGCTTTGATTCGCAAACTCAGCTCTATCTAAACGAAAAGCTCTATAACAACGAACTCTTTAAATAAGTGATGAAGCTTCAAAGTGCTGGGTTTAAATCATTTAAACACACTTGATTCCACTCACATTACTAACCTAACTTTTTGACATATTTTTTGAAGAGACGCAACTAAGTCCTCATTTACGCTGCGTTATGGCGTTATTTTATTTATTACTAATTTTTTAACATAGGATTAATATTGGGGCCTAGAGGTGGGAAAAAGTTGCGTCGAAGTTACTTTTTTTTAGACAACACCTGTTTTTTCGACAACAACTCTATTTTCGGACTAGTTTCACCACCTAATCAAAATCATAACCGAGTAACTGACTGTGTGAGCTGCGCACTCTTGGATTTGCCTCTTTCAAGAATCGCAATATTAAAATATAAAAAAAAATAAAAAAAAAATATATATTTTAGAATTAATGTACAAAATAATTATTTAAGAGGTTCCAGAAAGAACATTTTGGTTCAAGGCGTGCCCAATACGTACTGCACTTAAGTTAGTATTTTCTATCGAAGTTTCTTGAACAGGTTGCTCCAAATGTCTTTAAAATCTTAAACGGATACCGTGATCCACTCTTTGGTGAGGAATCCTGGTGAATACTCGCAACCATTCATTCATTCATCAACTCCCGCATAGAGCGGACGTGGTCTCGCGTGAACTCCGGGAAACAAATTTAAAAAAGTGGATGAAATAGTGAAAACTTAAAGAATATTATACTGGAGAAGTCCAAACAGTGCGAAAAGACGCTATCAAATCAAAAACAAAGAAAAATATAATCATAACTACTGTTATGATTAACACAAGGGCTTATTTAATTTAAACAAATAAGTGCCACGCATAATAAACTCAAAAAATGAGCAGCGATCAAAAGAATGAGCGTAGAAGCTCCGTAAACCCAAGAAACGCCTGTTACTCTCATTTCTCAACTCGCGATATCGATAAAAATAAGAAGTCGACAAAGAGCAACTTGGCTCTACTGAGCCAGCTCTTGCTCACCCTCTCTGCTCACCCCAACTCCGGCATCATGGAGTTACCACTGTAAACCCCACCAGCGCCGGCTTCGATGGAAGAAGCTCTAACAACAAGAAAAAGTACCAACAATAATTAACCAACTACCAATATTGCGAATTCGGTGTCAACGGCTGCACAGCAGAACGCAATGAGATAAACAAAGGTAAGCTTCGATAAGCAACAAGCGGTCCCGGCTATTCAGACCGGTATGGATCGCTACATCCAGATTTAGCGTAAGCTTAGTCCACTCAACACGGTTGGTAATAAACCAAAGATCAACTGTACCAACAAAAGCAACGACCAAACCAGGAGTTCCAAAGATAACCGTTTTTCCATCTTAGCAGAGGCGGAGAACAAGCAACCAGAGTTGGGGCAGGAGACCCAAAAGAAACCAAAGCACCCACCTATTTATATAAGGGAACAAAGTTCAAGCGCCCTGGTCACCAAAATTGTTGCGCTGGTCGGGGACGATAATTTCCATGTTGTTCCGCTTATGAAAGGGAACATCCACGACACAAAAGTTCAAACGAAGTCCGAAGAACACTTCAGAGTTGTGTCTAAGTACCTGGAGGACACAAAAAAGAACTTCTACACCTACCAACTAAAAAGTAGCAAGGGACTGCAAGTTGTACTAAAAGGAATAGAACCTGACGTCGGCCAAGGGCTTCTGTGCCAAAAGTGTAAGCAACATTATTAACAGAAACAAAAAGCCGCAACCTCTCTTCAAGGTCGAGCTCGAACCATATAGCAAAGCCTTAAAGAAAAACGAAGTTCACCCGATCTACAAGCTGCAGCTCTTACTGCATCGGAAAATCACCGTGGAAGAACACAAACGCAACGGCCCTGTACAATGCACAAACTGCCAAGAGTATGGACACACCAAGATATACTGCACACTTCGGACGGTCTGCCCCGCAAACAAAGAAGACCCCCAAAAGAAAAAATGTGGCAACTGTGGAGGAAACCATACGGCAAACTACAGAGGCTGTGCGGTCTACAAGGAGCTGAAGAGTCGCATGCGACGAGCGACAGCTACGCACCAACAAAATACGCAAAATGTGTATTACAACTCAAAAAGTACGCCAGACGTATTTTTCCCCAAGGCAGCCAGATCATCATTTGGGCAGCTAAATACAACCAAGGAAATCTCCTACGCCGAAGCACTAAGAACAGGCATGGAAAATCCACCCCAGCCTCACTCAGAAAATGCTCAGGAGGTCCCTGGGCAGCCGCAAAGCAAATTGGAATCTATGATGTTCACCATGCAACAAAGTATGATGGAACTTATGTCACTTATGAAAACAACCATGCAAACCCTTGTTCAGAACGTGGTGATTCAGTTGATTATAGCACAACAGTCTAAATAATAAATGACTAACCTCCGTATATCCATGTGGAATGCCAACGGCATTTCACGGCATAAACTTGAAATAACTCAATTCCTAAACGTAAATCTAACTTCTAAATATAACTTCCATATAAGAGGTTATACCTTTTACCGCACAGATCATCCGGATGGCAAGGGCCACGGCGGAACGCATCGAACACCACTTTCATCAACGGCTTGCAACAAATTACCTGCAAGCCACGTCCATAAAAGTGCACTCAGGAAACGGCAACCTTTGCATTGCCGCTGTCTACTGCCCACATCGCTTTACTATTTCTGAAAGTCAATTCATGGACTTCTACAACACTCTGGGCGATCGCTTCATAGCTGCAGGAGACTACAACGCCAAACACACGCACTGGGGATCACTCCTCGTGACTCCCAAGAGAAGGCAACTGTATAATGCAGTTATAAAAGTGAGCAATAAACTGGACTACGTTTCTCCTGGCAGTTTCACATATTGGCCTGCAAACCCAAGAAAGTTCCCAGATCTAATTGATTTCGCGGTGACAAAAAATATCCCACGCAATCTAATAAGCGCCATAGCTCTACTGGATCTCTCTTCTGACCACTCGCCTTTGTTGATAACCCTTCTTCAAAGCCCAGAAACTGACGTCGCACAACACTACTTGGATGAAATACAGAAAGAATGTGAGCTCCCACATTGACCTAACTCCTCAACTAAATATCGAAGCGGACATCGACTTCTCAACCGCCGCCCTGGAAGAGCTACTCGTCACAGCAGCCAGGATCTCAACCCCTAAACGGAAGGATCTGGAAATTAACAAGTTCAAAACTAACCGGCAAATTGAACAGCTGGTTGGCAAACCACCAGATCGCCATGCGCAAAGCAACGTCTTACGGAAGCCACCCTACAATCTAAACCGGGCTCTGAAGCAAGATGCTCAAAATGAACAACTTAAATATATATAAAAACTCTCGCCAACTAGTACAAAGCATCTCTTGTGGAGGTCTCACCCAAATCTAAGCTCTCCAATTGAAACCGTTGGATAGAGCCAAATGATTTGCCTTACATCTCAAAGGCGTCTTCCAGCCGAACCCCGCAGCAAGTGATTATGTTCTTCCGCAAATCCACCTCGAATCCTTGAATCCACGCCAACTACATTTCGGCCGAACGAGATCACAAAATTCATCAGGGAGCTAAAACCAAAAAAGGCTCCAGGAGGTGACCTAATAACTTCAAAAATGATAATGGAACTTCCGTACTGTGCTATTGAGGTCATCTGTAAACTCTTCAATGGAATCATAAGTCTCGGCTACTTTCCAAGGAAATGGAAAAAATCAATTATTATAATGATACCGAAGCCCGGAAAAGATCACACGATTCCGTCATCTTACAGACCAATAAGTTTATTATTTATTATTATTATCAACCAAATTATTCGAAAAATCCTTTCTAACGCGCATAATACCGCATATGGGAGCCCACAACATTATCGCAGCCTATCAATTTGGCTTCAGAGTAAAACACGGAACTATCGAGCAAGTAAACAGAATAACATAAGAGATTCGCACAGCCTTCGAGCATAGGGAATATTGCAGCGCTATATTCCTCGATGTGTCTCAAACATTCGACCGCGTCTGGCTCTAAGGTCTCATTCATTAAATTTAAACACACTTGCCTGGGTATACTCATAAACTTCTTGAATCCTACCTCTACAATAGAGCTTTCGCAGTGACACAACAAGTTCCGACAGCTACACTATCGATGCTGGAGTCCCACAAGGCAGCGCACTTGGGCCAACTCTATTCGTCCTCTGCACAGCGGATATCCCCACGAGTGACCGACTAATAACATCCACCTTCGCTGACAACACTGCGATCCTTAGCCGCTCCAGAAGCCTAGTCCGTGCAACAACCCAACTCGCCAACCACCTCGTGTAAGTCAAGAAATGGCTATCTGACTGGCGTATTAAAATAAACGAACAACAGTGTAAACACATAACGTTTACTCTTAACAGACAAACTTGCCCTCCGCTCTGGCTGAATAGCACGCAGATCCCCCCAAGTTAATGAAGTAACTTACTCGGCAACCACCTTGACAGACGTCTAACATGGCGTAGACATATCGAATGCAAGAAACTGCACCTAAAACTGAAAGCTAGCAGCCTCCACTGGATTATAAACTCCCGATCGCCCATGTGTCTGGACTACAAGGTCCTGCTCTACAACTCCACTCTTAAGCAAATCTGGACGTATGGCTCCCAGCTTTGGGGGAACGCGAGCAGAACAAACCTAGACATCATACAGCGCGCCCAATCAAAGATCCTGTAAACTATCACTTTGGCACCATGGTATATTCGTAACCAAAACATCCACAGGGACCTTGGCATTCTCGCAGTAAAAGATGAAATAGACAAGACAAAAAGCGTCCCACAATGAAAAACTCTCTGTCCACCCAAATCCTCTAGCAAGGGTCTTGACTCGGGTCTCCAGCCGAAGCCGCCTGCAACGTACAGACCTTCCGACCCAGCCAGAATTTGTTAGGGCCACAGTTCCAGTCTACATGACTCCTAGTTAGGTTATAGTATAAGATTTTATACACTTATTGTTAGCCTCGAAAATGAGAAGATTTAATAAATAAAAAAAATAAAAACTCGCAATGCATTTTGATAGCCTCACGGCAAAACTCCAATAAAATCCGGCATATTATTGCTCCTGGTGGTCATTAGACTCGCTATAGTGCGGTATTTCCAAGGAGTACAAGGCAATCCCAATTCGCTCCTCCAAAGAAAACGATTGACTGAAGAAGTACCCTGCTTGCGAAGATAAAGAAGCCGTTGAGCCAAGTGCAGCGATAAGGAGCAAAGTTGAACAGGTCTTTGAAGGTTACTGTCGATATCCCCGCAAATTCATCAACATTATCATGGTTACATTCTGTTGCTCCATGGCTGATAATATCAGGCTTTCGTTGTTGTTTGTTTCTAAGTTTTTTCAATTTTTTTTACTTTTGAATAAATTCTAACAACAGCTGTCAGCAGAAAACGCAACAACACAGTAGAAACACCCATTCTATGTTATTGCGTTTCAAACGATATCGATAACGCACGATAGTGTAAATAGACTATCAAACTTTTTTCTGTTGGCACGACCTTATTTTCATATCTAATTTCACATGACCAAAAAAAAAAACATGGCTTTGGAAACTGATACTTTATAAATATTGACTATGACCTACTTAATCTAGAATTCTTTCGACGCAGTGGTTTGTAGGCCTTAATTTAGAGCATTTACATTTCGAGTTAGGTAATTTTTTTTAATAAATGTCTTAGTCGAAATTTTCTCAGACCATAAGCAACCCCTGGTTCAAAGCAGACATAAAAACTTAATGTAACTTACGCTAAAAGGATTAGGTTACGACTTCTACCCTTAGGGAAGAGTATACAACCAGTAAAAGTAGTCTGCATAAGATAAAGCATTCCAAATCTACATACTACAAAGAAAAGTTTTGCAATGCCTTAAATAGTAAAAACTGGTGGCATGAGCTTCATAAGTAGCTAAAGATTAGGGAAGCAAAAATAGACTAAGTTAATGTCAACATTATTGACCTAAACGACAAATTTGCTAATATACAAGTACCTGATGCGACAGAAAATACGTACCTAGACTATTTCCCAACAAACCGCTGTGATACCAAATAATTAATTAAAAAGGAGTTTTTAAACTGCTGCAAATCAGGCTTTCGCAAGAAAAGAAGCCGCACCACTCCAGTGTAAAAAAAACTTTGATGACATTCATGGATATATTGACAAAAATAATATTACTTTTCTTACACTTTTGACTCTGTAAACCACGAGATTCTCTCAGCAAAACAGCAAAATTAATATAATTTAAAGTCATCTGCCTTGAACCATTTGACCTCGTACTAGAGTCGGGAAGCCAGGTAATTTTAACTTAGTACTCGACATCAACCTTCCAGCATCTTGTAACGGACGGTATATGTCCTTCGAGGTACGCTCTGTCTACGAAAGGATGCCAGCTGTGCTCAGGGAAAATGGCGTGGTTCTTTGTACCTCTTGGGACATTCCCATTACTCGAATTAATTGTAGACAGAGTATCGGGAGAAAAGAAGAAAACCCAAGAATTAAATATGCGGCATGAACTATTTTTGTTTGAGAAATAAGATGTTATTTATTTCCCTATCTTTGAATCCATCTGAGTTGACGATCACTTAAGGTGCCTAAATAAATTAGTCTAATAATTCATGATTTCATTTCGTTTAATTCCATAGTTTTCTCCAAATATAGTGGGCATTAATGCTAAGATTGTATATAAAATTTCGAAGGAGTCGTATCTACTTATGTACTAAGAATATGTGAAAAAGTTAACAAATAAAGAGAAAAACCCCTAAATTGGGCATTTCCTACTGTGTGCTGGTCTGGCTTTTCACAAGATTTTTATTCGGCTAAGCCGTACTTCTACCGTGCCCCGTGTGACGGGCCCGCTCACCTTGGTGACCTTGGTGACCTTGGCTGATAAGGGTGGAAATTAATAGCAATTATGAAAAACCAAACTCGTCGCAGCATATGAAACAAAATTGATATAAGTATAAACTCGTTTTAAATATAATCTAGATTAATAAAATATAACGCAGGCGATACAGTGTTCCTGCGAGGGATTAGTTGCACATTATATATGCCGCAGCGCCTTGGGGGCGCCGCCGATATAGCTGATTAAATTCCAAAATTCCGTAGGAAACGACCTCCTCTAAATCGTTTACACCTCCAAGAATATGCCAAAACGGGCGTAGGTTGGCCGCGGCCGTGGCCGGCCAAAAGACTGGGCGGAGCGTCGAAAAGGCAAATATGGATCGCTGCCGCGCCACTTAAATTGGTTTCCTGGCTCTAATGATTCGCTGCCGCGGGAGCAGATGGCTCGGATGATCCGGCTAGAAAATCACTATTTAATTTCGATCACACACTAGCACATATTCTTCCGCACTGTATCGGGGCCACACCAAAGGTTTTTTTGGGCCTTTATTTAATTCCAATCCAGATAAAGTATTTGGGTGCAAAGCATACTCAAAATGTTGCGGGTTGGATGATTTTCCTCGTGGCGTGCCGTCTTAGATTTTATGAAAATCGTAAGAAAATCAAGACGCGGCTGGATCTCAATAGAGTGGGAAAATTCTGCGGATACGGTTAGAATTGCTCGGTTTTGCAGCATAAGCTCTTAGGTTGATCGGTGCATCGATCAGCTGTTATCAGTGCATCGATACCTATTGCATAGATAAGCTTTTTCTACTTCTATTTTTGGAGAGTGCAGAACTGCAAGATAAGCTTTTCTTATGCAGTTTACAGTCGCGGGGTGGTAAGGGTGCATCAGACCAAGGCAAGATCAGCAGAGTTTTTGCTGATGTATATTCCTTGGCTTCCTGGTGCATCAAGTCGACTCGTAGGTGAATATCAATTTGATAGACACCACCCTCTCCTCGGAGAGGGTCCTGCGCGTGGTACCTCCTGGAAACGTACCAAGGTACGGCTAATACGAGCGGCAGTATCCCGTGAATCCTCTATCCACATTCCTATGACTCCACTTCCCTACCGAGACCTGGGCAAGTCTTTAAACGGCCTCCCCTCAAGTCAGGCGTGTAACGCGACCCGTGCTCTCTGACTTTCGGTTCGCAGCTGAGGGGTCAATCCAGCTGTGTTCGAACGGAGCCTTCCCAGGGCCGGGCAACCCTGGGTCGGAACTAGCCTTGCCGTGGCTTAGGGGCGAAGCCACGGTGGACCACCTTCAAAGCCCCAAACCCCTCGGGCCCGCCGCGCTCGCCTCGTCGAGCAACGCGGGCGTTTATGAACATGGCTACTACAAAAAATCCGCTTCGGACCTCGTGGGGGAGGTAAAACCCCAAAAAATTGACGACATCGACGAAGATGAGTTGTTGCGCTCGGATGATGAGACGCTGACTCCGTCGAGTTCGGTGGGGAATGCTAAGTCGAGCACTCCCCAAACGCAACAACAACAGAAAACGAACATCACCAAGGCGAGCCACGCCAAGGTGAAGGGTAACGACCAGCCAAAGTCGTTTTCCCACCAACAAAAGAAAGCGCAGGCCAGCAAGGCCCGCTTCATTCTGGCAAAGATAGCCAAGAATGAGGCAGAGGGCAAAGCGGACCAGCGCGATGCGAAAGACAAAGCCCGATTCCAGGCCGTGGTCGCGGACTTCGAGGCATACGAGAAGGAGCACCCGGAAGCGTTCCAACAGCCCCAATCGAAGCGCAACCGCTCACACGAAGTGAGTGAGAGCGATCCGAAAAGGGCAAAGGACGCCAAAGGGGTCGTCAGAGCTACATCCTTCGTCAAGCCGGCGAAGAAATTCAGCGAGGTGGCTAGAGACAGCCTAGCCATGGCACTGGTGGACGAGCTCAATGACGATGGGCGCCTGCTGTCGGAGAAGTGGGATGAGGTCGAGACCAGACTGTCTGAGATGGTATCAGACAAGATACTAGCTGAGCCAGCTGGTCCGACACCATCCTTCGACTCCTCAGACATGGTTCGGGGGCACCGGGTGATCAGGTGCGACGATAAGTCCTCGCCACGGATATCCCTAGAAGGCCCAGAGCTCGCATTTGCTGCGTTCATCAGTGCGATGCAATTCGCCGAGGAGACTAAGACGACGCTTATCCTCGGGTGCGACGCCAACGCCAGGCACACACTGTGGGGAAGCAAGGAAACAAACGAGAGGGGTGAGTCTCTTTTCGAACATATTATTTGCCGTGACGTCACTATATGTAACAGAGGGGAAACGCCCACCTTCATTTTTCCGAGTACGGAGGAATTCCAAGGTTGGGAAGAGGTCCTAGACATAACGCTCCAAATGGAGTATAGCAACCACAAGGTAGGAAAATGGAGGGTTTCGCCAAAAAACTCTTTTTCAGACCATAGGTACATACTTTTTGAGATTTCGATGCCGACAAGCGAGACAGCACCGAAGCGCAATCCCCGTAACACAGACTGGAACAAATACGAAAAGGTTGTACAGTCAAAGGTAATGAACAGGAGGGTCAAGGTACGATCCACCCCGGAGGGAATAGACAAAGAAGTTGAGGACTTCACAAATATTCTGAACAACGCGTACGAAGAGTCATGCAGACTAACGTACTCTAAGAAGACATACCCACAATGGTGGAACAAGGAGCTAAGCGAGCTAAGAAAAAAGGCTAGAAAGGCCTTCAATACAAGTTACGGAACCAAGAACTGGCAGCCGTATAAGGAAATACACAAGGAATACAAAAAAGGGATATACGCAGCCAAGAAAGACTCCTGGAGCAGGTACTGCGAATCGCTAGAAGGAATCAAGGACACGGCTAGGTTGGGTAAAATACTAGCCAAGGGGCACACTAGCCCCACCCTTATAAACAGGCCTGACGGTACAGGAAGTACGTCAGCAGAAGAGACACTGGAGATCCTGCTGGACACACATTTCCCAGGTAGCCAGATAGAAGAAACAAGAACAGTGGAAAGCCAGATGGTGGAACACCAGCTAAGAGTCTACGAGATCGTCACCATGGAAAGAATCCAATGGGCGATAGACTCTTTCGACAAGTACAAAAGTCCGGGACCGGACGGAATCATACCAGCAATGCTGCAGACAACAAAAGCATGCACTGGCAAATGGCTGCAAGCAATTTTCCAAGCATGCATTAAAACAGCAAAAATACCACTTCCATGGAAGGAAGCAAGAGTAGTCTTCATTCCAAAACCAGGAAGAAGAGGACACATCCAAGCCAAGGATTACAGGCCGATTAGCCTGACCTCATTCCTCATGAAAACACTGGAACGGATACTAGATATCCACATCAGAGGAAGAACGGAGAAAAACCTTTCCGAAGCACAACATGCATATAGGAAAGGAAGATCCACGGAGACAGCACTACACGAAGTAGTGGGATATATAGAAAAGGCACTGACATACAAACATTACACATTGGCAACCTTCTTAGACATAGAAGGCGCCTTCAACAACGTAAACGCAGATTCCATCCTGAGCTCCCTCAACAGGATTGGAGTTGAAGAAGGCATCAGAAAATGGATCGGCGCAATGCTAACGAGCAGAAGGATAACAGCCGAACTGAGTGGCACTCATCACACGAGATATGTGAGGAGGGGCACACCTCAGGGAGGAGTTCTGTCTCCACTGCTGTGGCTAATTAACATGGACGACATATTGAGAGAACTCAATAGCGAAGGCGTGAAAGACGTCATAAGCGAACTAATGACAAGGGCGCTGGAAAAACTCAACCAATGGGCAAAAGCCTGTGGGTTGGGCATAAACCCAAGCAAAACGGAACTTATGCTCTTCACAAAGAGGACAAAGATCCCCAGATTTAGTAAACCGAAGATAGACGGTACAGAGCTAGAGCTATCACAACAAGCCAAGTATATGGGAGTGATACTGGATACGAAGCTTCTATGGAAACAAAACATCAACGAAAGAGTGAAGAAAGCAAGCATAGCTTTCTATTCCTGTAGGAAGATGTTCGGAAAAAACTGGGGCATAAACCCCAAGACAATACTATGGCTCTACACAGCGGTTGTAAGACCCATACTCACATACGGTGCACTAGTATGGTGGCCTGCACTAACTAGGGCATACAACATCCAGAAACTCACAAGGATACAGAGATCGGCATGCGCTGGTACCACGGGAGCACCAAGATCGTGCCCGCAGCAGCGCTGAATGCCATTCTAAACATAATGCCGATAGAACACTTCATCAGGAAGACAGCAGCCCAAAGCGCGGTACGACTGAAGGCAAGCCAGAGCTGGAAGAACTACCACACCGGGCACTGCAAGATCCTGAACGAAATAAACAATCGGCTAACAGAAAATACTGATTACATGACAACCGAAATGAGATTCGGCAATGCATACACCACAACATACCCCACAAGGGGGGAGTAACCGATCCAGATGAGGTATCACTCTACACCGACGGTTCAAAAATGAGCGGCGGGGTAGGGGCCGGAATCTATGCTGAAACCTGGGGGATAGAAGAGTCCTTCCACCTTCCAGGGTCAGCAACAGTGTTCCAGGCGGAGGTTCTCGGGATATTGAAAGCAGCTGAACTTTCATTGGACCGAGACCTCCGGAATACCAAGGTAAGGATATACTCGGATAGCCAAGCGGCCATCAAATCTCTCGCAACAGCCAAGACCACATCTATATTAGTGGCCAAATGCAAGGAGGCACTAAACAGACTAGCGGAAAACAACAGGGTACAGATAACCTGGGTACCCGGACATAATGACATCCCCGGCAACGAGAAAGCCGATGAACTGGCCAGGAAAGGGTCAGAAGAAATCACACTAACAACAGATATCCAAGCATCTCTGAACACGGTGCAAGCTGAAATTCACGACCACTTCAAATCATTCGCCAGCAAGGAATGGTCGTTGAAAGCCGAGCACAGAAGATCGAAACTATGCTGGCCCGAATTCAACAGGAGAAGGACAGCGGATCTGGTCTCCAAAAGTAAATCGGATATTAGGAGGATAACGGCAGCCATCACCGGCCACTGGCCAATAGGCACGCATGCCTGCAAGATGGGCCTACCCTACAACCCACACTGCAGAAGCTGCAAAGAACCGGACGAGCAGGAGACACCGGAGCATCTACTGTGTCACTGCCCGGCATTCAACCAGATAAGAGCGCGTCACTTCGGAGCACACCAACTCGGGTCACTAGGGGAAGTGGGAAGGCAGACAGTGAATGCCATCCTAGCGTACCTGAATGACACGGGCTGGTACTAAAGGGAAGCGCGGAATACCACCAAATCGAGGGTGTGGTTCAAAACGAAACTAAGCTCTAATTGGAGGTTACTTAGCCAAGGGTAACCTCACCACTTGCACCTACCTACCTTACAGTCGCGTCCGAATTTATTGGTATATATATAATATAATATACATACATATATAATATAATATATACATATATATAATATAATATATAATATTATATATATATATTAATATATACATAACATAATACACAATATTACATATATTAAATTAAACTGCCTTTCACCCCCACAGCACAGGTTTGATCTATACTTCCACAGTATAGATAAAGGCTGAAAAAGGGTGAATATGATTATGCACGCCAAATACCTTTGACATGAAAGTTTCCTTAATTCCTTTCCGATTAGATCTTCTAATTTATATATATTTTGACCTAATTTATGTTTTATTCTAGCTTTTACTCCTATGGGTTTTGCATTTGAAGTATCGATAGAATGTTCGACTAAAAGTATTTTTCCAAGTCCATCTTTTTCGAAGGACGGAAACGGATTAATAGTAGACTTCAATTTAGTTAATTCCGGTTTACTAAGGTTTAATTTATCAGGATGTTCTAACTGATCTACCTGCAATTCGTTAATGCTTGGAATCGAAACTGAAATTCCGAATTCGTTCCAAAAATCCATTCCACATATAACGTTTTGTTTAATATATGGAACGATTAAAAACTCTATTACTTTTTAAATTGAGTTAAAACTAACCTTTGCGAGAAATCTTCCGGCAACGGTTTGTGTTTGGCCATCAGCGGTTTTAACTATTCCCTTCCTAGGTATTAATTGACCTTTTTGCTTGAGAATGCGTTGTGCCAAGGCGCCACCGATTACACTTTTATTGGCTCCGCTGTCTAATAAAGCTAGCTGTTCTTCCCCTAATATTTCCATATGAGAAAATGGTCGGATATCATGGCCTTGATGGTTTAAGGCTGAAATTGTACATTTCTTCAGAAACTTTTTATTTCTGTAATAAGATCGAATGCGCTCCGTTGAACGTGAACGGGAGTAATCGACGTTCGACTGATTGAGGTTTTCTTTCAGTGCGTTTTGAATTCGGAGATGGTACGGTGTAAAGTTAAATAAACAATTGGGAAGTGATACTTCCGGCTTACAACACCCCTTTAAAATTGAGTCGGATTCTAGTTGGGGACATTCGACTGGGGAAGGCGGCGAATATCCCGAGTTAAGTTTTCCGGGGAAGGTGAGCATTTTTGGCAACTAGGCCTGTAGGTATTAATTGCTCCGCATCCATAGCAAAAGATGCGTCTGCTTTTCAGACAGTCCTGATATCTGTGTCCTGTCTCGTCGCAGTTCCAATACTTAATTTTGTCGGAAGTACGAACGGCACATATCTCTTCAGGTGATTCATCCTCCAGATTTTCTTCAATATCTTCCTGCCACTGTACAATATTAACGACATTTCTGGGATTAGAACGGATATTTGGCCTAGATCGGAAGCCCCTAAAGAACTCTTCATGCCTATGACATTCCTTTCGGAGAATAGCAAGATTTGGAGTGGATACATGAAGAAGCTCGTGTTTCAAATCGGCTTGAAGATTGTATCTAACTTCAGTAGTTATTTCGGAGTCTGATAAAGGTTCTCTTAAGGCATCCGCGATGATGAGCATCGCATCTAAAAATTCGTCAAAGGATTCATTACTACCTTGCTTTCGCCTACGTAAGGCATCCTTGATGTCCCTATCGGTTCGCTGATCTTGGTATCTATCTTTCAGGCGATCGCACAAACTGAACCACGTCATCACTTCTGAGTTTCAATGTACACGCCAATAGAACGTTAGTGCTGGACCCGAAAATAAAAGTTTTGCAAACTGAAATAGTAAATCAAAGTTTCCATTGAGGCACTGTGATGTTAAACAGTTAACTCGATAAATGAAATCTTCGATCGGGATATCGTTGTTTGCCACTAAATTTTAAACGCCAATTGGAAATAACCCCAGAAACTCTATCAGGTCTTTCTACTGACTAATCGTTTCCATTAGTTGGGTTGTTAATTGGGTTATTTCTTTGAGCATTATCCCTGAAGTTACTCAAACGAGGCAGTGAGTTTGGTAATTCATGATCCCATTCTAACTGAGGCTCATCACGAGCATCTCGCCCGTGTGATGCAAAATTTATATTAGCTAGAGATGCACTAATCTGATCTGCAATTGTTTCAGCTAAGCTTGCTCTAAGGTGGTTTACGGAGTTAGCGATAATTTGTTGAGCACGCTCTTCCGTAATGTTTTGGGTATTCGCCACTGTCCCCTGACGTACTGATTCGCGGTTTGGCGTAGTATTCTGCTGGGGTCTTGGCAGATTAGAAGGATTTTGTACGTTCCTTGTACTGTTTCTAGTGGCGGGTCGAGTTCTGGGTATTGTTCCAGATCTTGAACTGCCTGCTACTGCTGCGCTTGGCGCTTGCAACACCTGAAATCTCGCTTCAATAGGTACCGATTCTGGGTTCATTATTTCTAATCGAGTGCAGTGCTGTCGACACAAGGGACAAGTCTCGTTGTTGTCTAACCAAGTTAATAAACACTCTCTATGAAATTGATGCCTGCACGGTGTGCTTAGTATTTCGGCCTCACTATTGCTAACATTACAAATTGTACAAAAGAAACCTTCATTTGCGGGTGGTATGGCTGTAAGGTTTTCATTGCTTCGCCTTACAGACATATTGTGATAGTTGTTTTCTGTTATAATTAAAATTATTTAATTTTTATTTAAGTGTGATTAATTTACTAAAATATTTTTTTTTGTGTAGAAGAAGGTAGTTTCTCTAGCACAAGTAAGTAATTTAAATTTAATGAAAATAAGATATGGGTAGTGTTTCTATTATTTTTATTAGGACTTATCCTTAAGTGTCATCACCTCAGATTATTCTATTTTATTTATAATTTTTGATTGTATTTTCCTAGTTCATGTCGCAGATCTGATTTAAAGAAATTAAAATGAACTTGAATTTAAATCATAATAAAAGAGGATCATGCCCAGTTATGTAGCATGAACTTCTCAATTTTATTAAGATTTAATATACTTTTAAATTGTCTCTTAGTGGTGAACGGTCCGCTCGTTGGCAGTCGCGACATTCCAACCAGATTCAAATTTAAGTATTTGCAATTTCTTACAGTGTATATTTCTGGTTTACATCTAACTGCTGATGTAAATTCCTAGATTTATATACTGCAATTCATTACAGTGCACATTTCTGGTTGACATTCAAATTGATCATGCCAATTCCTAGATTTATACACTGCAATTTACTACATTGTATATTTCTGGTTGACATTCAAATTGATTTTGTCAATTCCTAGATTTATACACTGCAATTTATTAGAGCGTATATTTCTGGTTGATGTCCAATTCGATGATATCAATTCCTAGAATTATACGCTGCAATTATTTCGGAATTAATAAAAATGTTTGGATGGATTTTGGTTCATGGGGGGGAAATATTTGGAAGGGTATTTTGGAAAGCTCGGGTATTGGAACCTAAATACATTTAATTCTATATTTAGATTTTCCATCTGGTTTTATATTAAAACCTAGTCGAGCCCCACGTTGGGCGCCAAATTCTGTAACGGACGGTATATGTCCTTCGAGGTACGCTCTGTCTACGAAAGGATGCCAGCTGTGCTCAGGGAAAATGGCGTGGTTCTTTGTACCTCTTGGGACATTCCCATTACTCGAATTAATTGTAGACAGAGTATCGGGAAAAAAGATGTTATCAGTGCATCGATACCTATTGCATAGATAAGCTTTTTCTACTTCTATTTTTGGAGAGTGCAGAACTGCAAGATAAGCTTTTCTTATGCAGTTTACAGTCGCGGGGTGGTAAGGGTGCATCAGACCAAGGCAAGATCAGCAGAGTTTTTGCTGATGTATATTCCTTGGCTTCCTGGTGCATCAAGTCGACTCGTAGGTGAATATCAATTTGATAGACACCACCCTCTCCTCGGAGAGGGTCCTGCGCGTGGTACCTCCTGGAAACGTACCAAGGTACGGCTAATACGAGCGGCAGTATCCCGTGAATCCTCTATCCACATTCCTATGACTCCACTTCCCTACCGAGACCTGGGCAAGTCTTTAAACGGCCTCCCCTCAAGTCAGGCGTGTAACGCGACCCGTGCTCTCTGACTTTCGGTTCGCAGCTGAGGGGTCAATCCAGCTGTGTTCGAACGGAGCCTTCCCAGGGCCGGGCAACCCTGGGTCGGAACTAGCCTTGCCGTGGCTTAGGGGCGAAGCCACGGTGGACCACCTTCAAAGCCCCAAACCCCTCGGGCCCGCCGCGCTCGCCTCGTCGAGCAACGCGGGCGTTTATGAACATGGCTACTACAAAAAAAATCCGCTTCGGACCTCGTGGGGGAGGTAAAACCCCAAAAAATTGACGACATCGACGAAGATGAGTTGTTGCGCTCGGATGATGAGACGCTGACTCCGTCGAGTTCGGTGGGGAATGCTAAGTCGAGCACTCCCCAAACGCAACAACAACAGAAAACGAACATCACCAAGGCGAGCCACGCCAAGGTGAAGGGTAACGACCAGCCAAAGTCGTTTTCCCACCAACAAAAGAAAGCGCAGGCCAGCAAGGCCCGCTTCATTCTGGCAAAGATAGCCAAGAATGAGGCAGAGGGCAAAGCGGACCAGCGCGATGCGAAAGACAAAGCCCGATTCCAGGCCGTGGTCGCGGACTTCGAGGCATACGAGAAGGAGCACCCGGAAGCGTTCCAACAGCCCCAATCGAAGCGCAACCGCTCACACGAAGTGAGTGAGAGCGATCCGAAAAGGGCAAAGGACGCCAAAGGGGTCGTCAGAGCTACATCCTTCGTCAAGCCGGCGAAGAAATTCAGCGAGGTGGCTAGAGACAGCCTAGCCATGGCACTGGTGGACGAGCTCAATGACGATGGGCGCCTGCTGTCGGAGAAGTGGGATGAGGTCGAGACCAGACTGTCTGAGATGGTATCAGACAAGATACTAGCTGAGCCAGCTGGTCCGACACCATCCTTCGACTCCTCAGACATGGTTCGGGGGCACCGGGTGATCAGGTGCGACGATAAGTCCTCGCCACGGATATCCCTAGAAGGCCCAGAGCTCGCATTTGCTGCGTTCATCAGTGCGATGCAATTCGCCGAGGAGACTAAGACGACGCTTATCCTCGGGTGCGACGCCAACGCCAGGCACACACTGTGGGGAAGCAAGGAAACAAACGAGAGGGGTGAGTCTCTTTTCGAACATATTATTTGCCGTGACGTCACTATATGTAACAGAGGGGAAACGCCCACCTTCATTTTTCCGAGTACGGAGGAATTCCAAGGTTGGGAAGAGGTCCTAGACATAACGCTCCAAATGGAGTATAGCAACCACAAGGTAGGAAAATGGAGGGTTTCGCCAAAAAACTCTTTTTCAGACCATAGGTACATACTTTTGAGATTTCGATGCCGACAAGCGAGACAGCACCGAAGCGCAATCCCCGTAACACAGACTGGAACAAATACGAAAAGGTTGTACAGTCAAAGGTAATGAACAGGAGGGTCAAGGTACGATCCACCCCGGAGGGAATAGACAAAGAAGTTGAGGACTTCACAAATATTCTGAACAACGCGTACGAAGAGTCATGCAGACTAACGTACTCTAAGAAGACATACCCACAATGGTGGAACAAGGAGCTAAGCGAGCTAAGAAAAAAGGCTAGAAAGGCCTTCAATACAAGTTACGGAACCAAGAACTGGCAGCCGTATAAGGAAATACACAAGGAATACAAAAAAGGGATATACGCAGCCAAGAAAGACTCCTGGAGCAGGTACTGCGAATCGCTAGAAGGAATCAAGGACACGGCTAGGTTGGGTAAAATACTAGCCAAGGGGCACACTAGCCCCACCCTTATAAACAGGCCTGACGGTACAGGAAGTACGTCAGCAGAAGAGACACTGGAGATCCTGCTGGACACACATTTCCCAGGTAGCCAGATAGAAGAAACAAGAACAGTGGAAAGCCAGATGGTGGAACACCAGCTAAGAGTCTACGAGATCGTCACCATGGAAAGAATCCAATGGGCGATAGACTCTTTCGACAAGTACAAAAGTCCGGGACCGGACGGAATCATACCAGCAATGCTGCAGACAACAAAAGCATGCACTGGCAAATGGCTGCAAGCAATTTTCCAAGCATGCATTAAAACAGCAAAAATACCACTTCCATGGAAGGAAGCAAGAGTAGTCTTCATTCCAAAACCAGGAAGAAGAGGACACATCCAAGCCAAGGATTACAGGCCGATTAGCCTGACCTCATTCCTCATGAAAACACTGGAACGGATACTAGATATCCACATCAGAGGAAGAACGGAGAAAAACCTTTCCGAAGCACAACATGCATATAGGAAAGGAAGATCCGCGGAGACAGCACTACACGAAGTAGTGGGATATATAGAAAAGCCACTGACATACAAACATTACACATTGGCAACCTTCTTAGACATAGAAGGCGCCTTCAACAACGTAAACGCAGATTCCATCCTGAGCTCCCTCAACAGGATTGGAGTTGAAGAAGGCATCAGAAAATGGATCGGCGCAATGCTAACGAGCAGAAGGATAACAGCCGAACTGAGTGGCACTCATCACACGAGATATGTGAGGAGGGGCACACCTCAGGGAGGAGTTCTGTCTCCACTGCTGTGGCTAATTAACATGGACGACATATTGAGAGAACTCAATAGCGAAGGAGTGAAAGACGTCATAAGCGAACTAATGACAAGGGCGCTGAAAAAACTCAACCAATGGGCAAAAGCCTGTGGGTTGGGCATAAACCCAAGCAAAACGGAACTTATGCTCTTCACAAAGAGGACAAAGATCCCCAGATTTAGTAAACCGAAGATAGACGGTACAGAGCTAGAGCTATCACAACAAGCCAAGTATATGGGAGTGATACTGGATACGAAGCTTCTATGGAAACAAAACATCAACGAAAGAGTGAAGAAAGCAAGCATAGCTTTCTATTCCTGTAGGAAGATGTTCGGAAAAAACTGGGGCATAAACCCCAAGACAATACTATGGCTCTACACAGCGGTTGTAAGACCCATACTCACATACGGTGCACTAGTATGGTGGCCTGCACTAACTAGGGCATACAACATCCAGAAACTCACAAGGATACAGAGATCGGCATGCGCTGGTACCACGGGAGCACCAAGATCGTGCCCCGCAGCAGCGCTGAATGCCATTCTAAACATAATGCCGATAGAACACTTCATCAGGAACACAGCAGCCCAAAGCGCGGTACGACTGAAGGCAAGCCAGAGCTGGAAGAACTACCACACCGGGCACTGCAAGATCCTGAACGAAATAAACAATCGGCTAACAGAAAATACTGATTACATGACAACCGAAATGAGATTCGGCAATGCATACACCACAACATACCCCACAAGGGGGAGTAACCGATCCAGATGAGGTATCACTCTACACCGACGGTTCAAAAATGAGCGGCGGGGTAGGGGCCGGAATCTATGCTGAAACCTGGGGGATAGAAGAGTCCTTCCACCTTCCAGGGTCAGCAACAGTGTTCCAGGCGGAGGTTCTCGGGATATTGAAAGCAGCTGAACTTTCATTGGACCGAGACCTCCGGAATACCAAGGTAAGGATATACTCGGATAGCCAAGCGGCCATCAAATCTCTCGCAACAGCCAAGACCACATCTACATTAGTGGCCAAATGCAAGGAGGCACTAAACAGACTAGCGGAAAACAACAGGGTACAGATAACCTGGGTACCCGGACATAATGACATCCCCGGCAACGAGAAAGCCGATGAACTGGCCAGGAAAGGGTCAGAAGAAATCACACTAACAACAGATATCCAAGCATCTCTGAACACGGTGCAAGATGAAATTCACGACCACTTCAAATCATTCGCCAGCAAGGAATGGTCGTTGAAAGCCGAGCACAGAAGATCGAAACTATGTTGGCCCGAATTCAACAGGAGAAGGACAGCGGATCTGGTCTCCAAAAGTAAATCGGATATTAGGAGGATAACGGCAGCCATCACCGGCCACTGGCCAATAGGCACGCATGCCTGCAAGATGGGCCTACCCTACAACCCACACTGCAGAAGCTGCAAAGAACCGGACGAGCAGGAGACACCGGAGCATCTACTGTGTCACTGCCCGGCATTCAACCAGATAAGAGCGCGTCACTTCGGAGCACACCAACTCGGGTCACTAGGGGAAGTGGGAAGGCAGACAGTGAATGCCATCCTAGCGTACCTGAATGACACGGGCTGGTACTAAAGGGAAGCGCGGAATACCACCAAATCGAGGGTGTGGTTCAAAACGAAACTAAGCTCTAATTGGAGGTTACTTAGCCAAGGGTAACCTCACCACTTGCACCTACCTACCTTACAGTCGCGTCCGAATTTATTGGTATATATATAATATAATATACATACATATATAATATAATATATACATATATATAATATAATATATAATATTATATATATATATTAATATATACATAACATAATACACAATATTACATATATTAAATTAAACTGCCTTTCACCCCCACAGCACAGGTTTGATCTATACTTCCACAGTATAGATAAAGGCTGAAAAAGGGTGAATATGATTATGCACGCCAAATACCTTTGACATGAAAGTTTCCTTAATTCCTTTCCGATTAGATCTTCTAATTTATATATATTTTGACCTAATTTATGTTTTATTCTAGCTTTTACTCCTATGGGTTTTGCATTTGAAGTATCGATAGAATGTTCGACTAAAAGTATTTTTCCAAGTCCATCTTTTTCGAAGGACGGAAACGGATTAATAGTAGACTTCAATTTAGTTAATTCCGGTTTACTAAGGTTTAATTTATCAGGATGTTCTAACTGATCTACCTGCAATTCGTTAATGCTTGGAATCGAAACTGAAATTCCGAATTCGTTCCAAAATCCATTCCACATATAACGTTTTGTTTAATATATGGAACGATTAAAAACTCTATTACTTTTTAAATTGAGTTAAAACTAACCTTTGCGAGAAATCTTCCGGCAACGGTTTGTGTTTGGCCATCAGCGGTTTTAACTATTCCCTTCCTAGGTATTAATTGACCTTTTTGCTTGAGAATGCGTTGTGCCAAGGCGCCACCGATTACACTTTTATTGGCTCCGCTGTCTAATAAAGCTAGCTGTTCTTCCCCTAATATTTCCATATGAGAAAATGGTCGGATATCATGGCCTTGATGGTTTAAGGCTGAAATTGTACATTTCTTCAGAAACTTTTTATTTCTGTAATAAGATCGAATGCGCTCCGTTGAACGTGAACGGGAGTAATCGACGTTCGACTGATTGAGGTTTTCTTTCAGTGCGTTTTGAATTCGGAGATGGTACGGTGTAAAGTTAAATAAACAATTGGGAAGTGATACTTCCGGCTTACAACACCCCTTTAAAATTGAGTCGGATTCTAGTTGGGGACATTCGACTGGGGAAGGCGGCGAATATCCCGAGTTAAGTTTTCCGGGGAAGGTGAGCATTTTTGGCAACTAGGCCTGTAGGTATTAATTGCTCCGCATCCATAGCAAAAGATGCGTCTGCTTTTCAGACAGTCCTGATATCTGTGTCCTGTCTCGTCGCAGTTCCAATACTTAATTTTGTCGGAAGTACGAACGGCACATATCTCTTCAGGTGATTCATCCTCCAGATTTTCTTCAATATCTTCCTGCCACTGTACAATATTAACGACATTTCTGGGATTAGAACGGATATTTGGCCTAGATCGGAAGCCCCTAAAGAACTCTTCATGCCTATGACATTCCTTTCGGAGAATAGCAAGATTTGGAGTGGATACATGAAGAAGCTCGTGTTTCAAATCGGCTTGAAGATTGTATCTAACTTCAGTAGTTATTTCGGAGTCTGATAAAGGTTCTCTTAAGGCATCCGCGATGATGAGCATCGCATCTAAAAATTCGTCAAAGGATTCATTACTACCTTGCTTTCGCCTACGTAAGGCATCCTTGATGTCCCTATCGGTTCGCTGATCTTGGTATCTATCTTTCAGGCGATCGCACAAACTGAACCACGTCATCACTTCTGAGTTTCAATGTACACGCCAATAGAACGTTAGTGCTGGACCCGAAAATAAAAGTTTTGCAAACTGAAATAGTAAATCAAAGTTTCCATTGAGGCACTGTGATGTTAAACAGTTAACTCGATAAATGAAATCTTCGATCGGGATATCGTTGTTTGCCACTAAATTTTAAACGCCAATTGGAAATAACCCCAGAAACTCTATCAGGTCTTTCTACTGACTAATCGTTTCCATTAGTTGGGTTGTTAATTGGGTTATTTCTTTGAGCATTATCCCTGAAGTTACTCAAACGAGGCAGTGAGTTTGGTAATTCATGATCCCATTCTAACTGAGGCTCATCACGAGCATCTCGCCCGTGTGATGCAAAATTTATATTAGCTAGAGATGCACTAATCTGATCTGCAATTGTTTCAGCTAAGCTTGCTCTAAGGTGGTTTACGGAGTTAGCGATAATTTGTTGAACACGCTCTTCCGTAATGTTTTGGGTATTCGCCACTGTCCCCTGACGTACTGATTCGCGGTTTGGCGTAGTATTCTGCTGGGGTCTTGGCAGATTAGAAGGATTTTGTACGTTCCTTGTACTGTTTCTAGTGGCGGGTCGAGTTCTGGGTATTGTTCCAGATCTTGAACTGCCTGCTACTGCTGCGCTTGGCGCTTGCAACACCTGAAATCTCGCTTCAATAGGTACCGATTCTGGGTTCATTATTTCTAATCGAGTGCAGTGCTGTCGACACAAGGGACAAGTCTCGTTGTTGTCTAACCAAGTTAATAAACACTCTCTATGAAATTGATGCCTGCACGGTGTGCTTAGTATTTCGGCCTCACTATTGCTAACATTACAAATTGTACAAAAGAAACCTTCATTTGCGGGTGGTATGGCTGTAAGGTTTTCATTGCTTCGCCTTACAGACATATTGTGATAGTTGTTTTCTGTTATAATTAAAATTATTTAATTTTTATTTAAGTGTGATTAATTTACTAAAATATTTTTTTTTATGTAGAAGAAGGTAGTTTCTCTAGCAGAAGTAAGTAATTTAAATTTAATGAAAATTTCTGGTTGACATTCAAATTGATCATGCCAATTCCTAGATTTATACACTGCAATTTACTACATTGTATATTTCTGGTTGACATTCAAATTGATTTTGTCAATTCCTAGATTTATACACTGCAATTTATTAGAGCGTATATTTCTGGTTGATGTCCAATTCGATGATATCAATTCCTAGAATTATACGCTGCAATTATTTCGGAATTAATAAAAATGTTTGGATGGATTTTGGTTCATGGGGGGGAAATATTTGGAAGGGTATTTTGGAAAGCTCGGGTATTGGAACCTAAATACATTTAATTCTATATTTAGATTTTCCATCTGGTTTTATATTAAAACCTAGTCGAGCCCCACGTTGGGCGCCAAATTCTGTAACGGACGGTATATGTCCTTCGAGGTACGCTCTGTCTACGAAAGGATGCCAGCTGTGCTCAGGGAAAATGGCGTGGTTCTTTGTACCTCTTGGGACATTCCCATTACTCGAATTAATTGTAGACAGAGTATCGGGAAAAAAGAAGGAAACCCAAGAATTAAATATGCGGCGTGAACTATTTTTGTTGAGAAATAAGATGTTGTTCATTTCCCTATCTTTGAATCCATCTGAGGTGTTGATCACTTAAGGTGCCTAAATAAATGACTCTAATAATTCATGATTTCAATTTCGTTATAATTCCATAAGAATATTACTCCAAATATAATGGGCAATTAATGCTAAGATTGTACATAAAATTTCAAGAGGAGTCGATACTCCTAGTACTTATGTACTAAGAATATGTAGAAAAAGAAGTTAAACAAACGCAGAGAAAAAAAAACTCCCTAAATTGGAGCGATATTCCCTAACTGTGTGCTGGACTTGGCTTTTCACAAGATTTTATTCCGGCTATGCCGTACTTACTACCGTGTCCCTCGATGTCGACGGGCCCGCTGACCTTGGTGACCTTGGCTGATAAGGGTGGAAATTAATAGCAATTATGAAAAACCAAACTCGTCAGCAGCACATGAAAACAAAATTAGATATAAGTATAAACTCGTTTTTTAAATATAATCTTAGATTAATAAAAATAACACAGGCGATACAAATGTTCCTGCGAGGGATTAGTTGCACATTAATATATGCTGCAGCGCACTTGAGGGCGCCGCCGATATAGCTGATTAAATTCCAAAATTCCGTAGGGAAACGACCTCCTTCTTAAAATCGTTTACAACCTCCAAAGAAATATGCCAAAACGGGCGTAGGTTGGCCAGCGGCCGTGGCCGGCCAAAAGACTGGGCGGAGCGTCAGAAAAAGGCAAATATGGATCGCTGCCGCAGCCACTTAAATTGGTTTCACTGGCTCTAATGATTCGCTGCCCAAGCGGGAGCAGAATGGCTCGGATGATCCGGCTAGAAAATCACTATTTAATTTCGAGCACACACTAGCACAATATTCTTACCCAGCACTGTATCGGGGCACCACACACAAAGGTTTATTTTTGGCCTTTTATTTAATTCCAATTCCAGATAAAAGTATTATGGGTGCAAAAAAGGCACACTCAAAAATGTTGCGAGGTTGGAATGAATTTTCCTCGTGGCACGTGCCGTCTTAGATTTATATGAAAATCGTAAGAAAATCAAGACGTTCGGCTCGGCACAGATCTCAAATAGAGTGAGAGAAAATTCTAAGCGGATACGAGGTTAAGAATTAAGCTCGGTTTTGACATGCATTAAAGCTCATTAGAGTTGCATCGGTGCATCGATCAGCTGTTATCAGTGCATCGATACCTATTGCATAGATAAGCTTTTTCTACTTCTATTTTTGGAGAGTGCAGAACTGCAAGATAAGCTTTTCTTATGCAGTTTACAGTCGCGTCCGAATTTATTGGTATATATATAATATAATATACATACATATATAATATAATATATACATATATATAATATAATATATAATATTATTATATATATATTAATATATACATAACATAATACACAATATTACATATATTAAATTAAACTGCCTTTCACCCCCACAAACTTTATTAACTTTACGCAACGACTCCCGAAAACACGACTGCTTTTGCTGACTTCTATCTGCGGCTCTCTGCTCTTTTTCTACGGCCTCTCTGCAGCTCTCCTTCATCGTCTCTCCCGGCTCTTTTGATCGGGACATTGCCATTCGCAACGGGGCGAATTTATTTTCGTTGCATATTTTACAATTTTTTATTTACTCTTTTAGTTTTGTATATGTTGGGTTAACTCCGTCGCCGTCGTTTCTTTATTGTCCATGGTTTTCTCGATTTTTCTACTTTCCTTAGAAATTCTCTACGATTGTAGATGGCGAATATTACGTGTTTACTGCTCAGCCGTTCGTCACAGACTTCCAGTTCGTAAGTCTATTTGACACCCATTTGTCTTTTCCTTTCACTTCCTCGCAGTACATACGAGTACACCCACGACAATCGTAAATTCTAGAACTGTAACTTTTACCCCAAATAAAACTTTACCTATTAACGACAACCACATTAACAATAGTGCGGGTATTTCAAATAAATCATTTAATTTCCGACACGTCCATTCTGACAAATTACACGTCCTCGTGTATGATAATTACAATTTAGGTTTTATTTTATTCAATATCCAATTTCACAATTTGTTAGTATGCTGATTACATATCTACTTGAGTTATTAACAATTTTACATAATATTCAAGCTCATGTTCTTTTTCATTTTCATATGTTAACTATAATAACAGCTTTAGGGCCAGGGCCAATTAACCATCGACTACCATGTATCACAACACCTTCCGACAAATACTGTCTCACACTACAGTATACAAGCTTTTAAGCTTCTCTTTCGTCTATTTTAACGAATTTTCTTTGCGGTCTGACCTAGATCTTCAGCTAATTTGATACACCTGCCCATGTAGCATTCTTCTCAAACTATCGCTACTTTAAATCTTGGCATTTCAGTTTCATGATATTTTTAAATTCAAAATTCGACATTCATTGTTATCCCTATGATTTTTGGTTTAAGCATGGTTCTTCAATAGCCCCACACGCCATGTGATAACATTAATTGTCCACTTGTGTTTGCTCAATGACGCAGGTATCTTAAGTCTCAAAATCATATCGCAAACAACAACCAATACAGACGCTTTGTATCAGCCAGGTTATTTCCACTTCAACTCGCAAACAACACCTCCTGTGTTCTTCCGCTATCTGCAACCTGACACAGCATATCACACAGATATCTTGCCACAATCCTAACAAGAATCAAGCTATTCCAGCTCATTCGGAACATTCTGGCATCCGTCGCAAATCCTCATGGCAATATTTATATGACCTATTATTATGCAATGCTTTCAATGTATATCGATCTCCATCTAAAACTTAACTGATCATAAAAGGTCCCTTAAACTTCGGATCTAATTTAGATTGATGACGTTCTTAATTTTTTAACAAACAGGGGTGCCATGCAAAACACAGTTGTTTTGATTTCCACAAAAACCAATTTCTAGTTGCCATCCAACATCGAATAAGTTTTGTGTTTTTAGTTTTTCACAAACCATTCGATATTGGCAGGCAGGGTTGCCATGTTGCCAGATGAAATCACCCATGTATTTGATTAGCAAACATTTTAATTAAATTATTGTAAAATTGTAAGTTTTGGGTTATTTTATTTCCTGAATAATGTTATTTAATCTATTTTGTTAATTAACTTAGTTTTGACTTTTATTTAAAATAAAGTTTAAAATGTTGGCGCGAAATTAAATACAAATTGCTCGACAGTCACGTTATGTGTTTTCAAATACACAAAAAATATTTTTGTTTGCTATGGCACCTCGGAATTATATTTCAGGGTTTTTGCAGCGGAAGTGGTTTCTGTGGCACGCCTAAAAATCTCAAATTTTATGTCTTACAACTGCTGCCTTATTTTCGTCCAATCTATATTTATCATTACTAGCCTGAATATTTATATTCGCTAATGCCCTGTCTCTAAGATGTTCTTTATCTACCTCTATCTCCGTGTCATACGGTGGCACCAAGCCCAGGGGACGGGTCTCTTTACCAATCAGCATTTGTAAAGGGCTTTCTTGGGTTGCACTACTAACTCTGCAATTCAATGCAAGTTGTACCTCGCCAAGAGCATCCTGCCATGACCTAATACTTGATTCCACCGCAGTCAACAGATTCTTGAGCGTTCCCATAACGCGCTAGTTATGATTTAGGATGTCCTGAATATGGTTGGTGGGGTCTGTGAGTCTGGTGACTGCTTAGTCTGGATTCCGAGTTTGGGTCTTTTATAAAAGGCGTGTTACTTCTTTGAGTGACAAAATCAATCTGATCTTTATTTGCAGCGACGGTCACAATGAGACCTCCGCTCAGAAAAGTACATAGGAAATACATAGTGTCTTAAATACTACATGTGTAAGTGTTTTATAGTTAAATGCTGCGTCGCAGACTCCAAAGTGGGTGAGTCGGGTTGCCGAAAATATGAAGTGCTGTGTGGTCTATTCTCGAGTGGGTCATTCTATGTTGATGTCGTGCTCCTATTACCCAGTCCGAAGGAGTGGGGGTTTCCTGTAGAAATGTCATGTAGACATATTCCCGCTGTTGACAACGGCCGTTCGCTGAACGGTCGTTGGGTGGCCTAATTTAAACCATTGTTTATACATTGGTTACTTTGTACCAATTTCAGGGTAAGCCGGGGTGGCTTCGCTGGAGGGTCTGTGTGCCGGTTGAAACCGGTAACTCGCTCAACTTGACCGCTTACTCGACTTCCTCCTGTAGCTATATGATGCAGATTTATCTTCTGAGATGCACAAAACTCTGCAAATATTATCGGCTATTATTCGGTTTGGAACACTCAACAAAGAAAAAGATGACTTTAATGCCTGCACGCAACTATCGGTATCCAACTTTAAAGTGTGAAACAAATAAACGAATTTGGTTAAAGCATCAATTTGTACTATGACATATTCCTTAATATCATTCTTGCCACTTACCTTACCCGTAATTTTTTTTTTTTTTGGGTTTGGATGTAACTCATCTTGTATCTTTCCAGATGCCTTTACAGTTCTATAAGTTACGCAACTATCGACAAACCTTGGAACGTTTTTAGACTTTGAGACGTTGAGTCGTGCCTCGGGTAGTCTGGGCCGGCCAGGGTCATCCAGGAAATTTATTTGGTTTAGGCTAGTGGTTCTAGTGAGGAATTCCCGACCCGAGTCAGTAGAGGCCAGTGTACCAGCAAATATAAAAATAAATAATTAAACTAAAATTGTTTTCATCTGTAAAGACCCAGACGAGACCGCTTTCAGCATACTAGGGTTAATAGAAAGCTCGTAACAACTCTGTGGGACAGAAGCGTTAAGTCCTAGTTGTCCCTTTCGCACCTTAGTCGTCGCTCTCATAGTCTGGAAAGGTCCCGTTAAAGCTCGCTTGGCTCGCTGCGGTTGCAAGAGTACAGCGAACACGCGATCATTCTGATTTTTCCACTCTGAGACGACAGACGCGACTTCTGAAAAGAACAGTCCAAAAGTGAAGAAAAGAAACCACGTGCAGTCTAAAAACAATAATCGGCCAACTAAAGTACATAAAAAGAGTTAAAACTTATACAAATACGGCCAGTAAAACAATCTAGTGGAGACATATTTCGAGTGTGTGAGTGTGCGTAAGAGCGCCAAAGCACAGCTCTTCGATTCCTGAAATTACGAAGTGACAGTGTATCTGTAAACGCAGGTAAATAAGATCACTGAAAAAGTGTTATTTTGTGCAAAAACTAACAAAGAGTTTCTTACAGAAATTAAGGTATTGTCGGCCAGTACTTTTCCACGCCTACATACATATGTGCAGGTAAGCCACGCGGTGTACACTCATACCGGCGCGGTTGCGTCGGTATAAGTGCATTCGCCACACACATATGCATACATAAATATATGCATAGGCGCTGCCTATAGGGACCGCAAGCTGCCAAAAGTTCTTTTCTGTTGAATCCAGAGCTTGCAAATAACTCTTAACCGTATTTCGTTTTGCGGTCTGCACACTAACACAACTATAAAGGACGATGCACGTGTGCCCTAGGTCTGAACAGAACATTTCGTTTCTCTTTGTTTTGGTGTTCGGTTAACTGTTCTTAGTTGCGTGGTTCTTGTTATGCTCACTCTACAACCACTCATAGAGAGCTATCCAACTGAACGCTCGCTCATTGAGGGTTAGCAGAAGAGAAAACACACAAGAGGCTCATCTTAAACGGTGTTTTGTCTTCAGTGCCTTTTAAACAATGCTTAGCAACAATTTTAACATATTTATTAAATGTAAACATTCGATTTATTACTTATTCAGTATTGTAATTTAGAAGTGTGATTTACAAGTAGACTGATCATTCGCATATACACTCATACAAATGCAAAAGACTTTTATTTTCTTCGCTCGTTGCAAAACGGTCAGCGAATAAACAGAGCAAAAGGGAAACACGAAATTTGTGTTTGGTTGAGCACAGACCGTTCGTTCAAGGGACACTGGTGTACGGCTCTTGTCTGACTTTTTGCGCATGTGGTGCGCAAAAAAAAGTTATTTGGTGACTGCAAGAAACGGTCAACTGTTATTTGCGAGCTCTGAAACACACATAACTGGCGCGAAGGCCCGATCTGCGAATTAGAGACGAAAGAGACAACAAAGAGGAAGCCAGAACACGTGGAGTAAGCAGATAAAGAAGACAGAGAAGTAGAGAAAATCGCAGTGAGTACGAATATGCCGCTGATATAGGGTGCCTCATGCACTCCGAACGAGGAACCAAGAGAGAGAGAGATATTAAAACGAACCAAACTCAGTGATGTTGCTGCTGCCTACGGCCGGAGCCGTATAAGAAAACGATAACTTTAAATCAGTATAATTTTTGCTAAATCTTAGATTATTGAAAGTGAATAATTAAACAAGAATTGAACAAGAACTAATTCGTAATGAAGATTGAAAATAATTGAAAAAGAATAGTTAAACATGAATTGACGAGGAATATTAAAGTTGAAGATTAGCTTAGAAATTATGATCGATTACTATTGAATATAACTAGTATTCTTACTCTACTCTAGCAATGACTACAAATTACTCCCCTTACTTAAATAATACTACTTAAATAATATCTTAAAATATTCGTCATACATACACATACATTCATACACACACGCACATATACATACTTATTTAACCCTTGATTTACAGCCATGTAGCAGTTCATTGGGCCCAACGAGCTTCTCGGCGACAACAATTTGGTAATAAATAAATAAATAAATTTAGGCAACGGATAAATGGTACGGTAAAGGGTAAAATTTCTAGAGTACAAGTTGGAATTGTTTAGGAAGGATATTATGATCGATATTTAAAAATGTTCTTTATAACGAAATAAAGTAAAATCTAAAACAATGACATTATAAATAAAAACAAACAATGTAAATACTAAGACAAAGACAATTAATAGTCTAAAAATTAGGCCTAAGGAACGAAATAAGATTAATATGAATATATGCTCGTGTGAGCTGTAGTAATAATAAAACATAAAAAATGATTTTGTAAATAAATAATTCCTTGTCCTATTACAAAATGCCAATGAAATATCAAGATTAATGCGGTGAATTGATTTAATTTAGGGGGAATGTACACCAGGTTCCACACATTTCCAAAGGTCGGAAGGGTATAGAGGAACGAGTGATCACTAACATCTCGATCACTCCCAACTAAACGCGGTCACCTAATTCTCTGCTATTGTTTACTCCGTTTGGGGAATTCGCTAAATTCACTTTTTTTTGGTGTTTCTTTCTTATTTGGATTAGAGTAGTTTCAGTCAAGTGCACTTATCTTTTTGATATGAATGGTGGGCAACGGAGATTATAGGGATAGGAAAACCCCCACCCCAATACCGGCGAGCTGAGCGCAGAGCGCAGCATAGTGCACGAAACCCCGATTCCCTCTCCAGCCGAGGTGCAACCGAAAACAAGCAACAGCCCTACTACTATATACAATATACGTAGACAAGCTATTCATTACAGGTCCCAGTGATAAACCGTAGAGTTCGACCTTAATTAGGCTTATACAGAGGTTTTATTTATTCTAATTTCTACACGTAATGGTATGGTATGGCTGCAGGGTGGCTTGATTGATGCGGTTGGCGTGGGGCTTCTCGCGTGTGGGTCCTCCGGCCGTGAACGGACTCCTCGCGTCGGATGCCTTGGATGGAGTGCAGTGCCTGGGAATATGTGAAAGTGCTGGTGCGGACCCTGAAGTCAACGATTACGGGGTTATGGGTAGATAACGGACCCTTAAGTCAGCAATCGGGCGGTATGGTTGTTGTTGTTGGACCCTGAAGTCGGCAGAGGAAGTGGTTGTTGTTGTTGGACCCTGAAGTCAACAGAGAGAAATGTTGTGGGACCCTGAACTCAGCGTAGAGAAATGTTGTTGTTGTGCGACCCTGAAGTCAGCAGAGAAAAATGTTGTGGGACCTGAAGTCAGCGTAGAGAAGTGTTGTTGTTGTGGGACCCTGAAGTCAGCAGAGAGAAGTGTTGTTGTTGTGGGACCCTGAAGTCAGCAGAGAGAAATGTTGTGGGACCCTGAAGTCAGCAGAGAGAAATGTTGTTGTTGTTGGATCCTAAAGTCGGCAATAATACGTAGGTTGTTATTGTTACTGGACCCTTAAGTCGGCCGAGGCAGGATTGGTGGTTAGGGGTGAACACTTACTAACCTGATTGACTATATTTATCTTGCTGTAGAGCTGGCTGGTCGCTGGTGTTTGATGACTTCCATCCGATCGCTGCCGACCACTGAATGAATTCCCTGAGGCCAACCGCCCGCTTTATATAGGGACTGCCTGGGTTTAGTGTACCCGCTTGGGCTGTCGTTTTGCCCGACTTAGTGTGGCCGGGGTTCGGGTCCCCAAAATAGGGTTTTCTTGCTCTTGCGGCAGACCTATCGGTCCCCAAGAGACTCTCTCTTGCTCGTGGATGACCGAACGGCCACCGAGCATAGTACTCCTTCCCGCGGACATCGACGATCCGGCAAGACATGAACTCATGCTTACTTTGTAAATTTTAAGATAATAAAGATTAAGATATTTTACGGCATAAACTCCAGTTTTCAACTCTGGGCCTGGGTCGGAACCTCTTTCAGCAACCACAACTGAACCAAATTAATGTCTGCGACGACTCTGGGCCACCCAAACCCCGACTAACCGTCACACATTCCTCTGCATTTTTCTAAAGAAGACCACATTTCTAAGCTCATAAGTCTGGGCAATATGCGAAATCTTTTGAGTTCAGTTAATTAACGATATCAGAAATTTCAGAATCCTGACGTTACTCAGCTGAGAGCCAATTATTTGAGATTTCCTTAAAGTTTTTACGTTTTTCTGGGCTTTTAATCTTTTGAACTGGTGATGCATCAGGCACGTGATTCCTGGATAAAAAGTCTACATGCGCCAAGCGCTTTGCTACCCTGTGCCCACCACCGATGCACCCTAGGTGTTAGTTTACGTTTTGTTCGCGATGCTTTTACCGAATTACAATCCGTAAATACAACGAACTCTCGTCCGAGCAAATAATGCCGAAAATGTTTAACTGATTCGACAACAACCAATGTTTCCAATTCATATGAATGGTATTTAGACTTCGCCGTGGAGGTGGTTTTACTATTATTCTCCACCACATAAAGATCCCCCTTGATCCGATGAATAGGCTTTGCACCATATCCACAAGAGCCCGCATCAGTATTGTATCGGATGTTGCGGATCAAAAATTACAAGTACTGCCTCAGTTGTCAGAATAGTGATAATATTCTTCCTAATCTCTGCCAAATCGTCAGTCCAGTTAAAATTGCTCTTGCTCAAAGTTAGTAAATATATTGGTTTCATGATCTGAGAGAATCGATGAACAAATTTTCGAAAATAAGATGCCAATCCAACAAAATGTCTTACGCTTGTCAATGTTTGCGGGGTAGGCAAGGATTTCAACGCAAGTATTTTTGGGGTTTGGGCCTTATTTCTTCAGCTCGCACCTTATAGCCCAGATAATATACAGTAGTCTTAAGAAACCCACATTTAGCAACGTTGAATGAGAATCCGGCTGCAGTCAAAACATCTAACACAATTATCAGTCATATCATCCATACAGACTATTACGTAAGAATGAGCGAGATCTCCGAACGCGATCATAACCGCTTGTTGAACAACCGTCCGTCTGGTGTTACGAACGCTGTACATTCGATAGAATCAAAATGTATAGGAATCTGCTGGTATCCACTAGACATATCCAAACACGTAAAATATTTATTTTGGCTGTGTTGGGGTCTGTACGTTGCAGGCGGGTTCGGCTGGAAACCCGAGTCAAGACCCTTGCTAGAGGATTTTGGTGGGCAGAGAGTTTTTCATTGTAGGACGCTTTTTGCTTGTCTATTTCATCTTTTACTGCGAGAATGCCCAGGTCCCTGTGGATGTTTTGGTTACGAATATGCCAGGGTGCCCCAGTTCGCAGGATCTTTGATTGGGCGCGCTGTATGATGTCTAGGTTTGTTCTGCTCGCGTTCCCCCAAAGCTGGGAGCCATACGTCCAAATTGGCTTAAGAGTGGAGTTGTAGAGCAGGACCTTGTAGTCCAGACACAAGGGCGATCGGGAGTTTATAATCCAGTGGAGGCTGCTAGCTTTCAGTTTTAGATGAAATTTCTTGCATTCGATATGTCTACGCAATGTTAGATGTCTGTCGAGGTGGATGCCGAGATAAGTTACTTCATTAACTTGGGGGATCTGCGTGCTATTCATACAGAGCGGAGGGCAAGTTTGTCTGTTAAGAGTAAACGTTATGTGTTTACACTTTTGTTCGTTTATTTTAATACGCCAGTCAGACTACGCCACTTCTCGACTAACACGAGGTGGTTGGCGAGTTGGGTTGTTGCACGGACTGGGCATCTGGAGCGGCTAATGGTCGCAGTGTCGTCAGCGAAGTTGGATGTTTTAATTGCTCACTCGTTGTGATATCCGCTATGTAAATGACGAATAGAGTTGGCTCAAGTGCGCTGCCTTGTGGGACTACAGCTTCGATAGTATAGTTGTCTGAAATTGTTGTGGATGTAGGATTCAAGAAGTTTATGAGTATACCCAGGCAAGTGTGTTTTAATTTTATGCATGAGACCTTTGCCAGACGCGGTCGAATGCTTGAGATACATCGAGGAATATAGCGCTGCAATATTCCCTATGCTCGAACGCTGTGCGAATCTCTGATATTATTCTGTTTACTTGCTCGATAGTTTCGTGTTTTACTCTGAAGCCAAATTGATGGGCCGGGATAATGTTGTGGGCTCCCATATATGGTATTATGCGCGTTAGAAGGCATTTTTCGAATAATTTGGACAGGCATGATAATAAACTTATTGGTCTGTAAGATGACGGAATCGTGTGATCTTTTCCGGGCTTCGGTATCATTATAATAATTGATTTTTTCCATTTCCTTGGATAGTAGCCGAGACTTATGATTCCATTGAAGAGTTTACAGATGACCTCAATAGCACAGTACGGAAGTTCCATTATCATTTTTGAAGTTATTAGGTCACCTCCTGGAGCCTTTTTTGGTTTTAGCTCCCTGATGACTTTTGTGATCTCGTTCGGCCGAAATGTAGTTGGCGTGGATTCAGTTTCGAGGTGGATTTGCGGAAGAACATAATCACTTGCTGCGGGGTTCGGCTGGAAGACGCCTCTGAGATGTAAGGCAAATGATTCGGCTCTATCTGACGGTTTCAATTGGAGAGCTTAGATTTGGGTGAGCCCTCCACAAGGGATGCTATGTACTAGTTGGCGAGAGTTTTTAAATATATTTAAGTTGTTCATTTTCAGCATCTTGCTTCAGAGCCCAGTTTAGATTGCGGGTGGCTTCCCTAAGACGTTGCTTTGCGCATGGCGATCTGGTGGTTTGCCAAGCTCGTCGCAGACGCCTCTTTTTCAGAACCAGCTGTTCAATTTGCCGGTTAGTTTTGAACTTCTTGATTTCCAGATCCTTCCGTCTAGGGGTAGAGATCCCGGTTGCTATGACAAGTACCTCTTCCAGGGCGGCGGTAGAGCAGTCGATGTCCGCTTCGATATTTAGTTGAGGAGTTAGCTCAATGTGGGAGCCCACATACTTTCTGTATTTCATCCAGTTAGTGTTGTGCGACGTCAGCCTGTAGGGGTGATCCGTAATTTCTGGGCTTTGAAGAAGGGTTATCAACAAAGGCGAGAGATCCGGTAGAGCTATGGCGCTTATTAGATTGCGTGGGATGTTTTTTGTCACCGCGAAATCAATTAGATTTGGGATCTTTCTTGGGTCTGCAGCCCAATATGTGGGGCTGCCAGGAGAAACGTAGTCCAGTTTATTGCTCACCTTTATAAGTGCATTATACAGTTGCCTTCTCTTGGGAGTCACGAGGAGTGATCCCCAGTGCGTGTGTTTGGCGTTGTAGTGTCCTGCAGCTATGAAGCGATCGCCCAGAGTGTTGTAGAAGTCCATGAATTGACTTTCAGAAATAGTAAAGCGATGTGGGCAGTAGACAGCGGCAATGCAAAGGTTGCCGTTTCCTGAGTGCACTTTTATGGACGTGGCTTGCAGGTAATTTGTTGCAAACCTTTGATGAAAGTGGTGTTTGATGCGTTCTCTGATTAAGATGCCCGTTCCGCCGTGGGCCTTGCCATCCGGATGATCTGTGCAGTAAAAGGTATAACCTCTTATACGGAAGTTATATCTCCCTCTGAGGTGCGTTTCAACCAGCAGCATGGCGTCGATGTGATTTACGTTTAGGAATTGAGTTATTTCAAGTTTATGCCGTGAAATGCCGTTGGCATTCCACATGGATATACGGAGGTTAGTCATTTATTATTTGGACTGTTGTGCTACAATCAACTGAATCACCACGTTCTGAACAAGGGTTTGCATGGTTGTTTTCATAAATGACATAAGTTCCATCATACTTTTTTGCATGGTGAACATCATAGATTCCAATTTGCTTTGCGGCTGCCCAGGGACCTCCTGAGCATTTTCTGAGTGAGGCTGGGGTGGATTTTCCATGCCTGTTCTTAGTGCTTCGGCGTAGGAGATTCCCTTGGTTGTATTTAGCTGCCCAAATGATGATCTGGCTGCCTTGGCGACACATTTTGCGTATGTTGTTGGTGCGTAGCTGTCGCTCGTCGCATGCGACTCTTCACCTCCTTGTAGAGCGCACAGCCTCTGTAGTTTGCCGTATGGTTTCCTCCACAGTTGCCACATTTTTTCATTTGGGGGCCTTCTTTGTTTGCGGGGCAGTTTATGGAGTTGTGGAAGTCTCCGCAGACTACGCAGACCGTCCGAAGTGTGCAGTATGTCTTGGTGTGTCCATACTCTTGGCAGTTTGTGCATTGTGCAGGGCCGTTGCGTTTGTGTTCTTCCACGGTGATCCTCCGATGCAGTAAGAGCTGCAGCTTGTAGATCGGGTGCACTTCGTTTTTCTTTAAGGCTTTGCTATCTGGTTCGAGCTCGACCTTGAAAAGTGGTTGCGGTTTTTTGTTTCTGTTAACAATATTGCTAACATTTTTGGCACAGAAGCCCCTGGCCTTAAGGGCTTCTTGAATCTCTGAGGGGCCGACGTCAGGTTCTATTCCTTTTAGTACAACTTGCAGTCCCTTGCTACTTTTTAGTTGGTAGGTGTAGAAGTTCTTTTTTGTGTCCTCCAGGTACTTAGACACAGCTCGGAAGTGTTCTTCGGACTTCGTTTGAACTTTTGTTTCGTGGATGTTCCCTTTCATAAGCGGAACAACATGGAAATTATCGTCCCCGACCAGCGCAACAATTTTGTTGACCAGGGCGCTTGAACTTTGTTCCCATATGTAAATAGGTGGGGGCTTTGGTTTCTTTTGGGTCTCCTGCCCCAACTCTGGTTGCTTGTTCTCCGCCTCTGCTAAGATGGAAAAACGATTATCATTGGAACTCCTGGTTTGGTCGTTGCTTTTGTTGGTACGGTTGGTCTTTGGTTTATTACCAACCGTGTTGAGTGGACTAAGCTTACGCTTAATCTGGATGTAGCGATCCATACCGGTCTGAATAGCCGGGACCGCTTGTTGTTTATCGAAGCTTACTGTTTTTATCTCATTGTGTTCTGCTGTGCAGCCGTTGGCACCGAATTCGCAATATTGGTAGTTTGTTATTTATTGGTGGTACTTTTGCTGCGACTGCAGAAATTGTAGCACTGTTTGTTGTTAGAGCTTCTTCCATCGAAGCCGGCGGTGGTGGGGTTTACAGTGGTAACTCCATGATGCCGGAGTTGGGGTGAGCAGAGAGGGTGAGCAAGAGCTGGCTCAGTAGAGCTGAGTTGCTCTTTGTCGACTTCTTATTTTCATCGATATCTCGAGTTGAGAAATAAGAGTAACAGGCGTTTCTTGGGCTTACAGAGCTTCTACGCTCATTTTTATCGCTGCTCATTTTTTGAGCTTATTATGCGTGTCACTTATTTGTTTAAATTAAATAAGCACTTGTGTTAATCATAACAGTAGTTATGATTATATTTTTCTTTGTTTTTTTAATTGATAGCGTCTTTTTGCACTGTTTGGACTTCTCCAGTATAATATTCTTTAAATTTTCACTATTTCATCCACTTTTTTAAATTTGTTTCCCGGAGTTCACGCGAGACCACGTCCGCTCTATGCGGGAGTTGAACGTAATGATCATTGATTAATGGCAAAGGAAACCTGTCAGCAACCGTATTGTTGTTAAGTTCACGATAATTAATGCAATGGCGATCTGATCTATTTTTTTTTTTCTTAAAGTATTTGGCTTGCATATTAAGAACAACTAGGTCGATTAATGTTACACCTCAACAATTCGGTAATTCTTTGTCGATTTGGTTTTCGCTGTACCGTTTTATAAGGGTCAGTGATCGGCAGCGATCGGATGGAAGTCCCCCAGCGACCAGCCCAGCTCATCGTCAGGAACTTTACTCGGTAAATAGACTCAACCAGGATAGTAAGTGCTCACCTCCCTAACCACCTATCCTTCCTCTGATGACTTAAGAGTCCAATAACAATAACATCTGTCTTATTGATGACTTAAGTGTCCAAGGGTAACAACAACCACCTTATTATTGCTGACTTCAGGGTCCAACAAAAACAACCACCTATTTGCAGACTTCAGGGTCCAACAACAACAACCAACTTCTAATTGCTGACTTCAGGGTCCAATAAAAACAACCACCTTATTGCTGACTTCAGGGTCCAACAACAACAACACCTTCTTATTGCTGATTTCAGGGTCCAAGGGTAACAACAACACCTTCTTATTGCTGACTTCAGGGTCCAACAACAACCAAAACTTTCCGACAACGACAAAAACCTTCTTATCGCCGACAACAACAACACCATCTCAACGCAGACTTAACGGTTCAATAACAATAGCCCACTTCCTATCGCCGACTTAAAGGTCTGCTATAATCGCCAACTTCATGGCTGCTGCTATGGCTGCTGCGACACCACAGGGAACCGCGATGGCCCAGGAGCCCGCAGTACTGCGGAAGTTCCTGCGCCCCCCACTCCATGGGCGCATCACGCGCGGAACCGGGCGCACCACACGAGGCACCGGGAGCGTACCCAAGAGTGCGAGGCGCACCCAGGAGAAGGAGGCCCTTTCTAGGCACCAACCGCGGCCGGAAGATAGCGGCCAGGGGCCGCAAGAGGGTGGACTAATGTCCTCCCCCCCTCTCCCCCCTCCCCTCAACACCAGGAGACACCTCCGATGTCTCCAAGCGAACCTCCACCACGCAAAGGCCGCATCAGTTGTACTTTGCGAGAGGTTCGCTACAATGGACATAGCGTTCATCCAGGAGCCCTGGATAAATGCAGGACGTGTCCTGGGGCTTAGCACCCCATCCGGTAAGTTGCTGTATGCAAATAACCAGCCTCGCCCTAGATCGGCGTTGTTAATTAACAAAAACTTATCATTTGTTCCCCTCTCACAGTTCATAACTGAGGACCTGGTGGCGGTTTGGGTTAAAATACCCACTGCCCATGGCGAACAGGAGGCAGTTCTGGCCTCCGCCTATCTACCCGGCGACTCGACCTACGACCTACGGCGGCTACCTGTGCCCTGATAGAGCACTGCCAGAGAAACCGGCTTAGGTGTATAATCGCCTGCGATGCCAATGCGCATCACACGGTCTGGGGGAGCAGTGACATCAACAAGAGGGGGGGTAGTGCCTTCTTGAAAATATTATTAGTAATAACGTAGGATTATTAAACCGGGGCAGCGAGCCTACATTTATTAATGCAATTAGAGAGGAAGTCCTTGACCTGACTCTCTGTAGTATAAATATGTTGTCTGTTGTCTCAAACTGGCACGTTGCAAGTGAGATCACTATGTCAGATCACCAACACATTAGATTTGATATAGGATCTGCCTTGCAATGTAGCCTAGTTACTAGAAATCCCAGAAAGACCACCTGGGATCACTTCTGTTTTGAACTTGAGCAATCCAGAGGCTGCTCCACCCGTCCGATAACATCCATAGACGAGTTAGAGCGTGAAGCAACTATGCTTCATATAAACGTTGAATCAGCATTTCACGCCAGCTGAGAACAAAAGAGCTGAGAAGGTCAAAACGGGCTACGTGGCGTCAACACTGCGGGCAGATCTCATCTCTCCCAAAAGCTGTTAGGCTGCAAAAAACCCTCTCCAAAGACCACTCAAACGGCACCTGCACGCTGAAAAAGCCGGATGGAATACACACAAACAACCCAAAGGAGACGAGCAGCCTACTCCTGGCTACTTACTTTCCTGGGTGTGTGGCTGTGGAGCAACCCATCTCAGAGTGTGAGGCACCAACCTACCTCTCTGAGACTGGAGAGTGCCCGCACCTGCACGTGACTATGGTGGCAGACTCTAATGGGGCTGAGAGAGGGGAACCCCCCTATCGCTCAGAACGTGTTGGAAACATGCCTTATAGACTGTTTCATCAAAATAGCGTAAAATGGGGATTACAAATTTATTGTTTCTCTCTTCCAAGTGAACGGACGTGTTTTTTTCTTGCGCTCTCGTTTTGTGTTAATTTTTGCATTAAAACTACCGGAGTTTTATTTAAATCTTCTACTTTGTGATTAATAAAGTTCCCGTTCACTTCGTGTGCATGCAGCTATTCTGTTTCGTGTATTTAATTGTTATTATTTTCACAATTTAGTTTGTGCTGCCGGTGTTCGCTTTGCATTTTTTGCATTCCTCTTTGTGCCTTCTCCGTTTAGTTTGCGCCGTCGCGACAGCTAAACGTTAAGCTCGCTCCCACGCTCACCCGTTTACCCGCCCTCTCATTCTCCCGCTCTCTCGGTGCAGCTGCACTTTTCTTATCTCTTCCTACGTGAAGGTACAGTGGTAAGTCCCTATAATGTCTGATATCGTCTGTTTCGTTAAGACCTGTAAAAAGTCAATTAATTCAAACGATCTTACAGCCGGCTGCTGGCTTTGTGACAACATTGTGCATGCCAAGTGCATTGGTGTTGTTGCTCGGACGGTGGACGATGTAAAAAGAAACATCGGTCTGCGTTACTGCTGCGAGGCCTGTCGCGAGGTTGAAAGAGAAATGATGTCTTTTATGCGGCAGACCAAGGGCGGTTTTAAAGACATATTATCGAGTTTTCGTAAAACTCATGATATGCTCTTGGCGCTGGACACTCAATTTAATAGCCTTAAACTATTAAATGAGTCTCCTAGGCGCAAAAAAACCGCAACTGGTCTGCAGCATATAGGCGGATCTCAACAACCAGCGGCGGACTCCCAACAGCAGCCTCTCTCAACACAGCCCTCGACCTCAGAATTCAGTCAAAGAGTTCTGAGATCAAGTGGCAAAAAAGATTCGGCATCCGAATGTGTTGCGGGAGGGACCGCTCCCCCCGATAATTTCCGTTTTGTGCCCTGGGGGTCTCAAATACTGACCCCTCAAAGCCCCGTTAATTAACCTGCCCAGGGTATCAGGCCCGGACTACCGGCCGAAATCGGCAATGCAGACAATCAGTCTGCAGCGCCGAAAGCCCTTGTAGTAATACCACCTACGAAACAGATATTTGTTTCGCGGCTCTCCCCTGCTCAGACATCGGAAGATGTTATTGCCTTTATCTAAGGCAAAACTAGAACTAAAAAAATACAAATAAAGGTGGAAAAATTCAAATTTTCGTATGCTAGGAATATTTCATCTTTTAAAATAAATGTCCCGAATGAACTCTTTGAAACAATATGCTGTACCAATTTCTGGCCAGAGTATATTGTCGTCAAAGAGTTTAAAGCTAAGAAAAAGAAACGGCGGCCCGTAGGAATAAGTCTTCCCAAGCCGGAGATTCTGAGCTCCGAAGTTTTCCCAGCTGTGTTCACAATATATCGGCTGGATCGGCCCTATCAGACGTGGGGGTGGTGTCCTCATAGCGGTTGACTCCACTCTTGCGTCGGAATTAATAACTTTCGAGGAGTTTGATGTTGAATTCCTCTGTGTGAAGCTAACTATCATTGGTAGCTCTATTTTCATTACCTGTTCTTACATTCCTCCTTTGTCCGAACTTCCTATTTATTGGAACCATCTTTCCGCTATCCAAACGGTTTTCAACCGACTTTCGAATAAGGATCATTTAGTAGTTCTTGGTGATTTTAATATCCCAGGGGCTATTTGGTTCTCAAATATTTCCTCTAATGTACTTTTCACCTCCACACAGCATGATTTTATTGCTGGCTTGCTCGACATTTCGCTGTCTCAAGTCAACCATGTACGAAATTCCCTAGAGCACTTGCTTGATCTCTGTTTTGTCTCAGACCCGGCAAGAGTCAGTTTAGCCAGGGTGGCGCCGTTGACGCTTCCCGAAGATCCCTATCATCCGACTTTCGACGTGACTCTCGACATTGGGACGGACTTACAGAATATATCTGACTGTCCAGCCAGGAAAGTCCTTTGTTTTCGGAAAACGGACTTCGAACGGCTGAATAACTTTATTTTAGATTTTAATTGGTCCGATTTATACATGTGCACTGACATGTCAGCAGCCGTGGATATTTTTTACAGTGCCATAAATTCCTTTTTTACTGAATGTGTTCCGTTATACTATCCATCAACATCGAATAAGCCTCCTTGGTTTACTAAAGAGTTGAGTCATCTTAAAAACAAAAAATCTAGGCTGTATACTAAATATAAATGTACCGGTTCTAACTCTGCCCTATCTCTTTATTTATCTGCTCGGTCAAGATTTACCGTGTTGAACGCGCAGTGTTACAACAATTATTTGACTCGTTGTAGTGATCCAGATCTCTCAGGACCCAAAACAGTTTTATAATTTTGTTAACACTAAACGTAAGCCAGTTACGCATCCTTCCTCGCTTTCGTTTGAAAATACAACCGTAAAAAATGATCGGGCTATTGCCGATCTCTTTGCGCAGTTTTTTCAAACCACTTACTCAACTTCAACTGACTGTAATCAGACTTATTCCTACATCATGCCCAAATCTAGCTTTATTTTCAGTCCTACTTTAGACGAAAGCACTATTCATTCAGATCTTCATCGCTTTAAGCCCATATATTCGCCAGGTCCCGACGGTATACCTGGCTGTGTGCTTAGGTATTGTGCCGACGCCCTGTGCAATCGCCTTCTAAAATTGTTTACCTTGTCCCTAGAAACCTCCCACTTTCCCATTATTTGGATGGAATCATTTGTTATTCCTCTCCACAAAAAAGGTAGCAAATCGTTTGCCAGCAACTATAGAGGAATCTCTAAGTTGTCGGCCATTTCAAAACTTTTTGAGAAAATCATTACTCCACATTTGCAGCACTTGTGTAGATCAATTATTTCTCCATGTTAGCATGGATTTTTAAAGCGTAGATCAACGACAACCAATCTTTTAGAGTTCACTTCCTTCTTAGTTAGAGGCTTCCATAAGGGCTTTCAGACAGACGTAATCTATACTGATTTCAGTAAAGCATTTGATTCTGTCAACCATTCTCTTCTTGTTCGGAAACTCGATCTAATGGGATTTCCGGTTGATCTTCTTAGTTGGATCTCAAGTTATCTGAATGGCAGAACGCAAAAGGTCCTCTTTAAAAATTCTTTATCTAATGTTCTCAGGGTTACTTCTGGCGTCCCGCAAGGGAGCCATTTGGGTCCCCTGTTGTTTACATTATTTATCAACGACCTGCCCAAAGTTCTGACTAACTCCAGAGTACTTATGTACGCGGACGACGTCAAACTTTGCGTGCAATATAAGGACGCTTCCTGCCAGTCTGATTTACAAACAGATCTCAATAACTTCCAAACATGGTGCCGTATAAACTTATTGAACCTAAACGGCTCTAAATGCAAGCTAATGATTTTCTCTCGTGTCGCTCCCAAGCTCGCGACTTACACGCTTAACTGCTGCTCTTTGGAAAGAATTAATATAGTCGATGATTTGGGTGTCCGACTGGACCCTAAACTTGACTTTATCGATAATATTTCGTGGATGGTGAATAAAGCCAGAGGTGTGCTTGGTTTCATTAAACGGTCGTCGAAAGAATTCAATGACCCCTATGTTACAAAATACTTATATATTTCGTTAGTTCGTCCTATCTTAGAATATGGATCTTGCGTCTGGAGCCCTCAGTATGGGGTTCATAGTACACTCATTGAGTCAGTTCTGAAGAACTTTCTGCTTTTCGCTTTACGCGGTTTGAACTGGGATTCAAACCAGAGGTTACCCTCGTACTCTAGTAGACTTCTCCTAATTAACTTACCTTCTTTAGCTAACCGTAGAACCATGCTTGGCATTACGTTCATTTTTAACCTTATCCACGGTGACGTGGAAAGTGGTGACTTGCTGGGTCAGCTTAACTTTCACGTACCGAGTAGAAATACTAGATCCTATATTCCTTTAGTTTTGAGCCAATGTAGAACGTCTTTTGAATTGCATGAACCCTTTAGAGTCTTATGTGCAAATTATAACGATTTGTACATGATAACATCAAACGTAGATAGCCTTCCCCAACTAAAAACCTTAATATTAACCCACTTAGTACGCATGCAGGCAAACAGTCTGGCAGCACGCCAGTAGTCACTTCCTCGTATTCCTTTTCTATACTTTCATTTGTCGCGCCTACTAACACCTAACACGAACAGGCACGTGCTTGGTGTCAGATGGGCCACTTGAATGTATTGATCGTAGTGCATCAACGTCCAATTAAAATTTCAGCCCATACAAATCACCTGGACCAGATGGGATCTATCCATGCTTGTTGCAGCGGGGATTGCACCTAATCGCACTCCCCCTGGTCGGTCTATTTCGAGCCAGTCTCCTGCTTGGACACATACCAAGCAACTGGGATACAGTAAAAGTCGTGTTTATTCCAAAGGCAGGGAAGAAAGATTCCCAATTGCCTAAATCATATAGACCGATTAGCCTTAGCTCCTTCTTCCTCAAAACTATGGAGAAGATAATCGACCAGCACATCAGGGAGGTAAATCTCAAGCAACATCCCCTAAACAAGTACCAATATGCGTATCAAGCTGGTAAATCAACTGAGACCGCCATACATTGCCTTACAACAACCATTGAAAAGGCCATTGGCGCTCAACAGATAGCACTAGGTGCCTTCTTAGACATCTCAGGAGCTTTCGACAACACGTCATATGAGACTATATGTGCCTCTCTTGTACGCAAGAATGTCGCCACACCTATTATTAGGTGGATTCTGGAAATGCTTAAATCCAGAATCATAACTGTAGACCTTGGAGGAACCATGACCTCAATCACAGCCACTCTCACAGAGTACTCTCTCCCCTCTTGTGGACTCTGGTCATCGACGAGCTACTTTATGAGCTCAATAATTTAGGTTTCCCTACTCAAGGCTACGCTGATGATCTAGTCATCTATATAGTGGGCTGGCATGAGCAAACCATCTCGGACCGCATGCAGCAAGCCCTTGATATAGCCAACAGATGGTGCCAGGGCAAAGGACTGTCCATAAACCCATCAAAAACAGTCATAGTCCCATTTACTAGGAAAAGGTCTCTCTCCCTAAAAAGACCATCCCTAAATGGGTCTATCATTGACTTTTCGGTTGAGGCCAACTACTTAGGAGTCACACTTGACTCCAAGCTCAACTGGAATGCACACCTAGAAAACACCATAAGCAAAGCCACTCGAGCACACTTTGCTTGCAACAGGCTCTACGGCAGAACATGGGGCCTAAGTCCCAAAATGATCTACTGGTCTTTTAACACTGTGGTAAAACCGATCTTAACCTATGCATCTCTTGCTTGGTGGATCTACCCAGAGGACAGCTGCGGCTGCACTTACCAAATTACAACGACTGGTCTGCATAGGCATCACTGGAGCCATCCGGACATGCCCCACTGCAGCACTAGGAGTCATAACTGGCATACCCCCTTTACCAATTACATTGAAAAAGGAGGCCTGCCTGGGGGCACTTCGCCTTCAAAACATCACCAATATCAAAAGTGGTGATCTTACCGGGCATCTTAGGGTCCTTGAACCCCTAATAAATGATCCCATTCTGCGCGTAACTGACGATCAGAAACCAAAACTTGTTCTCCACAGAAACTTCTCTGTAGTCCTGTACACTAGGAATGAATGGAAAACAAAATCGATATCTCTACCAAGTGGATCACAAACAGGGTACACTGATGGGTCAAAACTGGAAAACGGTGACACCGGGGCTGGTATTTTCGGACCTAGGTTCAACAAATCCATAGCCATGGGAAAGTCGCCAACCATTTTCCATGCAGAGATACACGCCATAGAAATCTGTGCTCGTGAATGCCTTCGCAGGAAAATGAAAGGCGCACGGATTTACATCTTCTCGGACAGTCAGGCAGCGCTCATAGCGCTGAGTTCCTTTACGATCTCATCCGGACTTGTAGATACCTGTTTCCAGCAGCTGAATGCCCTTGCCTCCAAAAACACCCTAACAGTGGGCTGGGTGCCAGGGCATGAAGGCCATATAGGAAACGAGGTGGCAGACTCCCTAGCTAAACGCGGGGCGATGACACCATTTATCGGCCCTGAGCCGTTCTGTGGACTATCGAAAGGACACAGGAGAGAACTACTCAGGAAATGGGAGGAAGCGGAGATAAACCGTCACTAGACCGACAGTGCAGGGCTGAGACAAGCCAAACAATTTCTCGTCCCCCAGATGACGCGATCAAAACGCATCATCAACCTACCAAAGAGCGAAATTCGCACTCTAACAGGTTACCTAACGGGTCACTGCAACCCTAGGTATCACCTTAAGAAATTAAAACTTTCAGAAATCGACACCTGCAGATTCTGCGAGATGGAGCAAGAAACATCAGAACATATTCTATGTGAGTGCCCATCGCTAATCAGACGTCGACTTCAACATCTAGGTGGTGAACTTATTTCCCCCTACAGGATTTGGGAACAAATAGACCCTACCAAAGTGCTCTCTTTTATTAAAAGCCTAGGTATAGGGCCTCTACCCTAATCCTACAGGCCGGCACAAAAGATCTAACATCTGGTCGCAGTGCAACAAGGCCCTTGTAATAATAATAATAATAATAATAATTCTTAAACATGGTGCCGCATAAACATATGACATTCTCTCACGTCGCTCCCAAGCTTGCGACTTACACACTGAACTGCTGCTGTTTGGAAAGAATGGATATAGTGATTTGGGTGTACGCCAGGATCCTAAGCTTCACTTTATTGATAATATGTCTTGCATGGTGAATAAAGCCTGAGGTGTGCTTAGATTCATTAAACGGAGGTTGAAAGCATTCAATGATCCGTAGGTTACATAATCCTTAGATACTCTATTTGTTTTTCCTAACTAAGAATATGGATCTCAGTACTGGGCCCACAGTTAATGCTTCGAATGCATTAAGCGGTTTACACTGGGATGTAAACCGGAGGTTACCCTCGTATTCTAGAAGAATCCTCCTAATTAACTTACCATTTTTATCTAACTGTAAAACCGTGCTTGGCATTACCTTCATTTATAACCTAATCTGCTTACTTGTTGGGTCAGCTTAATTTACACGTATCGAGAAGAAGTACTATACATACATGCAAGTAAACAATTTGGCAGCACACCAGTAGTCACTTCTTCGTACGGTCAGAGAAGTCGTTTCATCGATAAATACGGGTAAAAAAACAAAACCCCGAAGCTTGTTTATAACAAAAATTACAACTTACATCACACAATAAATAACAATAATACGTTGCCTAAAAATTAACGAAATCTACTTCTTTATCTCCTGGAAGGAATATCCACTCTGTTTAGGTGAGGAGGCCCGCAGTATCGCCTTTTGCCTACCAAGCTTCTCAAAGCTCGGCCGCTCTTGGGTTCCGTGCAATCTTTGGGCGCTCCGCGGCAATTTTTTCGCCGCTTCTCGGCACATTACACAGTGTAACAGTGATTCTGAACTTTTGAAGTGACCTAGTAGAGATTGTTTATCTGGTCGAATATAACATAAAACCATGTTTGAAATTTTTTAACACCCTCAAAATCTTTATTTATTGTCAAAAAGCCGTTTTTCGGTTCCAATTTTTTTTTTACTGATATACGAATTTTTACTGTCTTTCTACTTTGAGTGCAAATTTGGAATATAAGAAATTAGAAAAGTGTGAAAAAATAAGTTAACAGAGCTGTGGTATTAATTAAAATATATTCCAGAATGTCAATTTGTTGTTGAAACTCTGAATTACCCTTTCATTGTCCTCATTGGTTCCCTTTACACATTGTTACTCTAGAGCGTACGATAATTTTTTTTTGGAGGGGGAAAATAGTAATAGCTTCATAAATTTTCGTTATTTTTTCATAAAATTTGTGAAATAGGTGGCATCAGTGAGAAATATCTAATGTTCTCAGGGTTACTTCTGGCGTCCCGCAAGGGAGCCATTTGGTCCCCTGTTGTTTACATTATTTATCAACGACCTGCCCAAAGTTCTGACTAACTCCAGAGTACTTATGTACGCGGATGGCGTCAAACTTTGCGTGCAATATAAGGACGCTTCCTGCCAGTCTGATTTACAAACAGATCTCAATAACTTCCAAACATGGTGCCGCATAAACTTATTGAACCTAAACGGCTCTAAATGCAAGCTAATGATTTTCTCTCGTGTCGCTCCCAAGCTCGCGACTTACACGCTTAACTGCTGCTCTTTGGAAAGAATTAATATAGTCGATGATTTGGGTGTCCGACTGGACCCTAAACTTGACTTTATCGATCATATTTCGTGGATGGTGAATAAAGCCAGAGGTGTGCTTGGTTTCATTAAACGGTGGTCGAAAGAATTCAATGACCCCTATGTTACAAAATACTTATATATTTCGTTAGTTCGTCCTATCTTAGAATATGGATCTTGCGTCTGGAGCCCTCAGTATGGGGTTCACAGTACACGCATTGAATCAGTTCAGAAGAACTTTCTGCTTTTCGCTTTACGCGGTTTGAACTGGGATTCAAACCAGAGGTTACCCTCGTACTCTAGTAGACTTCTCCTAATTAACTTACCTTCTTTAGCTAACCGTAGAACCATGCTTGGCATTACGTTCATTTTTAACCTTATCCACGGTGACGTGGAAAGTGGTGACTTGCTGGGTCAGCTTAACTTTCACGTACCGAGTAGAAATACTAGATCCTATATTCCTTTAGTTTTGAGCCAATGTAGAACGTCTTTTGAATTGCATGAACCCTTTAGAGTCTTATGTGCAAATTATAACGATTTGTACATGATAACATCAAACGTAGATAGCCTTCCCCAACTAAAAACCTTAATATTAACCCACTTAGTACGCATGCAGGCAAACAGTCTGGCAGCACGCCAGTAGTCACTTCCTCGTATTCCTTTTCTATACTTTCATTTGTCGCGCCTACTAACACCTAACACGAACAGGCACGTGCTTGATGTCAGATGGGCCACTTGAATGTACTGATCGTAGTGCATCAATGTCCAATTAAAATTTCAGCCGATACAAATCACCTGGACCAGATGGGATCTATCCATGCTTGTTGCAGCGGGGATTGCACCTAATCGCACTCCCCCTGGTCGGTCTATTTCGAGCCAGTCTCCTGCTTGGACACATACCAAGCAACTGGGATACAGTAAAAGTCGTGTTTATTCCAAAGGCAGGGAAGAAAGATTCCCAATTGCCTAAATCATATAGACCGATTAGCCTTAGCTCCTTCTTCCTCAAAACTATGGAGAAGATAATCGACCAGCACATCAGGGAGGTAAATCTCAAGCAACATCCCCTAAACAAGTACCAATATGCGTATCAAGCTGGTAAATCAACTGAGACCGCCATACATTGCCTTACAACAACCATTGAAAAGGCCATTGGCGCTCAACAGATAGCACTAGGTGCCTTCTTAGACATCTCAGGAGCTTTCGACAACACGTCATATGAGACTATATGTGCCTCTCTTGTACGCAAGAATGTCGCCACACCTATTATTAGGTGGATTCTGGAAATGCTTAAATCCAGAATCATAACTGTAGACCTTGGAGGAACCATGACCTCAATCACAGCCACTCTCACAGAGTACTCTCTCCCCTCTTGTGGACTCTGGTCATCGACGAGCTACTTTATGAGCTCAATAATTTAGGTTTCCCTACTCAAGGCTACGCTGATGATCTAGTCATCTATATAGTGGGCTGGCATGAGCAAACCATCTCGGACCGCATGCAGCAAGCCCTTGATATAGCCAACAGATGGTGCCAGGGCAAAGGACTGTCCATAAACCCATCAAAAACAGTCATAGTCCCATTTACTAGGAAAAGGTCTCTCTCCCTAAAAAGACCATCCCTAAATGGGTCTATCATTGACTTTTCGGTTGAGGCCAACTACTTAGGAGTCACACTTGACTCCAAGCTCAACTGGAATGCACACCTAGAAAACACCATAAGCAAAGCCACCCGAGCACACTTTGCTTGCAACAGGCTCTACGGCAGAACATGGGGCCTAAGTCCCAAAATGATCTACTGGTCTTTTAACACTGTGGTAAAACCGATCTTAACCTATGCATCTCTTGCTTGGTGGATCTACCCAGAGGACAGCTGCGGCTGCACTTAGCAAATTACAACGACTGGTCTGCATAGGCATCACTGGAGCCATCCGGACATGCCCCACTGCAGCACTAGGAGTCATAACTGGCATACCCCCTTTACCAATTACATTGAAAAAGGAGGCCTGGCTGGGGGCACTTCGCCTTCAAAACATCACCAATATCAAAAGTGGTGATCTTACCGGGCATCTTAGGGTCCTTGAACCCCTAATAAATGATCCCATTCTGCGCGTAACTGACGATCAGAAACCAAAACTTGTTCTCCACAGAAACTTCTCTGTAGTCCTGTACACTAGGAATGAATGGAAAACAAAATCGATATCTCTACCAAGTGGATCACAAACAGGGTACACTGATGGGTCAAAACTGGAAAACGGTGACACCGGGGCTGGTATTTTCGGACCTAGGTTCAACAAATCCATAGCCATGGGAAAGTCGCCAACCATTTTCCATGCAGAGATACACGCCATAGAAATCTGTGCTCGTGAATGCCTTCGCAGGAAAATGAAAGGCGCACGGATTTACATCTTCTCGGACAGTCAGGCAGCGCTCATAGCGCTGAGTTCCTTTACGATCTCATGCGGACTTGTAGATACCTGTTTCCAGCAGCTGAATGCCCTTGCCTCCAAAAACACCCTAACAGTGGGCTGGGTGCCAGGGCATGAAGGCCATATAGGAAACGAGGTGGCAGACTCCCTAGCTAAACGCGGGGCGATGACACCATTTATCGGCCCTGAGCCGTTCTGTGGACTATCGAAAGGACACAGGAGAGAACTACTCAGGAAATGGGAGGAAGCGGAGATAAACCGTCACTAGACCGACAGTGCAGGGCTGAGACAAGCCAAACAATTTCTCGTCCCCCAGATGACGCGATCAAAACGCATCATCAACCTACCAAAGAGCGAAATTCGCACTCTAACAGGTTACCTAACGGGTCACTGCAACCCTAGGTATCACCTTAAGAAATTAAAACTTTCAGAAATCGACACCTGCAGATTCTGCGAGATGGAGCAAGAAACATCAGAACATATTCTATGTGAGTGCCCATCGCTAATCAGACGTCGACTTCAACATCTAGGTGGTGAACTTATTCCCCCTACAGGATTTGGGAACAAATAGACCCTACCAAAGTGCTCTCTTTTATTAAAAGCCTAGGTATAGGGCCTCTACCCTAATCCTACAGGCCGGCACAAAAGATCTAACATCTGGTCGCAGTGCAACAAGGCCCTTGTAATAATAATAATAATAATAATAATTCTTAAACATGGTGCCGCATAAACATATGACATTCTCTCACGTCGCTCCCAAGCTTGCGACTTACACACTGAACTGCTGCTGTTTGGAAAGAATGGATATAGTGATTTGGGTGTACGCCAGGATCCTAAGCTTCACTTTATTGATAATATGTCTTGCATGGTGAATAAAGCCTGAGGTGTGCTTAGATTCATTAAACGGAGGTTGAAAGCATTCAATGATCCGTAGGTTACATAATCCTTAGATACTCTATTTGTTTTTCCTAACTAAGAATATGGATCTCAGTACTGGGCCCACAGTTAATGCTTCGAATGCATTAAGCGGTTTACACTGGGATGTAAACCGGAGGTTACCCTCGTATTCTAGAAGAATCCTCCTAATTAACTTACCATTTTTATCTAACTGTAAAACCGTGCTTGGCATTACCTTCATTTATAACCTAATCTGCTTACTTGTTGGGTCAGCTTAATTTACACGTATCGAGAAGAAGTACTATACATACATGCAAGTAAACAATTTGGCAGCACACCAGTAGTCACTTCTTCGTACGGTCAGAGAAGTCGTTTCATCGATAAATACGGGTAAAAAAACAAAACCCCGAAGCTTGTTTATAACAAAAATTACAACTTACATCACACAATAAATAACAATAATACGTTGCCTAAAAATTAACGAAATATACTTCTTTATCTCCTGGAAGGAATATCCACTCTGTTTAGGTGAGGAGGCCCGCAGTATCGCCTTCTGCCCACCAAGCTTCTGAAAGCTCGGCCGCTCTTGGGTTCCGTGCAATCTTTGGGCGCTCCGCGGCACTTTTTTCGCCGCTTCTCGGCACATTACACAGTGTAACAGTGATTCTGAACTTTTGAAATGACCTAGTAGAGATTGTTTATCTGGTCGAATATAACATAAAACCATGTTTGAAATTTTTTAACATCCTCAAAATCTTTATTTATTGTCAAAAAGCCGTTTTTCGGTTCCAAATTTTTTTTACTGATATACGAATTTTTACTGTCTTTCTACTTTGAGTGCAAATTTGGAATATAAGAAATTAGAAAAGTGTGAAAAAATAAGTTAACAGAACTGTGGTATTAATTAAAATATATTCCAGAATGTCAATTTGTTGTTGAAACTCTGAATTACCCTTTCATTGTCCTCATTGGTTCCCTTTACACATTGTTACTCTAGAGCGTACGATAATTTTAGCTTCATAAATTTTCGTTATTTTTTCATAAAATTTGTGAAATAGGTGGCATCATTGAGAAATATTGGTGATTTGTTTAAAAAATGGCGTGAATGTCGAAAAAACACGAAAAATGTGCGAATTGCATATTTCCAAGCAAAAATGTTGTCTTTCTCATTCGAATCAAGCAATAAGTTTTTTTTCCTGTAATTTACTCCACAAAGCTATACAAAACGCCAGGAGTTTTTCAAATTGGTCAACAACTTTTCGAGTAGGAATTTTTCAAAGCGAAAAAGTACCGAAAAACTGTGTTTTGACAATAAATATAGACTTTGAGGGTTTTAAAAAAGTTATAAGAATGGTTTTGTGTTATATTCGACCAGAAAGCAAATTTTGTAACACTGTGTTATTGGCAAAGCTTATCCGCTCTCGCCCCTCTGGTGCTTCCGCGCTCATCTCCCTCGCCCCGAGCTCGTGCTGAATTCGAAATCCCCCACGCCCGCCGTCGATCTCTCGCTCTCGTTTTAGCGATGTAACCCGGCTTTATGTTTAAGCTTAAGTTGGTTACATATACGCAGCTAAATAAGCTGACCCGAACAGACACTGAATGACCCCACGATGCCAAAGTTTTTTTCACTCAAACCTCTTTGTTATACCCTTGCAGGGTATTATAATGTTAGTCAGAAGTTTGCAACGCAGTGAAGGACATTTCCGACCCCATAAAGTATATTGATCAGCATTAACAGCCGAGTCGATCTAGCCATGTCCGTCTGTCCGTCCGTTTCTACGGAAACTAGTCCCTCAGTTTTGAAGTTATCTGAATGAAACTTTGCACATATGCTTCTATATGCTCTCACTACTATATGTCGGACGACTATATATCGGACGACTAAATCATATAGCTGCCACCGTAGAACCATGCTTGGCATTACGTTCATTTTTAACCTTATCCACGGTGACGTGGAAAGTGGTGACTTGCTGGGTCAGCTTAACTTTCACGTACCGAGTAGAAATACTAGATCCTATATTCCTTTAGTTTTGAGCCAATGTAGAACGTCTTTTGAATTGCATGAACCCTTTAGAGTCTTATGTGCAAATTATAACGATTTGTACATGATAACATCAAACGTAGATAGCCTTCCCCAACTAAAAACCTTAATATTAACCAACTTAGTACGCATGCAGGCAAACAGTCTGGCAGCACGCCAGTAGTCACTTCCTCGTATTCCTTTTCTATACTTTCATTTGTCGCGCCTACTAACAACTAACACGAACAGGCACGTGCTTGGTGTCAGATGGGCCACTTGAATGTACTGATCGTAGTGCATCAACGTCCAATTAAAATTTCAGCCCATACAAATCACCTGGACCAGATGGGATCTATCCATGCTTGTTGCAGCGGGGATTGCACCTAATCGCACTCCCCCTGGTCGGTCTATTTCGAGCCAGTCTCCTGCTTGGACACATACCAAGCAACTGGGATACAGTAAAAGTCGTGTTTATTCCAAAGGCAGGGAAGAAATATTCCCAATTGCCTAAATCATATAGACCGATTAGCCTTAGCTTCTTCTTCCTCAAAACTATGGAGAAGATAATCGACCAGCACATCAGGGAGGTAAATCTCAAGCAACATCCCCTAAACAAGTACCAATATGCGTATCAATCTGGTAAATCAACTGAGACCGCCATACATTGCCTTACAACAACCATTGAAAAGGCCATTGGCGCTCAACAGATAGCACTAGGTGCCTTCTTAGACATCTCAGGAGCTTTCGACAACACGTCATATGAGACTATATGTGCCTCTCTTGTACGCAAGAATGTCGCCACACCTATTATTAGGTGGATTCTGGAAATGCTTAAATCCAGAATCATAACTGTAGACCTTGGAGGAACCATGACCTCAATCACAGCCACTCTCACAGAGTACTCTCTCCCCTCTTGTGGACTCTGGTCATCGACGAGCTACTTTATGAGCTCAATAATTTAGGTTTCCCTACTCAAGGCTACGCTGATGATCTAGTCATCTATATAGTGGGCTGGCATGAGCAAACCATCTCGGACCGCATGCAGCAAGCCCTTGATATAGCCAACAGATGGTGCCAGGGCAAAGGACTGTCCATAAACCCATCAAAAACAGTCATAGTCCCATTTACTAGGAAAAGGTCTCTCTCCCTAAAAAGACCATCCCTAAATGGGTCTATCATTGACTTTTCGGTTGAGGCCAACTACTTAGGAGTCACACTTCAAGCTCAACTGGAATGCATACCTAGAAAACACCATAAGCAAAGCCACCCGAGCACACTTTGCTTGCAACAGGCTCTACGGCAGAACATGGGGCCTAAGTCCCAAAATGATCTACTGGTCTTTTAACACTGTGGTAAAACCGATCTTAACCTATGCATCTCTTGCTTGGTGGATCTACCCAGAGGACAGCTGCGGCTGCACTTAGCAAATTACAACGACTGGTCTGCATAGGCATCACTGGAGCCATCCGGACATGCCCCACTGCAGCACTAGGAGTCATAACTGGCATACCCCTTTACCAATTACATTGAAAAAGGAGGCCTGGCTGGGGGCACTTCGCCTTCAAAACATCACCAATATCAAAAGTGGTGATCTTACCGGGCATCTTAGGGTCCTTGAACCCCTAATAAATGATCCCATTCTGCGCGTAACTGACGATCAGAAACCAAAACTTGTTCTCCACAGAAACTTCTCTGTAGTCCTGTACACTAGGAATGAATGGAAAACAAAATCGATATCTCTACCAAGTGGATCACAAACAGGGTACACTGATGGGTCAAAACTGGAAAACGGTGACACCGGGGCTGGTATTTTCGGACCTAGGTTCAACAAATCCATAGCCATGGGAAAGTCGCCAACCATTTTCCATGCAGAGATACACGCCATAGAAATCTGTGCTCGTGAATGCCTTCGCAGGAAAATGAAAGGCGCACGGATTTACATCTTCTCGGACAGTCAGGCAGCGCTCATAGCGCTGAGTTCCTTTACGATCTCATCCGGACTTGTAGATACCTGTTTCCAGCAGCTGAATGCCCTTGCCTCCAAAAACACCCTAACAGTGGGCTGGGTGCCAGGGCATGAAGGCCATATAGGAAACGAGGTGGCAGACTCCCTAGCTAAACGCGGGGCGATGACACCATTTATCGGCCCTGAGCCGTTCTGTGGACTATCGAAAGGACACAGGAGAGAACTACTCAGGAAATGGGAGGAAGCGGAGATAAACCGTCACTAGACCGACAGTGCAGGGCTGAGACAAGCCAAACAATTTCTCGTCCCCCAGATGACGCGATCAATACGCATCATCAACCTACCAAAGAGCGAAATTCGCACTCTAACAGGTTACCTAACGGGTCACTGCAACCCTAGGTATCACCTTAAGAAATTAAAACTTTCAGAAATCGACACCTGCAGATTCTGCGAGATGGAGCAAGAAACATCAGAACATATTCTATGTGAGTGCCCATCGCTAATCAGACGTCGACTTCAACATCTAGGTGGTGAACTTATTCCCCCCTACAGGATTTGGGAACAAATAGACCCTACCAAAGTGCTCTCTTTTATTAAAAGCCTAGGTATAGGGCCTCTACCCTAATCCTACAGGCCGGCACAAAAGATCTAACATCTGGTCGCAGTGCAACAAGGCCCTTGTAATAATAATAATAATAATAATAATTCTTAAACATGGTGCCGCATAAACATATGACATTCTCTCACGTCGCTCCCAAGCTTGCGACTTACACACTGAACTGCTGCTGTTTGGAAAGAATGGATATAGTGATTTGGGTGTACGCCAGGATCCTAAGCTTCACTTTATTGATAATATGTCTTGCATGGTGAATAAAGCCTGAGGTGTGCTTAGATTCATTAAACGGAGGTTGAAAGCATTCAAAGATCCGTAGGTTACATAATCCTTAGATACTCTATTTGTTTTTCCTAACTAAGAATGTGGATCTCAGTACTGGGCCCACAGTTAATGCTTCGAATGCATTAAGCGGTTTACACTGGGATGTAAACCGGAGGTTACCCTCGTATTCTAGAAGAATCCTCCTAATTAACTTACCATTTTTATCTAACTGTAAAACCGTGCTTGGCATTACCTTCATTTATAACCTAATCTGCTTACTTTTTGGGTCAGCTTAATTTACACGTATCGAGAAGAAGTACTATACATACATGCAAGTAAACAATTTGGCAGCACACCAGTAGTCACTTCTTCGTACGGTCAGAGAAGTCGTTTCATCGATAAATATGGGTAAAAAAACAAAACCCCGAAGCTTGTTTATAACAAAAATTACAACTTACATCACACAATAAATAACAATAATACGTTGCCTAAAAATTAACGAAATATACTTCTTTATCTCCTGGAAGGAATATCCACTCTGTTTAGGTGAGGAGGCCCGCAGTATCGCCTTCTGCCCACCAAGCTTCTGAAAGCTCGGCCGCTCTTGGGTTCCGTGCAATCTTTGGGCGCTCCGCGGCACTTTTTTCGCCGCTTCTCGGCACATTACACAGTGTAACAGTGATTCTGAACTTTTGAAGTGACCTAGTAGAGATTGTTTATCTGGTCGAATATAACATAAAACCATGTTTGAAATTTTTTAACACCCTCAAAATCTTTATTTATTGTCAAAAAGCCGTTTTTCGGTTCCAAATTTTTTTTACTGATATACGAATTTTTACTGTCTTTCTACTTTGAGTGCAAATTTGGAATATAAGAAATTAGAAAAGTGTGAAAAAATAAGTTAACAGAACTGTGGTATTAATTAAAATATATTCCAGAATGTCAATTTGTTGGTGAAACTCTGAATTACCCTTTCATTGTCCTCATTGGTTCCCTTTACACATTGTTACTCTAGAGCGTACGATAATTTTTTTTTGGAGGGGGAAAATCGTAATAGCTTCATAAATTTTCGTTATTTTTTCATAAAATTTGTGAAATAGGTGGCATCATTGAGAAATATTGGTGATTTGTTTAAATAATGGCGTGAATGTCGAAAAAACACGACAAAAAGTGCGAATTGCATATTTCCAAGCAAAAATGTTGTCTTTCTCATTCGAATCAAGCAATAAGTTTTTTTTTTCCTGTAATTTACTCCACAAAGCTATACAAAACGCCAGGAGTTTTTCAAATTGGTCAACAACTTTTCGAGTAGGAATTTTTCAAAGCGAAAAAGTACCGAAAAACTGTGTTTTGACAATAAATATAGACTTTGAGGGTTTTAAAAAAGTTATAAGAATGGTTTTGTGTTATATTCGACCAGAAAGCAAATTTTGTAACACTGTGTTATTGGCAAAGCTTATCCGCTCTCGCCCCTCTGGTGCTTCCGCGCTCATCTCCCTCGCCCCGAGCTCGTGCTGAATTCGAAATCCCCCCACGCCCGCCGTCGATCTCTCGCTCTCGTTTTAGCGATGTAACCCGGCTTTATGTTTAAGCTTAAGTTGGTTACATATACGCAGCTAAATAAGCTGACCCGAACAGACACTGAATGACCCCACGATGCCAAAGTTTTTTTCACTCAAACCTCTTTGTTATACCCTTGCAGGGTATTATAATGTTAGTCAGAAGTTTGCAACGCAGTGAAGGACATTTCCGACCCCATAAAGTATATATTCTTGATCAGCATTAACAGCCGAGTCGATCTAGCCATGTCCGTCTGTCCGTCCGTTTCTACGGAAACTAGTCCCTCAGCTTTGAAGTTATCTGAATGAAACTTTGCACATATGCGTCTATATGCTCTCACTACTATATGTCGGAACGAGCCGGATCGGACGACTATATCATATAGCTGCCATAGGAACGATCGGCAATTTTCAACATATTTTCATGAAATGTTAGACATGGCCATTTTGTAATATTTTAGAATTTCGATTTTAATTTGATCAAAATCGGACCACTATATCATATAGTTGCCATTGGGATATATAAATTAATTTAATTTGTTCGCAAAATTTTCGTTCACAACATTTTCGTTAGCAACATTTTCGTTCGCAACATTTTTGGTCGCAACATTTATGTCAGTACCCGAGAAAACGAAAAAGTCTTACTTACTTACTTACTGCAAGGGTATTTAAACTTTGGCATGCCGATATTTCAGGATATTTTTTAGCGCAAGGATCACCCTACAAACGCGCTCTTTTTTCTTTACTTTTTTAAAAATTAATTTTCGTATTTTTAGACAAAGTGATTTAGCAATGTGATTTGGAACTTATATAAAAAATTATTATTAACAATCACATTGATTTTTATTTACTTATAGAGTACAGAAGACGAAAATAGTGTAATGATGCTACCCATTGAAGCTACGGAATCTACCGAAATTAATGGTGGAACCGACGAGATCCGACGAAGGAAACGATCAGTGATATATCAGGTATTTTATTCCTTTAATTAGATCGAAGGGAACTTCCGTGTCTATAATTAATTTATTTGCCACCTTAATAATTACCAATGCATTTTTATACCCTTGCAGGGTATTATAATTTTAGTCAAAAGTTTGCAACGCAGTGAAGGACATTTCCGACCCCATAAAGTATATATTCTTGATCAGCATCAACGCCCGAGTCGATCTAGCCATGTCCGTCTGTCCGTCCGTTTCTACGGAAACTAGTCCCTCAGTTTTCAAGCTATCTGAAACTATCTGTAACTTTGCAGATATTCCTCTATATGCTCTCAATACTATATATGTCGGAACCGGCCGACTATATCATATAGCTGCCATAGGATCGATCGACAAATTTTTAGGGAAAAATTGATAACTTAGGCAATTTTTAATATATTTTCATATAATTTGAGATATGGCCATTTTGTATTATTCTAGAATTTCTGTTTTAATTTTATTCAAATCAGACCACTATATCATATAGCTGCTATATAAATATATATATAAATTCATTTAGTTTGTTCTCAACATTTTTCGCTCGCAACATTTACCTTATGTCAGTACCCGAGAAAGCGGAAAGTCAGAACATTTTCCTTCTTCTTCCTCTACTTACTGCACGGGTATTTAAAGTTCGGCATGCCGAAGTTAGCTTCCTTTCTCGTTACCTATAATTTTATTACTCCTTAAGCAGTAGGGGAAAGGTGGCAGTTGTGGACGTAGTTTTGTTTTTCGCTGATATCTTTTTAACTGGAGCATATTATGCGGACATGTGCATATCAATGGAAAGCTAGACCCCTTAGCTAACTAGTTTTTGCATAATTACAGTGATATCTATCACTAAAAGAAAAAATTTTAAGTTTTTTTAAAATAGTAATTTTTGGCAATTTCAGATTTTAAGGGGGGTTGTGGACAACTTTATAGAATGTGCTAAAATTAGTAAAGTATCAAGTTAAACGTAATCAAATGAAGAAAAAATGGAAGTTTATTCGTTTGTAAAGCAAAAAAAAAAATACTACGCATGACATCATTCCCAATCAGAATCACAATTCGCGCATGTGAAACAGCTGGCACGCATGTCAGCACACTTCAAGTGCACTGGCCGATCACAATCATTGCAGTGAACGGAGTTTTAGGCGGTCAATTTTTTTGGCAATAAACATCGAAGAAAAGAATATAAACACCATTAAAATATATTTACTTATATAGCTGTACTTATAATTCAATCAACGGCGATATTTTAAGATTTGTCAAACAAAAAATTGGGTGTCCACAACCCCCGACCTTTAAGTGTCCACCACTTCCTCAAGCAGTCGTTTTAAAATCATATGACAAAATTTTGTATTGTGAAAATTTTGTCCAAACCCGGTGTGGAATCTTAAACATAACTAAATTTTACGTCAAAAAATCTATTGCACTCAACTTTTTAATTGACACACTTCACACGGTGACACTTTTAAAAACGTGCAATAAAACTTTAGTGATTTTTTTCACGGTGAAAAACTTCATTTTTCCGGGACACAAAGCAGACGCATCCGTTCCGTTTGGTATAAGGCACAAAACAATCGAGCTTCAATAGCGCACAAATGACATTTGACAGATCCATATATCTGTCCTGTGTCAAAAGTTACACCGGGGTCTCCACAACCCCCCGTGTCCACAACTGCCACCTTTACCCTAATGATATTTAAGGTAGCCAAATTTTGATCACATTTAAAATTTGGCTTAGTAAATAGTAATGAGTCCGATTTTCACTATATTCCAATATTAAACAAGTAAGAAAGCTACGGTCGTTCGTGAACGACTGTTATATACCCTGTACCAAAATATATCGCCGCTCGAATTAGCTCCCGATTATAAATAAAATCGGTAACCAGGGAACACCACGTGGAGGCCAATGCATTATAATACATACATGCCTTCATTTCTATCTATGGTACATAGTATATTAAATACATAAACAAAGCGTTTCATTTAAAAATTTAAATAAACAAACATATGAACAAACATAATACTTCGCAAGTATATAAGAATGTTTGTATTTGCATATGTACATACATACATACATTTATAAGACTTAAACCCACTCTCTGTACCTTTCTAGCCATTTGGTTGCTCTCATTCTTTTTACGCTTCTGCTTTGTCATGTCTTTGACAACAATAAACAAAAGTCAGCTGATCGCGACTTTTGCCTATTAGAGAAATGTAAACAAACTCGCTCTTTGCAAAACCACCCCCATCTCATGCACTTGCGTGTGCAAGACAGAGAAAGAGATAACCCCTCTCTTTTTTTTTAGTTTCTTGCGCTCATCAGTTTTGTTGTTGTTTTTTGGGATGCTCCTGTTGCTAGCTGCCAAATAGATAGCACACTAATAAGTAAATAACTTTTGTGTTTTCACCCGATCTTTACCAGATTTTCGGTATTGATACATGCTCTACATATGCATGGCTATGCACAAAAAGAAAGATCTATGGTAATATTTGTGGCTGCAAAACGTTTTTATTGATTTGCGGAGAAGTGGGAGGGAAATTTTTAAATCTGAAACAAACTTGATCTGCGTGCAAAACATTCCGACCTACATACCGAATTTGGTGGCTGTAGCTCTTATAGTTGCTGAGATCTAGGCGTTCATATAGACGGACAGACAGACATGGCTATATCGACTTGGCTATTGATGCTGATCAAGAATATATATACTTTATGGGGTCGGAAATGCTTTCTTCTGCCTGTTACATACATTTGCACAAAACTATTGTAATATACCTTTGTACCTACGGTACAGGGTATAAAAAGTCATCGTCCTTGGACGTCTGTAACGTGCAACGTTTGTAAAGCACTGTTTCGACCAAGATCTGACTTTGCGGGGTCCGCTAGCTCGTCGGCTTTGTGGGTGGTGGTCTTGCTCCGTCTGATCTGATCTGATGGCATTGGCTTATTATTTATTAATCAAGAATTGAGCGTGCTGCGACGGCATACGAAAAGATATTGGAAATCGGGTAGAGAAACGTAAACAAATTCCAAAAGAGACAGTTGAAAGTGGTTAGAGAAAGAAAAGAGGATAGAAATTCGGTAATGAGACGTAGGTGTTGTTACGTCATCGGAGACCCGCCCAACCTATGATCACCATCTTCGAGTCTCACTCGGATGATCCCTTTTGATACCCCTTACGACTGCTGAATCACCTGCCGAGTTCAAACAAAATAATTACTCCAGGATTTCAAAAGTATACACTTTAATCATAATAATTAAGTCCAACAGCATAATAAAATGTTCTTCCTACTATCGTAAACCTCTGCATGTGTACAAAAATGGGTTGGTTTAGGCAGTGCCTCAGAGTAGGATATAGATCCACAATAAAAAAACAAAATATAAAGTAAAA